>VZTI01002108.1:222484-412701 GCA_013397865.1 Struthidea cinerea | reverse complement strand
CTCGTTCACGAGCCCTCCTGGCGGCGGAGGGACAGGGGATGGGGATGGGAAAGACCCGCCCCGAGGCGCCCGCAGGCAGCCGTGACTGGGGCCGGGCGTGGGAGAGGGGCGGCGGAGGGCTCGGCGTGGGTCTGCCCGGCGCCTTCGCTCCCGGGCACCGGGGCACATCCCCGCGGGTGCGTTTGCAGCTCGGTGCCCGCTTCCCTTCGCAGCTGGTGCCGCCAGTTCCGCGCCCGGCTGGAGCTCCCTCGGGCAGCCCCCGGCTGGGTCAGACGCGGGCAGACCACCTCGTGGGTAGGGCTTGGCTGCCCCGGGGGTCTGAAGTGTTCTTCAGCTGGTGTGAATGAGATGGGATGCTGTGCTTTTATGTCTCGGGTTTGGACTGTCTCATAGTAGCCTGTACCAGAAATTCCTGAGAAATCAGCTAACCCTGTACAGAGATGAGGTGTGAAGTCAGCATCACTGAGAAAGGAGCCGCACCTAGGAAAGACAGTACAAGGAGCCAGCGTTGGGACTCTTCAGCTTGCCGGTCTGCAGGGGGGAAGGTACCAGTGCAGGTGTGAGGCAGCCAGCGTTGGTTGTGACCTGAACAGGTTTGTCATCAGAAGGGGTGGTGTTTGTCACTTGCCACTGTAACACACTGGGCAGCCATGCATTTACAGTCAGTACCTGCTTTATACTCCAACCTGAATGGATGACAAAAGCATTTCCAGGCCGCTTGTTTTGTATTTGTGACGTTCATTGCAGTCTCCAATTTTTTTGGCTATATTACTCATAGGGATAATGATGCTCTCAGAGTCCTGGTGCTTTGAGCAGAAGGTACAGGAGAAAGATGGCATGGAAAGAGGAAAAAATTCACAGTTTCCCTTGGAGCAACTTCTGCTTGGTGAAAAAAGATATGATGGTGGTGAGTTTTAACCTGGTGATGTGTGCAGGAGGGTTGATACGTGCAGTTTGTGGCTTGTGCTGCTACACTTCCAGTGGTCAGATGGGGTAGTCGGTTGGACTGTTTTGTGCGTTGCTCTGTCTTCGCTGGCAAGTGGGTGCTATATGAAAAGTTGTCCTGGACATGCTTACTCATATTTGAGGAACATCTTACTTGCAATGTAGCTATCTCCCACTACCTGGAAAAATTTGCTCTCCTTGCACACTGCTTATGTCTAAGAATGTGCTGGTACTGAATGACTTCTGCTTGGAGGGTGTATCTCCTGTGATTGGTATAACTTGTTGAGCGGGTAATGTGTAGCAACCATTAATGCTCATTTTGGAATCCCAGTGGAGCAGCATTTTTCCTTTATGGCTTGCATTTAGTCAGTGATGGCTTCATACATGGAAGAACTTCTTCCCCTTCAGCTGTGACTTGTGGTGTGCTTGCAGATCCACTGCTGGTGTGGATTGTTGAGAAGTCCGTGAGCACTGTGAAAAAGTACATGTCAGATGTGTTGCACTTTCACTCTGAGACAATGTTAGTCAATGCTGTCTCTCTTTTTGCTTTATAGTGGAAGACCCACAGGATCTTTGTGAGGGAGTAAATCCAGAGACTAGCTTTTCATCTGTTATTTGAGAGAACCTGCACTGTGCTTTTGAACATTCACCTGCTGCTTGTGTTTCACCTCATTGTGCCTGGTCTTGTGTGTTCTTGCTACACTTTTTGGTGCCCGCTCTTCCCATGGGTTAGCAGGTGTCTGCCAGTAGCAGGCTGGGGAAAGACCTCCAAGTGGCTGTCTGACAAGGAGCTCTAACTATGTCTGAGAAGAGGAAAAACGTTAGTTTTTCTGTGTACTAACACTTTTGCTTGATGTTTATTTCTAGCAAGAGCACAGTCAGAGCTTTCCCAAGGACTACTTTGGTGCTGTGTGAAAAGTCTTCCAGGTTGTTGGCAGAAGTGTGTTTCTCTTCATCAAAGATAGTAAGTTAGAGGCCGGTAGCTACAACACCATGATTCTTTCAGTACTGTGTTCTCTATATTACTTTGTCTATTTTCTAAGCAGCTCTTCCTTCTTAGCTTAACCTTTGACAGGAGTGTTATTTATCATTGGAAGGTGTGGAGAACCAGAGCTAGGAAAGGCCTCTGTTGGGGTCCTGTAGTTCTCCATAATTTTGAGATCTGCTGCCAGGATTCCTGGTCCATCTGTTTCTTTAGGTGAACTTTAAAGGAAGTCACCATACTACTTTTTCGTTACTCCTCTTTGAAGGGGCCTCACCCAGAAATGGGAGACTTGGATTTTGTTTCCTATCTGAGAAAGGCAGACTTGCATATCCCCCTTCCTGAAGAAGATCCTAGTGCAATATGTTTTTAAACCTAGTTACCATGTGTAAAATGTCCAAGTATGCTGAAGTGGAAGCTAAACCTCAGGCTTTGTCTTTCCCAGGCAATTACTTTAACTAGTGTGCTAAAGAGTATTGTTCTGTTTCACATTCTTCCTTTAACTGGTGCTCTTTCAAGGTGGCAGATAAAGGCTTGGCTCTCTTCAGACTGAAGCTGGTGTATAACAGAATTGGATGGTAACCTCCCCTTATCTAAACTGTGCCCTTTCTGCTACAGCAAAAAAATGAGCGGGCGCAGTTGTATTGTATAAGGAACCTGCTTTTGTTTGTGTGTGGCCAGGTACTCTGAGAGTGTTTGCTGAACTAATGCCCCATAGGGCCTGGCACTCGAAATAAGGATAGGTGAAAGATAAGTATTGAGCTGGACATGGACCGTGACAATTTTGGACTATTGTGGAGTAGTGCTTTTGTTGTTAGAGTACTCTTGGGCCAAATGAGGTGCTGCTTGAACTGTAGCTGCCCTTCCTGAGTTGAGATGATGCCACAGGAGGTGTGCTTAATGGTAGTGTTGAAATCAGACAACTCATTATTTTTCAGAACTTCTGGGTAGCCATGAATGTGTGGATTGTTCATCTTTTCCACTGACAAAAGGCGGGATTTTCTTTCTAGGATGGAGAAAGAGTTGAGCTCAGATAGGGTTATACTTTGATAATGAAGCAATTGACTGACGATGCAGCTTTTAACTGAAACATAACATAGAGAGATGGCACAACTGAAACTTCTGATTAAGGGACTTTAATGGAATTCATAAGACTTTACAGCATGCCAGAGAAAAGTGGGCTGTCTGCACAAGTTCTTCTGTTTAGTGAGAGACTGGAGGCACGTGCCATTTGCCAACTTACTGCACCAGTTAACTAAACCAGTTCTGGTGACTTGCTTTTCTTCTAGGTAGAAGACATTTAGAGGCCAGGTATCTGCAAGGGTGAATGTGTTACTGACAGAAAGGTGAGTTTGACCTTTGGCCGAGTAACAGGAGGAGTTTGCAGTATGCACAGTGAAGCCACAGAGGAGAGCAGATTTCATAATTGTATGATCAGGACTTAAATGGCATTCTGGCTCCAAGAGCTGAACCCTAGTTTCTATTAAATCAAAGCGGATGTATGAACCTGTACAAATTCTGCATTTGTCCATGGAGTTATGGTGAAATCAGTATCATTCTACCAGTTGCATTGCTGATAAGAGACTCTAAGCATGTAGGCAGTGGTGTTATATACTCCTTTTGCAGTATTGAGATTTCTCTTATCTTTCCCACACCACAGGAGTGGGATGAACCACATTTCACTGTTTTGCTGAAATGACTTCCAGAGTGAGGCAGTTGCTGTGGTTAGATGGGTGAAACATTTCTGAAGTGTCGTGTAGGTACTGGTCTGCTGGCAGACTACTTGTGAGTAACGCATAGCACTATTTTCATCACTTAAAGAAATGTATTTTAAATTAAACAGGCCTGCTGTATGTTTTTAAATGAAAATACTTGTTTTTTAAAAACCCAAACAACTTGAATGTGACTCTTACTGTAAGAATGCTTTCACAATACAAAATAAATGTGCTGGACTTTTCAAGCCTTGGTAACTTGAAGAATTACTCTGTAAAAATGGGAGTTTTGAATCAAATACTGGTATTACTAACAATGTAATTCTATATATGCAAATATGGCTTGTTGCTTATTTCTGAAAGCTACTAAAGTAGTACATTTTTAAAGCGTTATTTTCTAGACCATGCAACTAAATATCTGTTAAAATCGCATTTAAATATTGATTCAGAATGTCTGATTGCACTGCAATCAGTCTGATTGTCTTTCTTAAACTGATACTTGTAGAAGCATTTAGATCTTTGACTTCTTGGAGAAGTACCAAGAAATAATCTGTCTGAGCCTGACTATGAGGTTATATGTTGATGTTCCTACTTTCCCCACTTGGCCCCTGGATTATGAGCAGTAAATAATGTGTATCTGCATCTGGCGCTTTTCTAGGAGAGACAGTAAGGTAGACCAAGATAGTTCAGCAGGCACTTCAAAGCTCAGTTTTGTGTGAAGCAATGCGTTAGAGCTCAGTGTCAGTAAATGCCCTGAGGCTACTGCAAACTGTGGATGAAGGGAGCAGTTGTGTCTCTGCCTTGTGAGAGTTCTTACAGCAGCAATACTTGCTCCAGCCTCTGCTCCCTCGCCTGTAGTTCTGTCAAATACAACTTCCATTTGGCAAAACTTAAGGTAGCAACCTCAGAACTTTCAGCCAAGCCTGAAGAGAGTGTAAAGCATGGGGTCTGCCTCTGTCTTTTGTATCGGAAGTTCAGTTGCTTACAGCCTTTGCTGTTGCTCTAAAACACCAAACCCCTGTACGTGTGTACTGCAAGTTTTATGCCAGAGTTACGGTTCATAGTTTGAAAAAGATTAACTGTATCAAGAGAGGGGGAAAAAAGATACTGAGAAAGCAAGATTTGCTGTTGTAAATTGAGGTCAAGTTGTTTGGTTTTTTTTTTAAATTTGGCTGTTGAGATGACACTGAGCAAAACAGACTCGGTGGGGCAAAGTACAGTAATAACAGAACATGAGTCATTGCTTAGTATTAAAAAAATCCCTGAAATGAATAGCTGGTATGGAGTCATATACTATAAAACTCTTTGATACTCTGTGGCTAAAATAAATGTTTCTTGGAGAAGAGTTGTAGAGGAAACAGTTGATGTTTTTGAAAACTGCTTTCAGTATTGTGATCAAATGGTGAGGTGGGATTCTGTGTCACTGGAGAATGTGTATATACCTGAAAAACAGATGTAGAGAAACATTATAGCCTGTTGTACCTGAGACAGGATGTTGGCTTGCCAGCAGAAGGATAAAATCGAAAGAATTGCTTTTTCACATTGAAGTAGGAGGATAATCTTTGCTGAAACTGGCTAAAGGTAAATATTAGCATTGCTGCCTTCTCATTAAAACAAATAGTCTTGGATTCTGAGTAAAGCTAAATATTAGTATTGCTGCCTTTTCATTTAAACAAATATTGTCTTGGTTGAAGCCAAATACTCTATTTCAGTTTCTGTCTCTAAGTAGCCAAGAATTGTCTTGACTAAGGATTTCATGTCCGTTGAACATCCTTACCATAGTTTGAGCATGCAGAGATGTAGGAACACTGAATTTGGCCACAAACTTAAATGCAAGAAACTTGATTTAAGCTTGGGAGGGGATGTATTGTTTGGGGGGTGGTTTTTATTGGATTGTTTTGTCTTAAATGATAAGGGGGCCAAGCACTGGAAGAAATTGCCCGGAGAAGTTGCGTGTCTGGCCCTGGAGGTACCCAAACCAAACTGGACGTGGCCCTAAGCAACCTGCACTGTAGTTGACTCTGTGTTCAGCAGGGATCTTGAACTGTCTGATCCACAGAAGTCCCTTTCAACATGAAGCTGTATGATTCTATGACTTCTGCACCGGACTGGAAGTGGAACACCTTCAGTTTGTGACAAGATGGCATAAGAGGCTTTTTGAAAACAATTTGCAGCAAATGAATAGTGGCTCTGGCATGAAACCTAAGCTTTCCTAAAATATAATTCCAGGTATTTTCCCTTTACAGGATATAAATAAGAAGTGCTGCTATTGATTTTCATCCAAAACTTTCAAGAAAAAGGTATTATAGTAAAAGGTAGTATAACAAACACTGAAATGGGACACTAGAGTATTATCTGAGAAAACAGAGGTCCTATTTATAGAAAGATACCTGAATTTTGATTGCCTTGACTCCCTTTTGGAGGGAGGAGGGCTACCAGGTAATCTAATTCAACTGCTGTATTAATAGCAATCTATAAATACACAGTTCAATGCTTTACTCTTTCATATGTGTTTTATGCTCTACACCAGTGTGTGCAGATTGACAGGGCTTTTGTCTTCGTTGAGAACTGGGAGTCCAGGACTTGGGTTGCTCTCTGTGCCTGCCCGGGGGAGCTCATCTGTATTCCATTGCCTTTCAGAATAATGCAGTTACTGATGAATGTAAGTTATCTAGAAGACATTCACAATAGAAAGTATTGCTGATACAGGTTTAGTTCATGTGTGTCTTGATGTAATTAACTTCCTTTTTTTCTTTCCATCTTTGCACAGCTTTGCTCAGTGACTGCCAGTGAAGTCTGTTCTTTAGTTGTATACTGGAGAGGGAATTTCTGGTAGCCTGGCTCAGCTAGCAGGCTTTTAATTCGAGGACCAGTGCAGGCAGTCTGATTCCTTGTGTTTGAACATGATGTATACAGGATGTGGATCCAAAAACATTGTGAACAGCAAGTGAATTATAAGGTACTGTATTCTGTGATGTGTAGCTGCTGTGAAAGTAGATAAAATGCAGAAAGTATTCTAGGAAAAAGAAAATGTTAAAGTTCATGTTAATGGTGCTGAGGTATGAAACAAATCTACACACAGTAACCAAACTGGGTTTGGGAAGATGACTTTCTCCAGGCAACATTTCTCATGACATTTTCTGATGCTGTAGGTAGGAGGCTCTTTGCCACTACTGCCCTGGACTGACAAGGAGAACAGAATATCCCATTGCCAGTGGCATGCTGCTTGTTTAATCTTGATTTACTTTGGGATTTTTAAATTTAATTAAGATGGGTGACTGCTGGCATAGACAGAACCTGTATTTCTCTATTTCCTAAAGTTTTAAAGGGCTGAAGCCTCCTCTTCTCTATGTACCTACAGCCAATCCAATCTGAATAGAGAACCCTTTTAAAAATCTTTTCCCTGTGACTTGATCTTCTACCACTAAATTGGCCTTTTTTTTTTCCCCCCTCTGATTATCTCTTTCAGATCCTTTTGACTGTTGAGCTTTCTGCACAAGGGAGTCGGTTTCTTAGAAAATAGATAGCTATGCAGAAGGGCAAGGAGAAATGGAGTACTTGAACCTGCTGATGGCCTATGTGAGAAACACATCGAAAGCTACCACTCTGATCCCTATAAATAATAAATAAAAGGTTGAATAAAAGCCTTTTCGGTGCAGTTGTGATACTGGTGTTCATCCTAGTGGTGCTTCATGTTGCTCATAGCTTGTCTTTGAGAAGTACCAAGGCTGGGTTTCTTTGCACTTACCTATGCTTTCACTCAGTCTGGGAGGCAGGAAGTACTTTCTTTCTCTTGCAACCTTATCCCAACTTCTTCAGACTTCTGGGTCTGGAGTAGAGTCCTGATTAAGTGACTGTTGTTACAAGCTTGTCAGCTCAGTTTCTCCTATGCTGTTGCAGCACAACTCAGGCTTATTTTGGAAGCATGGCTTCCTTGAAGTACTGGGTGGATGACCGCACAAGAGCGAGTCGGCAGTGTGGTAGATGTCCAGCTTCCTCTTCCACAGGCGTATGTTCTCTCTTGCTCTAAATCTCTTCTTGCTACTTCGGTTGCTTTTTAGCTAAGTGAGCAAAATAAAAAGATTTTCTTTCTCTTTAATATTTTTGTCACCTCCTGCCTCTTTCATATGAATCCACTGATTGTTTTTTCAGAACCTCAGCTAAGGAATTCCTTTGGGTCATATGTATGTGATCTGGGGGATGCAGTTGTCCAAATCTTTCAGTTAAGCAGAACTATAGAAGGTGAGGTGAAAGAGTTTCTCCCCAGTTTCCTGTTCTTATTACTGGAAAGTCCTTATGGATTGTTCCTTTTGAGGGTGTTCACAGGCTTTACAACCTAAATCCACAATGAAGCTTTTGTAAAGCCTGCCAAACAAATCGATCTGAACTGGCTTATCTTTTGTCACCTGCGCTTTTCACGTGTGGTGTTAAGCAACTGAACTTCCTCATATGTAACTTGAATGTTGTAACAATTTTAATTTAGTCACAGATATACACAAAGCACTATGCCCAAGGCAGGCTTCCTTCTTCAGGAGTATTTCTTGTTAAAGTTTCCTTTTTTTTTTCTTTCTTTTTCTTTTTTTTTGATGGGGAACATGAATTTTGCTTTGTAACTTGACAGTGTCACCTGACAGTAAGTGAATTAAGTTTAAGAACGCGTCCATTGACTTTGTTCTGGTTGCAGGTAGTTCAGTGGTAGGTGCCATTGCAGAGCATTAGATACTGTGTATCCTGAGGCTGCTCCATTTTGATGAATTTGCATTGTGCAGTCAAAGTTAGTTGTGATGTTGTCAATTACTTCGTTACAATGCTCAGCTAAGCTCACTGGTCCAGCAGGTATGCCAGCTGCAAAGGTGTGCTTGCCTTGGGTGTGGAATGCCATAGATCTTGGCCTTTTGCAAGGAGTATCCAAGTAGATAAACCAGCTTGTGCTGCATTTGCCAGGCCTGGACACCTTTGAAATAACAGGAAAAAATATGCTTGTTCTAGAAAAATCTGGCTAACCACTAGAAGTAGTAAGATACAGTGAAATTTTATGAAATGTTTCTGCAGAGCTTTGCTTCAGCTGTTGTTTGACCAATTTACTGCTGCTTGGAAATCCTCATCAAAGGAGAATTCCTACAGCCTGTGTGGTGAATGCTAATGCAGAAGGAAAAAATTATACCGTGTTAAGTGTCTAGTTGAGTGCTTTTTCTGTAATGAGAAGATGCCTTGTTTTTGCTGCGTATCTGACACCTGCACAGCTATTAAAGAGGTGCCTCTTGGCTCTTGATTGTGCCTCAGGTAAATGGTCACTGTTCCTGTGTATTCAGAGGCAGTCTGAGGTACCATGTCACCATACTGCAAAGGAAGCCTTAAACCACCCAACCCCCCATTTAGAAAACAGTAGACAGTTCTTTTGTTTGTATCCTATGGTGTCTGAATCCATGCCAGAAAATATTTGCCACTTTATGAAATAAGCCTTTCCCAAGGCATATAGATTGGTATATACGTCTTGCAGAAAACAAAACCTAAAGTCAAGCAGGAAATACTTCTGAGTGCTCCTATAACCTACCCTTTTTTTTATTATTATTATTTTTCTTCTGAGTTGTATGCTTCTAGTCTGATTGCTGCACTCTCATCTGACTTTTACTCTAGGTCTTACTGTAAACTTCTGCTGGTGCTATTCTGGAACTGGGTAGCCATATCTGACTGTTTAGGTTGCTATTCGTCAAATTACAGGCATGCTGTCAGGAGTGTGGTTATTTTGTTTATTTTTTTTTCCTAGCATTTGCTTGGTGCCTGAAGAATCTCTTTAGATGCATTAGCAATGGGTGGCTTAATCAATGATACTGGTGGTGACCCATAGCTTCCTCTTAATTGAGATTTTTCTCTGTTGAAAAGTTAAGGAACAGACACTATATCTTTGGCTGCTGATTGTTGTCCTTGCTTTTTTTAGCACTGATATCCTCTCTTAGAGCATAAACACTACTGTAGAGCAGGTTTGGTTTTGAAAGCTGAAATTTTTGGCTATACTGTCTGGATTTCATACAACTAAATAATTTTGGTTTTGATGTCAGTGTAATTATTTTCATGATTACACAGTAATAGTCTGTCAATGTATTCCTGCCAAAATTTAGCATGCTGTTTGCCTCTGAAGTGAAATACTATTAAAATACTACAAGATAAACAGTATAAAAGGGATACAGAACTCTTCAGGTCTGCATGCAAAATATTATACTCTTCCGTCTTACAGGTATCTCTTTGAGGTCTCTCTGCTCCATGGGAATGCTTAAGAAGGCACAGCTGAGATGCTTCTTTGTGGTGCTGATTTGACTGTCACTGGTCAAGCGTTGCTCTGCTGAGGCCCAAGCCTGGTCTGTGTCAGCAGACCTTAACAGCCTCTTTGCTAAATAGTAGTTTTGTTCCCCTCGGTGTCTGCAATGATACTGGAAGCTGTTCCAGAATCTGGCTGGTCTTTGAAAAGCAGTGGGGACTCTGTGGTTGTAGATCTGCAGGCTTGGTAAAATATGTAATTTTATTTCTGAAGGCAAAATAAAGTTGGAGAGTTATTCTGATACGTGAAGGCAAGGAAGTTAGAGAAGACTAAGAGTTAAACTTTGCTTTATGTCCTTGCCAGTCCATTTTAGGAAAACAGTCATACTTGCAGCTGATCAGAGACTGAAAAGTTGAAATCGTGTGGTTTTGCTTCATGTGTTTAATTTCTTGTGGCCACCTGATATACATTAAATGTTTCTGTGTTCTTATTGCAGCACTTCATAGTTGAATATATAGTGTCACTGTTTAAGTCCTTTTTCTGCATTTTAAAATGAGAAGAGGATTTTTTACTAATTTTAGAGATTTTCATTATTCAAGAATAAAATAAGAGTCTCAAGGCTGACTGTGTCCCCAAAATTACGCTTGCTGTATTTTCATTGGTATTATCCTTGTGTTTTCACACACTTCTATTTATGCTGAATTACTGTTTAGTTATATTATAAAATCCATCTTGGTAGAAAGGTATTATTATGCTGCTATTTTTGATTTTTGAAGTCTAGCTAGAATTTTGAATAATTGCCTTGTCTGTAGCTTTACTTATTTAAACATTAGGAGAGATCAAATTTTTCTTAAAATTGGGGAGTAACTCAAATGGGGAAGTACTGATTGCTAATTCCTTTCAGAGTGCAATTCAGCTTTGTCACACGCAAACTCTGTTAGTCTTAATCATACCCGAGGACTTCACATCTGTTGTCTTGATCAGTTAAAGACAAGTGTAACACAGACTTGGCAAATTGAAGGCAAATTCAAGACTACAAAAATTCCCTAATGATGCCATGGTTTTGATTTTGATGAATTGAAAGAACTGTAAAATGGTGGTTTAAGTTATTTTTAGAAAACAAGAAGGTGTGTAAAGCAGAAAATGAGTGTGCACATGCATTGGAAATACATTAACTGATGGGAAAGCTGTGTAACAAGTACTTGCAGTGGTGGGCATAGAGCTTACTCTTGACACTGGTTATATAGACTGAGTTTCTCAGAATTACTTGGTGTGGCTTCAAAATGTGACACTGAACTTCCACTAATCAGTTGAATCCATTTCATTTCCTTTATACAAGCAGGTGTTACTGGTGGCGGATTCTGTCATCTGGGCCGGGAACCTTCTTGCTTAACTGTTTCAACACCTGAGCACGTTGTCTAGGCAGCTGTTTCAGTGAGTGAGAGCCCAGGCTTATTTAAGCAAATGCAGGTGCTTTCTTAGGCATATAGCCAATACAATTCACAGCACCAGGCTTCCCTATCTGCTCTGCTGAGTGTGAAAGGTGCTTAGGATGGCTACCTGATGGGGCTTGTGTTTTTATTGTCCTGAATAGCACCTCATCTTGCAATGAGGAAGCATTTATTTTGTCCAAAGCACTTTACAGGATAAACAAAGGTGATAGAATTTGGTTACTTGAACTGTTTCTTCTAGTAAAAAAAATGTATTGTGCAGTAAATGTGTTTATATGCAGCTAAAGATATGAGGACTGAGTACTTTTACAGGTATTGTTTCTGTGAGGCTGCGGCTTTGGAGTTGATCTGAAGAGGCGCAGTGCTCCCAAATCCCTGCTTGCCTCCTGAGCATCATCTGCACAGCACTGCACAGCTTCTCTCTTTCTGATCCTCCTTCTGTTTTGAGGGACTGACCAGTGTGTTTGACTTTTCAGTTTGCCTCTCTGACGTCTTATGTTGCTTTCATGTGTGTACTGTGACTTTGATGTTAAATCAAGCTTCCAAGCAAAAATATAGTGGTTTTGGTTCCAAAAAGGTTTGGTGAGTTGGGTGTTGGTTCACTGAGACTGTGGCCCTTTGGTGTATTAGTGACTGTCCATCTTCCCCTTGTAAAACCTGCCTGTGATTACTTACAAATGTTGGCAGCTACTGTATTGTGTCTGTGTGTTGAAGGGCAGGATAGGGCCAGTTCATAGCCCTGGATGGTAAGAAAATGGAAAGAGTGGCCAAAAAGCAATTAAGAGAGATTTTTTTGAGGTAAGTACAAGCCCACATTCCTCATGAAGGTCTGTGATCTTGTGAGCCATTCAGTATGCTGAGTGAAATGTCCCCAGTTTCATCTAGATCAGTTCTTGACTTTCACTGCTGGTGGTTTTGATTTTTTTTTTTTTTAATTGCTTTCACTAAGAAATAATTTGAACTTATGCAAGTGGCGTTTACTAATTATTTAACTTTGTATGTGTGTGTTCAGCATTCCCTCTCGTGTTTGGGACTGAGGGAAAGATGAAGAAGTGGAGAGTTTATAAATCTACAGAATTTGTCAGATGTATTGCCTTTAAGTCTTTCTAGTTCCACATGTTCTTCTGATTGTCTCAATAAAGAGGCTTTGTTTTAATGTGGGATAAAGAGAAAAAAAATGTAGGAAAGGCCAGGGTGAAAAACTACTTTGTTTCTATCTTTACAGCAGGACTGTATTGCCTTTGGCATTATGCTTGTGGAGGAAACATAGCTCATAGTTTGTATATGAATGTGTGGGGGAATCAGACTGTTAAAATTCAGTGTTTAATTAAATTATAGTACTATTGCAGCTAAGAGACATCACTGCTTTTCCATACTGAGGTAGTCCAGGGTGTTAGCCTTCCAAGCTAATCTGTAATGTTTTTTGTAATTTAAACTTAATAGCGAAATAGAATAAAATTCAGAGTGCTGGCAGTGTGTCTGAAGCATCAAAACACACTGTGAATAAGTTCTTTTGGGTTGTGGTCACGTTCTGTTTGGGGTTTAACTCTGTTTTTTATTTAAAAGAAGATACTATTTTATTGCAGGACCTTGAGTAATACACCCCCTAATGTGTTTGATTGAAACACTGCATTTTTCCTCTTTGTTTGGGTCAGATGTAGGTCTTGTGTCAGCATAAGTGGAGCTTTTAATTTTGTGCGTGCACAGGGCTAATCATTGCTTATTATTTGGTTATGGATTTCTTGCTTGAAGAATCTCAAATGGTGCCTTTTGAAACATAAATCTGTTAATGCCGTTCTGTGTTTAAGCAAAAAGTGGCCAAGTTACGAAGATCTATAGCTATGAAATGTGCATTAGCAGGCAGTTTCTTTGGAGTACCTTTAATTCTTGAAGAATGTATGCCAAAACAGAACATCACAGGTTCTTATTTCTCTGTTTCTTGTGCTCTACCAAGTTTCTGTCTTGCAGTATTTATCAAACTGTCTTTCAAGGTGTAGTCCTATTTGGCCGTGATTATTTCCCAAAACAATTTGCAGATTCTGAATCTTACTATTTGAAGATCATGTATTAAAATACAGTTGACTCTTGCATTTCACCCAGTGAAAGCAGAAACTGTGCTCCTATGGATACTGGCGCAATAAGCTTGCCTCTGCTGAAGGCCGTTTTTACAGCTGGGTGTTAGAGTCATGAAAATCAAACTGCTGACACAGCCTTAATCACAGGGCCACAAGTAGCACTTCTTTGTTTTTGTGTGACAGTTTCATTGGTTCCTTACAGGTGTTCGTGTATAATAATGCTTATAAGACAACACTTGCTAAGTTTTCAAATGAATCACGTTAATTCCAGGATTAATTTTCGAAGAGAGACCTTTTGACTTTTTTCCTTTTGAGGTTTTTGGTCATAAAAATCCATATGTTGAAAATGTTCATTGCTTTTAATTTTTCAAGTGCAGCCCTGTGTTGGGGGGAAAAGCAGAAAGAAACTGGCTTGCCTGTGACAGTGGGCAGCCTCACTCTGTCTGATGCTTCTGCTGTCAGACTTCTTGGAAAAAACACGGATCTGTGTTTTACTGCTGTGCCCTTGCTGCTGGGCTGGCAGGACAGTGTAGGAGGTGTAGCTGCAGCATTGCTCTCTTTGCGGGAATGCCAGGTGCAGCAAAACTGTGAAGAAAAGCCGGTATGCTTCTGTTTAAGGCACCAGTGAGGGAAACTGAGTGCAGTAGTAAAGTCTTTCCTCTGTTCTTGATGGGTGTCTATAGGGATGTCTCATGCTTTTAGCAGAGCCGATGATGGAAGACAGAGTTCTCCTTGCAGGGCTTTCTGTTGCTCCCCTTTGGGTCTGGTGTGTGTGGTGGGGATGGGAGGACAAAGGAGTGACTGTGTACAGAACGTGAATCTGGAACAGCTTAGGTGGCTATAGTCACTCTTCAGACAGCTTGGAGAAACACCCTCCACGGAGTGAACTGTAAAAGCTGTTGTTGCCTCGTACGGTTATCACTGAGCCTGATTTTAAAGCAGCTGAGGGCTGCCACGTTGCCTCTACCAGGTAGTGCCGGTTAATGCAATAATACACCAGGACATAATTATCTTGACCTCTGGAGAAACTGAACTGGGAGTAATTTGTTTCAGAAGTGAGCAATTTTCTGTGTGTGGCTCCTGGCATGTATAAAGCAAACAAGTCAGTGTTCAACTCCGGTTATAACCTCTCTGGGACTGCTGTTGAAACATGGCTAGCAGACGTGGTGTGGTACTGATACACTTCTTTCTCCCTGGCCTCTACCTGGGCTTGTTGACATTTGGAAAATGCATGTGAAGTTTATGTGCAATTGATAATGCTTTGATATGGATTTCAAAATTGTATCAGATACTGTAGTGTGTGTGTATATAGCTGCACCTTTAAACAGGTTAGGTAGTGAAAAACTTGATCTGGATTTAGTTGAAAGTTCTTACTTGGCTTCCAAGCGATTTTGTAGGAGGAATGGCTTAATTAGCAGGGAGACCAGCCTTGCAGAACTAACACTCCTAAGGTTGCTATCTTGTTAATACATTTAGTCACACTTTGTTAGTTATGAGACAAAAGGCTGACTAATCCAGTGGAAATATTGGGGAGGTGGGGGATGACTAGAGAGTAAGAAGAAGGAATTCTAAAGGTAAAGCTTCTGGGTCTCCTGCCCCTACTTTTGGTTATTTCAGTGGCCTGTCAGCATTTCTGCTGTCTAGCCCAACCAAATTAAATCCTCAGCTCAGGAGAGGTGGTTTTGCATCATCTGTGTCTAGGGTAGGAAATGGAAGATTATATGTGTTCAGTGCTAAAGGTTGCTAGTAAACGAAGAGCTAGGTAAAGATGAGGACTCCTAAAATTTGCTTCAGCTGAAAATCTTCTTTCTGGTGTTTTTGGTTGGTCTTCAGCTGTAGGAGAGCTTGGTTGACCACAAAGGTGTACTGGGTGCTGGGAAAACGTCATGAATATATAGTTGGCAGTGGGAAGGGAGGATAAAAGTAGGATGGCCCCTTTCAGTGGAAGCATGCAAGAGTGAAACTGTGTGTTGTTCATAAACAAAAAAAGTACTTTTCAAGAAAGCTTGTTTACAGGTTTAAATAATTGAATTGCGTTGTCCAGGTGTTTGCAATGTGTTGTGGATAAACTTGATATTCCTGAAGGTGAAACATGACAAGCTGCCTTAAGGTAAATATTGCTGCTCTGCATCAGCAGTTCTGGATTGGTGTCAATAAATTCTGATTTGATTCCTTGGTTGCTTTTTTGCCATGGTTTAGTGATCATTCTCAGTATCTCAGATGTACCTGTCTGTTTTTAGGATTCCACTTTTAAACTATTTCCTGTGAATTCCTCATGATGAAGTATGAACACTGGTGGCTGAGCTTTGTAGTGAGTGTTTTAGTAAGTAATGAGACTTTGTGTAGACAGAAGGTGCTTTGTGTCACTTCTTTAAACACTTTCAAGAAGAGCTGCTGTTCTGGACAGCTGTGAGAGGACCTTATTGGGTGTCCAGACCTCTTGAGAATGGAGTTTGAAGAAGAGTAAGTTTGGTCCACTCTCTGTCCTCCTTCATTGGAAACTCTTAAATGCAGTAAAGCTTGAGATGGGCTTGGAAACTTTTGTATATTTTCTTTGTGATGGGAGAAGAAACTTTGTGTGTGTGAAGAATCAAGATAAGAAATTGTTGCCATCAATGGGGAGGAACAAAGGGTGTGGGGAGAAGAAGAAAATCCCAAATCTGAATGCAGAGCACTGTTTGGAACAGGACTGGGCCACTGTTTCCCTTTTTTTGCCTGCCAGGGACAGGAGGTTTGTGACCTAGAAGTCCTATAATGGCTGTTCTTCATTTGCTGAACTTTATTTCATGTTGGTGTGAAAATTAGCAGAGAGTACTCTCCATTTTTCTATCTTGGTTTTTTTTTTTTAATTCCCCCTGCAGCGTGGTGCAGCACAGATACTTAATGGAGGTTATGCTCCTGTTCCCTGCAAGACTGATGGTGCAGTAGCACTGTACTGCTCTCCCACTTCCCCACCTGCACGCAGGGTTATGCTGTGGTGGCACAGCAAAGTTTTCTGCCTGGAGGATGGAGACAGTGGGTCTGGCTGGTCTGCCTTGAAAGGGAAGATGAGCCCTTTGCATGAAGGAGATATCAGTGGGGAGGGTTTTTTCAATACGGGGGAAAATCAAGTAATAACTTGATAACCCTCCTGGTTTTTTGTATCCTATAAAGCCCCTAAACTCTCCTAGTCCATAAGAGAGGATGCAATATACGCAAACTTGGTCATAACAGTACTTATGTTTCTCTGGCCTCATTATGGTTTTTTGTGCCTTGAAAGAAATCACTTGCCTAGAGTTACTGTCTTTGCTTTGTTCATTCCTTGGTTTGAAAGCAGGCTTTTAAAGAGTGGCTGCACACCTTAGTCTGACTGAAGACAATACTTGGATAAGTGCACTTCCCAACATGCTGCAAATTCATGGCTGTGCTTGCAGGAAAGATCTGGTCATGCCTAAACCTGAACTTTTTACCACAAGTGAAAGGTTGTATTTTTAAACAGCAAGAAATTGTGTCACTCCAGTATATAAGCTTTCTCCCCCTTTTCCTCAGATCTTTTCTCCCACTGTGTCTTTTCTGATTTGGACCTTATCTGTTTTGTATGAAAATTAGCTGCCCACCTCCTGTGCTGTTAGGTTTTGGTTATTAGGAAACCTGTTGCCAGAAGCACTGTCATCGAGCAGCCGTAGCTGCCATCGTGCCCCTCCCTGCCTTTCCAAGCATTCAGAGAAACTGATGGCTGACTTTACAGCTGATGTCAGCCCTTCAGCTTCCCAAGTTGAGTGGGAAGGGAGGAAAACTCCTCAATGGGCAGTCTTCTCTCCAGATATGAAGCTGTGAAGTATGTGTCTTTCTAGACAGAGTTCTACTGTGTCACAGCTGGAGTGCTATGCAGTGATGTAGTGCTGGGCAGTGAGCAAAGTAATTAATGATATTTCTATCTGCCCTACTCTGAGACTTGTGAAGTTGCCAATTTATTCCTAGGCTTGACTTTTTTTGCATGCTTAAAAAAGCCACAAAGTTAGCCAACAACAATTTGGTTCTTTTCTTTTAACGATTTAGCATGTCCAGATGTGCAGAGATTTACATACTTCTTCCACCCATGAGGAGCTGTGGGACTATTGCATCTGAGTGTAGTTTCAGGAAGTGATAAGGTTTCTGTTCCAGCAGAAAACTTTACTTATCTTCTGGAAAGAATATTTTAAGTCATTTTCTGAATGTTACCTATTGAAAATATTATATGTGTCTTTTTCGTCTGGATACAAAATGGGTTGTTACAGAAGGTATGTATTGCTTTGGTGTAGTGGCAGCCTTTTTTGAAAAAGCCTTGGACTCTGACGAAGAATACAAATGTTTCTGGTTTTTTTGGCAAAAAGTATATTTGCTGTGGTTATTGTAGAAAATACGTGTTATAAAGATTCAAGCTATGTTGTCTTGACGAAGAGAGAAAACTTAATTAAATTCCTTTTTTTAAAAGAAGGAAATTAATGTGAGTGGGATGAGATCGTTGTGTTCTTACATATGCTTGGATGGTTTTCAGTTTTCTTATGTGTTCAATTGCTTCATGTTTTACAGCACTGGCATTTGGATTTTCAGATTCCTCATGTGAACTGAGCTACTTTTCTGTTCCTCCTCAGTTTCTCATTGAGGAGGGTTTGCTTATGGATAACTGGCATGGCAACTGAGAGTGGAGAAAACAAAATAAAGTCGTACTTTATAATTCGGAAAGTCTAGAAGGAACTGCTGGAATGTGTGTGATCTTTGTTGGCAAGAGTTACTGCTTAAAGTTTGTTATTGCTTTTGTGTATTCTATTTGTTAAATACAGTTTTGCACTAAATCAGCCTCAATTGCTGATGTCTGAATTAATGCATCAGGGAAGAAAGAAGTGGTTAATGCAGGTTATATTTGGCAACACAATGTGGTGTTGATGCAGACCATTGGGGATCTTCTGTCGGGTTCTGCTACCATCATGATTAGCGAGTTTGGTAGCGCCATTTCCTAGAAACTGCCTGTTAAAAGACTGTCACATTTTGCCTTCTGTGTTTCTTGCCAGGCTTTTACGGTGGATCCTAAAATTTCCTGCATTGACTGTTTCATAACATGTCAATCCCAGTGACCGAACTATGAGAGAAAACAGCGTGAGGAAGAGAGAGGATGTTTTACAGTGGTGAATAATCTTCGTGCCACTTTAGGGTGAAGCAAGTGATTTGGAGCATGGTCTAAAGGTCTTTTTTGAGACAAGGGGTTTTGTCTCTGATTTGGCTATATTCATAATTCTTAAAAAAGTCTGTTCATGCAGACAAATAGGGACTTTGTGGTCTTGTTTGTCAGACTCCTGAGAAGGCTTTTTCTCCATGCTGACCGTGTTCCAGTTCTTATAAATTTCTTCTTCTGCAAGACTCGGCATCCTTGTGGGTCTGTGAAGTATTTTCTGGACTATCAGAGCTAAGGCTTGACAGAATTTCTCTTCCTCACTAAGCTGTGGACTGGGAAACAGAAGTGAAATCTAAGAGCATCTCTTCTTGTTTTTGGCGTTCTGGGTAGTTTGGGTCAGAAGGCAGAACTGTGCTGTAATCTAAATGAGGGCTGTTAGAGGTAGATCAGCATTATGTAGAAGAGAAATGGAGAGTGGTAGTTTTGAAATAAAACTGAAGCAGAAGTCATCTGCTGAAGTAGATGGTTAAAACCCCACCAAGGATCTTGTTAAACGAGAGGCTGGGCAAAGAGTTTGGTTCTGGATGTTGGCTAAGTCGAGGTGGTAGTCAGGGGAAGAGGGCAGAAGACAGCTGTCGTGAGGACTGGTGCAGCTGAGTTGGCAGAGCAGTGAAACTAGGAAGAATTCAGGACCCTTTTTGTGGTGCTAGTGAAATCTACAAAGTATGTGGAGAAGCAAAAGGCAAATTTTGGTCTTTTAGAAGACATTAACTGCAGAATGCCAATTCTGATATCAAAAGTGTGGAGTTTTACATTTGAAGTGACTTAGTGTTTTGTTGCCATTTGAATTTGACAGTATAAGGACACCTTGGTAGTTATTAGTTTGAAAACCAAACTCCTCAAGTTCTATGTAGCTTGTTACTGTGGAAATAGGTATATATATTTCTATCAAATGAATAGCCTATGTGTTGAAATTCATCCTTTAGAAATCTTTGATATGCTGTGACTGACTGAAGCATCTGATGCTCTGTTTTGATTGAAGTTAAAAATGGAGCAGCAGTCTTTCCATCAGAAAGCTGCCTGGGATAGGCTGTTCATATGACTTTTTGGTTTCTCAATAACAGCTTGTGACAATTTTTTTTGTTGTTAAAAAACAATTACTTATTGCTATTTCTGAACTATTTAAAAAATGAAACAGATGTTGTTCATCACAGCTCAAGTATAAAGGCTCCACAAGTACCACATGTGCTACAGTGATAACCTTCCTTCAGTGCTGTGTTGGAGCGTTATGCCAAATGCAGTCTTTGTGCGGTAGTACAATGACTGACATCTTGTGTATTGGGGTTCTTAGTGCTAACCTTTTCAATTTCGAGCATATATAGGTTGGCAATGTTTGATTTCTTCCAATTGTAGTAAATGGGTATTATTTCTGGATATCTTCTCTTGATACCTTTGAATTTTGAGAATGCAAAATCATTCATTCTTACATATTGTAAACATGGAGGATAGCAAAAGTCTCCAGTACTGAGGTAATTAAATCTGGAAGTGACTCTTAAAGTGCTAGATAAATAGAAACAGTGAATGCTTGTTTATTAACTATTTAGAGCAACTTGTACATAATTATCAAAAGACATAAAAATATTCCGTGCAAAGTAAGATATCTGCAAAGTACCTTATGCTTTACAGGCTGCTGCTTATGTGGTGTGTTGGCCAGATTCAGTCCTCTAATCACTGTCTACCGTTTGCATTAATGAGAGGGAGGAAAAGGTGTGGAAGAACCACGTGAGAAGCAGGACCTGAAGCAGCAGGAGTGCTTTGACCACAGAGGATGCTGGGGCCACTGTACTTGGTGCTAGTGGTGGGTGAGGAGCTGAGCAGGGGCCCTTTGGAAACAAATGTGAGAAGACTAGAGAGACACTGCAATTCCTTTTCTCTGTCTTCAAAATTTGAGGACCCTCTTTTCTGGCAGTCTCCGACAAAGGTGGACTTCTTCCACAAGGCGGATGATGAATCTAGCTGAGGCTTTCTCCCTCAGCTTGCCTGTCTCCATTCTCATCCTCTCAGCAATCAGGGAGGTATTAAATGCATCTTGGTGCATGCACTTTTATTCTTTCCTTCATTTTTCGAAGGAAGAAATCATAGCCTTTGTCCACCTTCCTTGGAGAGCCTTGGTCAGCGAGACAGTCCTGGTTTGGAGGCAGTGATCTACAGGGTCTTTCTCCCTTGTGTGTCATTTTGTGGTGTCTGTTTCCCATGAGGCTGTGGCCTGTGGTGTTGTTTGGGTTGCAAGTACAATGTTTTGCTCCAAAGCACTGTGATAAGACAATTCCCCCTGTGTGAAACTTTCCCTGCCAGAAGTGGATGGAGCTGTGTTGAGCTGTTTTGAGTACTGGGCCAATGTCAAGTGGGAGGATGGAGGGAGCCCACAGGGATCAACCTCAGTGAAATGTGAGGTATGGACTTGTCTTCACCCACAAGTACGCCCAACTTTCAGTGGGAGCATTGAGCTGACATCTTAGTAACAAAACAAAAACCTACTTTTTTAGGTTAAAATTGGCATATGTGGTGGCCATCACTTATTTCACTCTAACTGTGTGCAGATGGAGATGGGGATTTGAACCCCTCTCGACAATCACTGCAAGCTGGCAAATGTGAAATAGAGAACTCATGCTAATCAAAAAGGTGTCAATCAAAAATGATCTTGTTTTAAATGAGCACAGATTTTAGCCACACAAATATTTGAGGGCTCTGGGCTGCTACAGGCATTTCTAATCTAAATGAAATGAGGTGTGTGTACAGGTGTCTAATCAGTTTTGATACTGTTCAGAAACTTCTTGTAGATTTATTATGTTGAACCAAGTGACTGCAATATGTTGAGCGAGTTAGACTTTATGTAACCACAGAAAATGCTTTTGCTCTAAATCTTGATTCTCAGTTTAAGATTGAGATTGAAAACTCTCCACTGAACTAATAAACCTGAACAGCTTTTTCATAGGAAATGATCTCAGTGCTTTAATTGTAATTAAGATGACATCTTTAATACCAAAACTTGTGCACATGTTAAAAGTTACTGATTATTTTTCACTTTTAGTAGGAGTCAGAATTATAGCTATTTAGATTTATAGCAAGCTTTTTTTTTGTGGGGAGGGAGCTGTGTATAAAGGCTTTCTTAATTCAGATGTTAAGTGATTTGTACACACATGGTATACAAAGAGTGAGCTATGTATTACTGCTCCTTCAACAATACTCCATTTTCCCCACGAATGTTATGGGATTCTTGTCAAAAGCCAATACATGGATGAGTCTGCTTAATGAACCACGTGAAAACACAGTTGAGTTAAAAAGGAAGAAGAAGAATATTAAAGAGAAAATGTTACAAAGTGGTTACCTTTTTTAATAGTAGTAATGTCTTTAGGCTAATGGAAAACTAGCTGTTTTCAGTTTCTTTCCAGTTTGAAAGGTTAGTAGTTTCCAAAATCAGTTAAGTATGTTCCTGTTAGCACAGTAGCTTGCACCAGATACGTGTGTGGTGCTCTAAGGTACAAGAACTCTTAGCAGAAGAGCTGCATCTTCAATAAGGACCATCCCTCATCTCCCTTGACTTTCTTTGAAGGTTCTTTGGACTTCTCGTTACTTCTCTTTGTTTTTTCTTTGCCCTTCTTTTTCATCGGCACATCTCCACTCTTCTCTGCCTTTTTTTTCTTGAATTCTTCTCTTTGTTTCTCACCCTTCTTTGCCTGTTTTTTGCCCTTCTTTGTTCTTCTCTGCTCTTCTTCCCTGCTCCTTTCTGCCTTTTTTTGCAATATTGAGAGAATCGTGAGATGGGTTCTTTGGGGTTTTGTGGGCGCCTTTTTTTTTTTTGTTTGTTTAACAAAGAAAGAATTCTGGCTTTATTAAAAACAAACAAAAAACTTTTAACCTTCTCTGGTGGACTTTTGTTCTAGCTGTTGCTGAAACTGGTGTGCCCCCGGCTCATTAGGCTGTGCAGCTGAGGCTGCCGCGCTCACCGGGAAGCAGGACATTTATGATTGAGTTCCTGTTATTTACTGGCTCTAGAGAAAAATGCCAAATTCCACCAGACAATACAGTAGGTCCACTGTGGGAGACTTCTGTGAATGCTGTTGTGATGTTTTTAAGAATGAGATTTTTATTTCTAATTTTTTTTAAATTTTATTTTTAGGGTTATTTTCTCGACCGATTTTTTTTCCAGGCTCTTGAGCAAGTTTTGCAAGCAATTCAGAGAAAGACCAACTTTGTCCAATGTCTGGACAGGCCTGAGTAATGTGGCACAAGAAAAGCATTTGCAAATCTTTTTGCAACTGTATTTTGAATATGTCACCTCTTATCCTTTTTTGTGCACTGAGGATGTGTGTGCCAGATAAGTGGCTTCTTAGTTGTTTGGGCTTGGTTTTGGTAATACCGGTGCATTTTGGAAAAGGGTGGTCTGCAGTATAATCAAAATGAAGTGCAAAAACAGAGTATATTTGCTGCAGGTTTGTGACGATTTACTTGCCACAGTTTATGAGAATAATTTATACACTCAAGGATGGGCAAAACCACATTTATATTAACTGTAAAGATAAAATCTGTGGCTTTTCAGAAAGTGTTGAAGGCTTCCTTCACTCAAATACTTTCCCATCATGCACAAAGCATTTAATTTGTCTTTGAGCGCTACTTTGAAATCCCTTAGAGCTGGAATTGTTCCCGAGTGAACTAAAATATATTTCATTCAAAGCTCTTCCATGTGAGGAAAAACTTATAGTTGTGGTGTACTAGGAGTCTTGTTATGGACAAAATTGTCTCTGTTTATGAACATGCTTTCTTCCAAATATGAATGCCAACAGGTCCTTCTGTGCTGTCTGTACATTACTTTCCCCTTATCCACCCAGGGGTTATTTGGGAGATAAATGGGAATATCTGTTCCTTAAAATCGGGGGTGCCAGGGCTCTTGTTTTTAAAGTCAGATAATTATTCTTGTTGGCTTCTGTTGGTATTTCTATACACTTCAGTGCTTTAGAAAATAGTTAATTTTCAAAGCCTACATATTATGAAACATGCTGACTATTAAATATATGTTAAATGCAGGTTTGTGTGCTACCTTTGGTATTACTTCTCTGAACCAGGAGAATGTTACTCTTTTTGAAATACACACACACACATATACATATATATATATATATATATATATGTGGTTTTATTCTTCTTAGCATTATGAATTAATAGTCCTTTGCGTGTTTACTGCATGATAATATTTTTTCCTGTGGCTGGGGCCAACCTGTGCTCAGTTAAACTGACTGAAGCACCAGCAGTTGGAAACCTTTTTACTAAAAGCAGTTTTTACTCTCTTGGAGGAGAGAAGATGGGATTTTTGGCCTGGGAGCGGGGCTATGACCAAAAACAACAGAAAGGGAAGGTACCACCCATCAGGCAATCATCAGTGGTTTTAAATGAGATAAACAGAGGCTTCTTTCATAGCTTGCTTCCTTTCTCTGCACCTTTTAAAGGTGTTCAGAGTGGAAACCTTCCTGCCATCAAGTGCAAGATTCTCTCTAGTTATGTTTTATAGATTAGAAAGCTCATTTTTCTTCCTGATTTTCTATTTAAAGTTCCTTCAGCATTGTAAAAACTTGCTATTAACTTTATAAAGCGGAATAAATTCAAGTGAGGTAAATATTCTCTGAGCACCTGCTGAAGAAACTGCTTTTGTTTAAGGTTTTCAATAAAATCCTAGATGTTTAGGTAGCAGCTTCCTCCAGATTTTTAGGATTTTTAGCCTTTCAAATATATGGCGACAATGTCCTGCTTTGATTTTTGCAAACTTGAGTCTGGTAGTACAACTAATTTCCAAGGCCTTTAATTACATGGAAACGCTTTATTATATACACTTAAATTGCATTAAAATTAAAACAAACAACCCACTAAAAATCTGTCTGCCTTGGCTAAAATGTGAGAAGTAGCACATGAGTTTTCTATTGTTCAGAAATATTTTATTATGCTTATTATTACAGATAAGGTATGCATGTTTGAGGGGGAGGAATTCGGGCAGTAAATTATTTGTTTTATCCTTTGCTATACAGGTCAATTAATCTACCTGAACCAGACACTACACTCTAATTAGCAGTGTCCTATGGGAGGTTGTCCTACAGCCAGCAGCATGCAGGAATTAAAGCAAATTAGTTATTCAGGCAGATTTGTCTTTGAAGCTGGATCTTCACACTAGAGCTGTTAAGAATATCATTACAAGCACAAAAGAGTATCTTTCCCTCTTTCCCTTTCTTTTTTTTCCCTTGGAAATAGTAATTTCCCACTCCTCAATAGAGGCAAACAGAACTTAGAGATAAGCTAGCTAAGTTTGAAGAGCTCCTGATGACATTGCTGCACTAACTCAAAATGAGTTTTTTAATGGCAGGTGTCTGGTACTCTTAATGATATTTTTGTTCACGGGTTATTTTAATGGTTTCCAAATATACAGCAAAGGGAAGCAAAATTAGGGCTTTGACCACCTGTTCAGTCTTATGGGGGCAGGCTGTAGGTTCTAGTGCTTGGGTAACACTTTCCTCAAGTAAGGAGAGAGAGGTTAAGTCATTATAATGAGCATATAATTTATAATGACAGTAGTATTTTAGGGTAAAGGTTTTAATATAAATGTGCATATCTTTCAAGAAAAGTGTACATAGCGTCTTTTTGCTTTTTTGGAAGACCTTTCTTAAATAAAAATACTTTGGTTTAAGGAACTGCCTTTGCTAAGACCATTGACTGAAGTGTTGAAAGTTACATTACCAGGACTGGGAATGTACAACACCCAAAGTTCATGGGTCAGTTTACTAGAGCTATGAAATCAGAAATATAATAGCAGAGCTACTGAATTATTAATAACTTCACTCCCCTGGGGGAAAAAACCAGTTGAATTCCTGATTGTTATTTAAAAACCTGAAAATTGTTATAGTTTTCCTAATCTTGCAATATTGCTAAAAGCAGATTAACTCTCTATGGAAAATTTGTGAAATGTCCTGGAAAATGTCACCAATGCTAGAAAGCATTTTTAAAAAAGTTAATTAAAACTGGTTTTAGGTTTGACTCTCACAGTCTTAATAAGAAGCTGGAGCTTCAAGACTTGCAAAGGTATGTTTTAACGTGTATAACTATTATTAGTTTAGAAACAGAAGAATTCTGAAAACTGTTCTGGTGTCTGAAAGGAACAACCATTTAAAAATGAGACCTTCCAATTTCACTTGAAAGTATTGCTTTTATCAAAGTAGTGGATCGGTGTAACAGAACAAGCGAATATTGATAAACACAGAGAAAAATATTGTTCTGTAAAAGTTGTGACAGGAGAGTAATAGTCAATTTGTTTCCCTTAGTGAAGTTCCTTGCCTCCCACAATAGGGAACCTTTCCCAAAATTTGTTTTGGGTCGCAACCATTCATCAGATCAACTCACAGCCTTGAATCTAGAGATTGGAAAGGGGGGTTTGAGGACTTTGTTCCTTCCTTTTATTTGCTTTGATAGTAAGGCTTTTGAATAATTTTATTAAGATAAAATATAAAATAAAATATAAAATGGTATTAAAATAGAGAAGGCATGTGATTTGTTGGGTGTATTGTAAAGACTTGTAAATTACAGCTAGCTGGATCCAGAGATTTAATTTAGCCTTGTATTTGCTGGAAGTGCTGGCTGTGTGGACCGATTTTCTGTTGTGAATTGTTGTGAATCACAATTTCTGTTGTGAATTAGCAGGTGTTCATAGAGGAACTTGTAGTTAAATTTTAGGTGCAAAATGTATCTTATGACAGCTCAAGAATATAACATGGTGGATTTTCAGAGTATGATCAAGCATCAGATGAACAGTCTGTGTTTATTGCCTTGCCACTAATGACTGTTATTTTTCCAGCCTTGCCTGGGAATGAAAGTCCTGCTATGCTGGGTACTGTTGTCTGATTGGTTTCCATTATTCTTGCTTGCAATTGATATGATATGGATAGGTCAAGACAGCACAGGCTGTAGCTGATAAATTCATTTATTGTAGAAGTCTTGCAGAAATATAAATGGCAAGCTTTTAATTAGACAAAGCAGGGGACAGGATACTAATGAGTTAGTATAAATACTACTTTAAAACTAACTCAAATCTTCCAAGTTGAATTTTTTTTTTTCTGATTTAGATTTCACACTATAATTGAGTACTGCTTTGACTAGTTATACACTAGAAAAGCTTGAACCTCATTGCACAGGTTGAGCTATGTAAGTTTGGGGTTTATTCAAACAATATTGAATTCTTGTGTTGAAATCATGTACTGAAAGGAGTTGTTGATAGCATTTTGTAAAATACAGCACTGAAGGATAAAGGGTTTTGAAAAGCAGATGGTAGTTTCACAGGAAGGCTGACTTGTGTGCGGTAAAAGGAAAACAAACCTGCAGAATGAAATGGGCTTCTACAGTCTTAGGTTTTCTTACTGTTTTTTTGTATGCAAGGTTTTTTCTGTGTTTGTCCCTTGATGTTTCTAACAAGTTGTGTATTTTTCACTATAATGGGATGATAAATGGAGTGATGCCGCATTATTTGGTTTCTCACATCTTTTTTTCATTTTGCTTTATCCCAGAGGTCTGTTTTCGACTTGGAAACACTTTATACTGCGTTGAGGACATATTGAGTGTACTATTTTCAGTTTTACAGATGTTGAAAGATTCCAGTTAGAGTGAAAAATGGTTGGGGATAGAGGCTGCCTTTGGAAATCCTAAAGCATCAGGTATCCAGCCTTTTTCTTCTATGTTTTTGTCTCCTCTCTTACCTGGGTGTGCATGTGGGATGACAACTCTGTCCTTTGCTAGTGGATTTGAGTTCTCTGAGCATTAGAACTGTTAGGTGTAGTGAACAGCATGGACTGCTCTCTGGATTTAACCACTTTACTTAGGATATCGTACCACTGTGCGGCATCACTTTGGTTCATGCATCTTTGTGTAATAAATTGGACTTTGGAATTTTGTCACAGTTTCAACTTTCTCTTTTACTGCCTCAATCCAGGAAAAGTTAGGCATTGTGAGCGTCTTCATTATCTTCCGTAATTTTTCCTCTGTAGAGAATGCAGTCCCTGCCACAAGCCCCCACAAAGATGGGAGATACCTTTTGCTCTAAACAGTTACTGACTTATTTAAAGCTATTTTCTCTTGCTAACTGAGTAGCAGTTTCTGTGGTAGCAGGTAGTCTGAAGTTAAAACAGCAAAGTGGTGTTTTATCTTTCAAGTGTTTGAAGAGATTTGTGGTCTTTAGGTGAAAACACTTAGAATAAACCTATCGTAGTCAAATATTCTCTGTGCTTAACAGGCAAATGTGGTGTGATAAAAAAAAGCTTTTTTATGTGCAACAATTTTTTTTAATAGACCTTGATCTTCAGCACTTTTGTCACCTTCCATATGCTTACATTTACAGACTTTTAAATAAAAGCTTAGCGCAATGGTGGGTGTGAAACTCTAAGACTGATGTTCATACTGTGCCTGTTGCGTTTAAAATGTGTGCTCAGCACTTTCACTTGATTTGGCAGCGCATCCACATGGGTATGCTTCTTCTACATGCCTGGGAAATTCCTGTGAGCCTGCAACAGCAGGGAATGTTGAGGCTTCAAGTATGTTGTGGTGGCTGACTGTCATCAGGAAGGATGGGGCTTCTGCAAATCTTCAAGGTCAATTTGTTCACAGAGCTATGCAAAAGAAATTTAAAATTATTTATTAGAGAAGATCTGTACAGAAGGTGTTTAGAATTGTATATCAGAGAGGCAACACTGCAATAAATATTTTTTTTGGTGGTAGCTGAGGTCTCCCGCTGGTAGTCTGAAAAGACACGATCCTAGATCTGCTTGAGTGCAGTTGCTCCATTTAGTCTTTAATTGCTGTCACAGTGTATTCATGTGAGTAAGTTCACCTAAGAAATGCCCACCTTAAATCACAGAAACATCTCTTACAGCATCTCATTAGTCTGTAATTACATGTACACTAGGGCTTAGGTTGAAACAGAGAGTAACCATGAATCAAACTTGATTAAACCACAAAGAATGATGTGGGTGGTAGCATCCTCTCTATTTTTATGCTGAAATGTTTTTGCTTGTGTTGTGATATAGCTTGTATGCAAAAAGAAATTCGTCAGCTTCTGGCTGCTGAAGTGGGGGCAACCCACTTTAAGGTAATGTAATCAACTTGATAAGAATCAGTTCTCTTTTATTTTTCCTTTGCAAGCATCTAAAATTGTAATAGATTTCCTTCTTGTCTGCTCAGTGAAATTAGCAGTTTGGTCCTCATCTCTCTCACAAATGCATCTCTGAAACAAATTTTCACTTAATCATCCAAGTTATTTTTCTTGCACTAGTTGCTCAGATTAAACTACTAAATATTGTGTCTATTGGTTGTCTGTAAAGACCATATACAAATGCTCCCCCAAAGGTCTGGGAGGAGTGGACAGCCAAAGTAAAAGCCCATGTTCTCAACAAACCACAATGTTTTTCTGAGTAAAAGTTCTCCCTAGCATGTTCTCATGAAAAGTTTGATTTACCTGGATTTTTCCTTGTAAAAGCTTTGTCAGAGAAGTCCTAATTAGCTCAAGAGTTGAGCTGTTTCTATGCCAACAATAATCCCAGTAGTATTAGAGACACTGTGATAAGTGGTACTCTTTCACTGGATCAGGAGATAATTTTTACCATTTTTAAAATATCAGAGGTTTTTCTGCATGAATACAATAGCCACTTAAACTAAATGACAATTTTATGGTTAGAAGCTGTGGACAGCTTCAATTAAGAGAAAACTTTTTTGCTATGCAGTTATCTTTGCCAGTAAATGCAACTGCTTGGTATTCTATATTTGATAGGAGCTAGATCAGGTAAGGAAATTGTTGGACAGACCTTTTAAACTGAATTTTCTAAACTATTTGGTTTTGGGTTTTGGGAGGTGTTTTGTTTTTTTTTTTTTTTTTTTTTAACTGTAAAACACTTCTGAAGTTAGACTATGAAAATGGCTGCATTACAAGAACTTTTGAATAATATCTGATACATGCATAAGAACATAAGCTCTGGCAAGTATGGGGATAAACCGGAATAATTCTAACTACCATTCTGTATAGGTGATTGGTGTTGGTTGCAAGGTTGAATTTTTTTGTAAGTTGGTGGTGTTTGGTTTTTTTTTTCTCTTGCTGTAACTGGTCTATTGGCTTTATTTCTAGCAGCAAAGAACACTTCAGACTTGGGAAAATTCTTGCAGTAAGATCCATATCTGTGGCCAGAATTATGTTAGTCTTTGAGTGGTATTTTTCATTCTTACCACGAAGATCCCCTGAAATTTGCCATTTTTAACAATTCTTAGCGTGTTTGTTGTGCTGTGTCTTAAAGAAACTCATCTGGTAACCAGTAATGAAACAGATACTGCATAAAGCTTTACCCAAGTATGGTCTTAATAATAAAATGGCTAGTTTACATGCCATATATAGTTTTAGAAACATTTAAGATGCTTTTAAAGCAATTGCATATTTGACAGGCCCCTTGTGGGGAGATTTCACTTTGCTAAAATACATCCTACCATTCATGTTTTATAAAACAGCTTGTCTCTAGTTTGAGCTTTGTTTTATCAGATTTATTGGCAAAACAATTTTATGAAGACAAAACTGTTTTAATAAATGTGGTGAATTACTTGCTCTTAAATTTACTGACTCGAGACTACACCACAGCTTCCTTGCTGAGCATTTATATGTCAGTTGTAGTTGGATAATCTAAAAGGAAAACAAGTTTCTGGATTCCTGTATTCCTTACTGTAGAATAAAAATACTTTTCAGTGTTAATATGCTCCAGTTGAAAGTAAATATGTATGCTAATATAGCTGGCTTCTTGAAAATTGCACTTGGAGAGTAGAAATTAAAAATATTTCTTCTTTTTTTTGAACTTTGCATAAATTCAGTAGGTGCATTCAAATGAAAAATGTGTGATATTAAAAACTTAAAGGAGCTGCTAAAAAATAAATAAGATTTTCTGTGAAAGTTGATCTGCAGTCATGTCATGATCTAGAACTGCTGGATTATCTTCCTGCCATTGGTGATGTCAGTGAATTACTTTGGTTCTATTATTAATGTTACTTTTCCGAAGCATAAGATTGAAGCAACGGTCAGGCTGTGTCATATTCTTACTTCTGTGCTTTCATAAAAGCCCAAACCACTAATGGCGCAAGCAGATGTGTAGCTTCCCCCTGCTCCCCTGAGTTTAGTGATTTGATTGTTCACAGTCTTGATCAGATTGCTTAATTCAGGGAATGCTGTTGTCAACTAGATTTCATTGCTGTGGGAGTGTACAGTGCAGGAGAGTTTCAGACTATAGATTTCTTGTTTTGTTCATTACTGTAATAAAAGGGGAAAAAAGAAAATCTAAATTATTCTGACAATGTCAATAGCTTTTATCTGTTAACTGTTAGCCTTGTGTTGCCTGTATCCCTCTGCAGCAATGGAGAAGTCAGGGTTAAAAGCACAGCCATGGGAATTGCTGCTTTTCAGGTAGGCCCTTGGCAAGCAATGCCTACTTTTTTTCCTTATTTAACCCTTCAAAGCTGAGAGTTTATGTTTCTCAACCCAAGTGCAAATGCAGGCTGGTATTAACATGTCAGCCTTGAGGTAACCCCAGCTGCTGCCAGCAGAGTGTTAAAATCCAGACGTGTTGTAGCATTGCAGAGAATTGTCCAGTTTGAAGTGCTCTTCATGAAACCATGACTTTCCATCAAAAGGGTTCTTGGAAGAATCTCAGTTCTAGAACAAGATTAAGAACTTTAAATAATGTATATATAAAAAGTTAACAACACACAATAAATTAATTGGGATAAATATTTATCTAACCCTGAACAGCTGAAGCTTACAATATAGGATTATGTGGAGTTTTTACATGAAACAGGTCATTAAACTTTCTGTTGCTGTTGAAGGGAAAATAATAGTTGGTTTGTGTTTACAGGTTTAGTTTCATGAGTAAACTACTGTGTGAGTTTCAAAAATGTTAGATGAAAGAAGTTTCTGGCATGTGTTCTTTAATTGAAATAAAAAAAAGAGTTGCTCTCTTTTTAAATTGGATGTCTAGACAGGGGAGGTGCATTTCCTTTTATTGAAGAGAGCTGGATATTTTCTAAATCTAGATTAGAGATGTTGCAGGCAGATGAGATGTGAATCAGCTGTCTTAGAAAAGTTTAACAGGCATTTTTGTGTTGCATACTTACTAGTGTGCAGAAGCCCTGTGTGTCTGTGTGTGTGTGAGCCCTTTTCTTCCTGAGCAGTAGTGCTAAGTTACAGATCTTAAAACAAATTTCTCCCTTTGTGTGAAAGCAGCCTTCACAATGGCTGCCTGTGACTTGCTTTTTGGGAAGTGTGGATGTATTTTGCATGAAGCTGTCTAAACATGCCTTCTATCAACATGCATTAATTTTTATTACTTTAGGAGAAAGACCAATGCAGAATCCCACACTGATATACAGTGTTTACTTAAATTAACATGCACTGCCATTTTTGAAATATTTTTGAGTTATTTAGACATAGTCTTAAATGTCAACATAAAGCTCTTAAAGCTTTCTGCCTATGTGGGAAAAGTTTGCATATTCAGGTTGAACTTAAACATTAAAATCCAAAGCTGACTAATCGTGGTAATGCGATTTGCACCTCTGCAAAATTTGGATCTTCACAGACATCTCAACTTGCTCACTGCTTAAATTTAAAGTGTATTCATTCCTGTTAGTACAAATTTTGTGTTATTATTACCCCAAGGTTATTTAACTTCCCTTAAATGTGAAAATACTGTGTTAGTATCAGCTGTAGTTTTTATCCCGAATCATTGCAAGCAGCTAGAGATGTTTCATGGAATGCAGTAGACATTGTCTTTCAAGCCAAGTAATTGTGGTGGTATAAATGTCCATGATTTCTGCACAAATCCCAGAACTCTTGAGGGGAGATAAAAGGGGAAGTTAATCTTAAGAATTTTTTTTCCAAAGTTTTAATTGTGTGGAAATCGACCTGGGTATTTTCTGCAAGGGAATGATGCATCAGTTAGTGAATGTGTTAATGTTAATGCTTGGGGAATATAACTTTAAAACTGCATTGATTCAGGATGTTGATGGTACTTGGAACAGTCCAGACTGAAAATGTAAAAACACGTGTTTTCCAGCCTTAGGAAAAAGCAGTTCTTTAACATTGTAGTTAAAACCTCAATCCACAAACATAATACAGATGCTTTCCTCCTATTGAAACACAACACAAAGTAGTTAAATCACTTGGTGGTTTTTGTCCTGAGTGTTTTCATCCCGGGTTTAGATATCTGTATCGTGGGATGATTTGAGTTTTCCAAATTACTAACCTTAAATGGGATTATGATGCAAAGACATTTTGAAGAATTCTGCTAATGTAAATCCAGTTTGTCTGAAAGGCTTTTGGAAGCTATGGGGATAGGGCTGGATATTTTGAGATTGAAAGGTGTCTAGGACCGCCCTCAAGCCCACTCAAAGACCTGTCCCTAGTTTTTCTTTTTAACTGTTCACTTAACAGCTTTCAAGCCATCGCTTGAGAGAAAAGCCTTTTTAGATCGAGCTGAATAGGCGGTTCTCTTCAGCTGTGTGCCTCAAGTCAATTTGGATTGCAGCTGCCAATGGTGTCTCGTCTTGCTAGTACCAACCCTCATTTCTTTTTGCTGCAGGAGTGGGGAAACCTGAAACTTTATAAGCTGTAGGAAGTTTTCTGGTAAGGGAGGGAAGAAAGCAGGCAAAATGAAGATGGTGGCAGGAAATGGGCGGGAGCCTGTGTTAGAGCATCTCTGTATTTGTGCTGTGGTTATCTGCATTCCATCTCTCTCAAGACTATTAAGGAAGTAGAAACAAGAGTAGTATTTGTAGTTTTGTGACTTCAGTAAAGGGTAGAGTGGGAATCAATTAAGGCAGTAAGTAAATAAATCATGGTTTTTACTCTTCTGTCAATCGTACTATGGGTGTTCCAGTGAAGTATCTGGTGTGCCATATCCAAACAATGCTACTTATTAGCATTTTCCTAACGTCTGTGAAAAGACTAGAAAGCTGGTTAAGGCCTTGTAAATCCTCTCCATTACTTGGAAACTTTTGGGGCTGATGAAAAGACCATGGCTTCTTGGTACTGTTGTACTGTGTTGAGATTGCCTATGTTATTTATTTGTCTATAAGTGGTGTGTTGTGTTCTGCCAGGGTCTTGTGTGATGAGTTTTCCTGCGTTTTGAGGCTTGGAACTAATTTTTTAAAAGTTTGTAGTTAGCATGTTGGTATTTCTTTGTACCTTATATGTAGTATATGTACAGAAACCATTTAGGAACAGTATGGGTAACACATAGTGGTAAACAAGGATCTAAAATGTCTTTAAGTGTGTGAGGTGTTTGGTTTGTTGTGGTTTGTTTTGGGTTTTTTTAACTCTTAACAGCTACTGTCTTGCAGTGGTGCCTGAAGGAGCAACAATGTAAAACTATAATTATTCCAAGAAGGATCTCTTGAAGTCATGGTTACAGTGGAGTGGTAAGGAGATTACATTACCACTGGTCACAGAATGCTCATTTTGTATAAAAACCAGCTGTGTGTTTTGGTACTGTCTTAGGGTGTAGAAGTGGAAATAAATCACTGTGGAATGAAATGGGTTGTTGCACGAGTGCTGACTTGCAGTAACCAGTGCTGCCCTGGCAGTATCTTTGTTGGTTATCCTATGTGGGCAGGGAATTTGGAGAGTTCATGTGTATGGATTCCGTGGACTCATGCCTAGGGAAAGTAAAAAGGCTTTCCTTTTCATCTGAGGCCTCAGAAGACCCACACTTATTTTCTGCCTTTGATTCACTTTAGTTACATTGGCCCAACAGTTTACAACTTCAGAGCAAACCTTGGATTGGAGCACTGTGTTTTGAAGATGGTGTGTGAAAGTGTATGAAAACTGTTGCATGTGAAAATACTTTGCAGTCAGTCTTCCGAAAACATTAAAAAGTGCCAGTTCCTGACCTTCTTTTGGGGAGGAATTTCATATCGCTGAGTATTTTTTCAGCTGGTACCGTGGGCCGCAATTGTCTCATCCATGAGGCATTACGTATGCACAGCCTGACCGGTTTATAAGCACTTGCAAAGCAGGTTGCTTTGTAAGGAGCTTTTGGTTGGAATAACCAAGTGCTTAGGAAAAGGTGATTGACAGTAGCACTTGGCTGGTCTTGTGGAGCTTAACTTGCAGAATTCATGTGTTCCTTGCTGAGGAAGTGCTGCTTCACGAGGATGCTGTAGCTGAGCGCCGCAGGTGCTGTTCTCCTGCGTGGATTTGACCAGACCCGGCAGCTCCCCAGCGCTGGTGGTGCTGTAATGCAGCGAATGTGCCACGAGGTGGCTCAACAATATAACACCTCGAGCGCCTCTCAGGGAGCGCTCCCCGCGCGGTCGGTGCTCCCCTGCAGGTTTAGAACCCACGGGAAAGCACTTGTGCTGCAGGGTGCTGCTGCAACCTGCTACGCCGAGTTTCGAGCACTACGTAGTTACCCCAGAGCATCGCTGCCTTGCACACGTGTGGAAACAGCAAGGTGTCCTCCACGTATGCTCGTGTGATGGTGTGGTGGTGGATTTGTATTTCGGTCAAACTTTTCGGAGCTGATTCGTCTGAAGGTGATTTGTTACTCGCTTTTGAAGCTTTTATTGGAACTTCATGCTTAAGCCCTTCAAAGTGGAGGCTGGCTTGCTCTTTGTGGGGAGAGAAAATGGAAGTAATACTATTTTTTCGACGCTGAAAGGTGAACTCGTTGCAAAAAAATTAAAGTAAAAATGGACATGCAGCTGCAGAAAGAAAGATGACACGTGGGATCCTTATCATTTTAGTATGCCTGGGACCAAAAAGTAACTATAAAAGTGTCACCTTGTTTTGAAATAAAAATGGGAAGTTCTCAGAAAACAAGATGATCTTTCAGCCCACACAATTTCCATTTTGACCTAGTGAAACTTATTTTTAATTCTAGCTTAGATACCAGTAGGAATGCTAAAACAGAAATGGCAGTGGTGCCTGAGCTAGACTGGAAGCAGGTTCATCCCCTGTTGATAGCAGCTAATGCTTCCCAATGCTGCTAGCGTGGGATGATGGGGGAAGGGATTTTTGCCACCCAGGTGGGAAAGAGAGGATTCTGAAGGTTCAGGAAAAAATGAACATTTCCAGCATTAAGATGCAGATCTTACGGATCTTGTGAAAATACAGACCTATGGTGGGGAGTCCTGGGTTTCGTTCAATTCATTTCATTTCATCCTGCTTCTTCATGTTGTGACCACATATTGTCAGCACAGAAGTAGTAAGTACGTGATGATCTGACTTTCACCAGCTGCTAATATTTCTGGCCCTGGGAATGCTGACCAGAACAAGGTGGAAAAGATGGGTAGGGTATCATACAATTGATAAAATCTTGAACTGTTCTGATCGGTAATTGGTTGTTTAGACTTCACAGCTAGTAGAAAATTAAAGTTTTTCAAGTAGCTGTGGAAAATAATGAAGCTTATATTAAGCTGCCATATTAAGGACTAAAACTCGTGTGGTTAATATTGAGAAGAGAGAAGGAACAGCAAAGGCACCTTGGATACTGAAAGGCTGTGCTGTTACTCTAACATAAGATGATGATGGTCATCTTTCACGAATCACACTGGCATGGCATGCTTAGAAGTGGAGTCAGAAACAAGCACTTACTAATCTTTTTTAAATTCCGGTACTGAATGCACATGTAGTGTGTATTTGGAGCTCATCCAGCAGTAAAGAGTAGTATTTTTAAAGGGAAGTCTTCCTGCTGTAGTCAGGATTTAAGTATGATGACGTTCGCCCAAATCTTCTAGTTTAATTTTGTGTCTGGAAATAAATAATAAAGTTTTAAAACCATGAATATATTAAAAAATATGCAGCAGGCAGCAGAATTCACGCGGCCCTGTAGCAGCTTGCTGGCAGGACGCTGTGGTACGTGCAGCCTGGCAGCTCGGGGTGGGTCAGCACAGCAGTCCCTCACAGAGCAGGCTACGGTAGTCTTTTCCTTTTCCATCACTAAGGTTTTCTCCAGGACAGTGCCTGCATTTAGAGAATGGTTCTGGTGCCTCAGCTGAATGCAGGCTGTACAAATTGCTTTGGCACTGGTGATGTTGCAATGGTCAAGAAACAGGTGGGGGCCTTAGAGGAACTGGAAGCTGAGGGCAGCTAAGTAGAGCTGGAGCTCTCAAGGTGGAGCTTGTTTGGTTACACATGGGTGTTTGCCCTTGTAATAGACTAGTTACAAAGATCTCCTTTTTCAGGTCCGTGTTAAGGGCGGATCTGGGATGCTTAGTCCTACCTTTTTAGGCATGGGGAAAACCTCAGGAAGGGAAATAAGGTGAATACCAGGCTGTACCACAGCTGCTTTGTCCTGAGATCCTCCCTTTTGAACTAGCATGTGTTTTTTTTTTTTTTTTTTTTCTTTCACAGCAATGCAGTCTTTTAATCACCTGACTAAAGGGTCTTTGCTGCAAGCAGGACCATGGTAAAGGAAAGTGCTGTGTCTAGACTAAACCACAGCTCTTCCTCCTCTGATGTGGCCAGTTCTACCCAGCCCAGGCCTGTAATGAAGGTACTGGTGGGACAGTTAAAGCTATTTTAGATGCCCACTCCGGATGCAGGCAAGTAAAGTCCAGTCTCCTACTTGCCCCATGTAAGCATGTTTGTCCCACAGATGAATGGGTCTTATGTTATTTGACCAGGCAAGGGCAAAATACAGATTCTAATAGGGGTGAAGGGAAGGTGACTCTCAATGTAAGTTTACAAACTGGGCAAGGAGCTTCAGCTGAAATATATGAATGGTAAATGATTTTATAATTGAGTCTGATATAGGAAAAAGCATTTCCTTCCCCGCCCTTACAAAATGAAGTCTCTTCAGCTGAAAATGGCTTGGCATTGTTAGTGGTTACACGTCCGACAAGGCCACAAATAGCTATTCCTTCCTATTATAATGCATAACACCTGACTCTAATATGGCTTTACTCCGTGTAACATAAGTGAAAAATTCATCCTTCTCTTCTACTTCCTCCCCTCGATTGTTTTTCCCCCTCTCTTGATTAGCAGTCACTACAGCCTCTTTGTACTATCCTTGAACAGGCTTCTGTTAGTCTGGCTTGAAATTCATTACAGGATCAGATGAGAACATTAGTGATGTTAATGTATCACTTCAATGCCTTGATTGGCAGTGTATCAATATATTCCTTAATCATTGCTTGAAGATTTTGGAACCAATAAGGAGACTTATTTGTGTTCAGTGAATCAGTTTTTCAACGAAAAAGTTGCGGAATCAGAACCTAAAACTTCAAACAACAAATAGTTTAAGAATTCCTGACTTGTAAGCATGCCAGAATATATCTTCAGGTAAAAGGCAATATTGTTGTGGTGGCAACAGACCACCACCACTGACAGAAAATAATATGCCAATGAACAAATGATGGCTGGAGATTTTTGTGCCATTTGTGGAGAAATGCCCTGAATCCGTGAATACAGTGTCGATCTCCTTCAGTGCCTTTATTCATTGTGCTCTAATTGCAAGTGAAAACATGCTTTTATTCTCACATTTAGGCAAGGCGTGCATCTATTTTTAGTACTACTATCGGTCTTTTTTTGTGATAAGATATGTACGTGTGTAAATGTTTGGGCATATATATATACATACACTATTTAACTTTCTTTCTTTAATGAAGAAAAAACTGGAATGCATTAGGGCCAGGAGGTGGTGGGGTTTATAAGGTGTGCCTAGTTTGTATGCCAACTCCTGGAATGAGAAAGGAAATGCTTGAAGTCGTCTGGCAAACGTTTTAAAATTACTTCATTTTTTTTTCTCAACCACAGAGCCTCATACTTGTGTTCTGTGTTATAATTGCCTTTTTCTTTCTCTGTTTTGTAAGAGAAAATAAAAAAAATGCATCTCATGCACAGGCAACTGCTTAATCATACCTTCCTGCCTTGTTATGGAAACCTGAAATGTTTTGCCTCTGGTGAAATCACTTTTTTTTTTCCCTCCCTCCTTAGATTGAAGACCAAGAAAGGTGACAGGAATGGTTGGAATCTACTTTTTTCTAAAACTGAAATTGTCCTATTTTGGGTTTTAGTTTATTTTGTGTTAGAGCAGACTGGTTTTTTGTAGCTAAAAGTTTTGATAGGTTCAAATCTCATGTAAGTGTGGCGTGTTCTTTTGCAAGTATGTAGGAAGGAATATTTTCCAGCCTCTACTCTGTCTGCTAAAGGAAAACAAGTCATTTGGCAAAAAGAGAAAGGAAAAACTGGCATTTAAAAGAGCCAGTATTAAAATTATGAGACTTGAAAGGATGCTGTAGGAAAAGCTGGAGTGTGGGAGGGAATGGGGATTCCCCTTCACCTCCTACAAGGAAACAGTATCTGTTTATTTTATGGTTAAAGGTGTTTCTCATTTCAGATAGGACCATGGTAAATAGAGCCCTGGTAGGAAAATTTGGCTGACTCACACGTGTTGCTTCTGTTTTGTACAATACAAACTTGTATCACCCCTATCATATGTCTACAGTCAGATAATTGATGTCTGTAATCATCTTGCTGGAGTACAAGGTCTCCCTACAAACTAGCTTGTTTCCATGTTTCCTGGGAAGTATTTGTCACTCAGTAAGTATTTATGGTGTATGATCTGATCCAGTAGAGTTATGTTGTGTTGTAGCATCTTTTCCTAGCTGGATGGATAGTGCTCTGAACTTGTGCTCTTTTACTTGTGTGTGTTTAAAATACAGAAAAGTGTTTGTGCTTTGCTGTTTCAAAATAATGATGCTGTAGATGTGTTAACTTCACAAGCAAATATATTTTGCTTTACTGTTCATGGTTGTGAGGTACCCGAAAAATTAAAATATATGTAAAGTACAGATTTCTGTGCCAAGAACTAGAAGCAACCACGCTTCAGGTTTGACAGGAGTGGGTTGGTTATTTTTGTCTTGTTTGTGTTTGTTGTGGGTTTGCTTTGGTTTTGGGTTTGTTTTTGGGGTTGTTTGTTTGTTTTTAATGAAATATTAAAATAACTTTTATCCATTTTTCTCTATACTCTGTGGTCACCAATTTTATTAAGCTTTGAGTCAGGCTTTGAATACTACCTGGGGCGCTGCCACATCTTGCATGTGACACTCTACTTACAAGTACCGTGTGTCTTGGGGAACAGATTCTTGATGTTTGCACTGTTTCATTGTGGGAAGAGAGGGTAAATAGTCTAAACTTGGTTTGCGAGTAAAATATGGCAAATGCTACAGCTTTGACAGTTTACCTTAAAACCTGTAATCCTGCTTGACTGACTTTAAGTAAAAAGGGAGTTGTCATTGTACAGATCTGAGGGTTTTTTTGTTCAATGTGGACTTTGTTAGGATGACCTTTTTGTATGGTTGAGACATGAGACAATATCAAATGGGTGTTGGGTTTTGCTCTGAGCTGTTCCTCTACGAGGAATTCTCATATGGATATAGATAGATATAGGGATAGTTCTGGGATCTGTTATTGATATCTACTTAGAATTTTAAATCTCCTGTACTCACATGATGTGTTCTGACTAGGGAAGGATGGGAATTGCAGGTTTGAGTGCCTGCAAAGTGGTCAAGAGCACTTAGGCTTGAGGAAAGAAAGGAGAGCCTTTGTTACAAATAGAGAAGTTCTGCAGTGATGTTCCTCTTGTAGGAATTGGATAGTAGCTTTAGCCAAAGATGTAGGGAAAGGTTTTCTTTTCTACTGCAGCGCTAGAGAGTAGTGAGTATAATGTTGGGTGAGGTTTGATGATGCTATTGATAAACCTTGTAGTTGTCTGAAGCTGTGAATGAGGCATAAGAGTTGTGCGGATACTTTGGAAATAAGGATTTTTTTTTTCCTTGCAATTGGGTTAGCAGACACCAGAGCAGTTTTTTTTTTTACTAGTTATGTTTTATGTGATCTGTATTCTCCAAAATAAGCTGAATAAGCTGGAAAATTACTCACTCAACAATGCCTAACATGGCCATAGCAATGTCAGTACTTTGTCTTATTGTCACAGGAAGAATTTGGGAAACATTCCTGTTAAGAACATGAGAAGATGGAAGGGAAAGAGAGTGCAAGATAGCTATTTCTGTGTGCCTTTCCAGAGCTGGTTGGTGTTCATAACACAACGTCCTGCAACTTGAGACAACTTGAATCTGTGACCTTTGTAGCTTCTCCCATTCTTTTCATGCAAAGACATGGTTTCAGCTGCTTTAGAGTTCTCTCTTTTAGAAACAAAAATTTAGGGTGGCTTTCACTGACATTCCAAATTTCTAAGGATAATCTTCTCCCAAAATTTTGTTGCAATTGCCACCCGTCTTTTGCTGGTTTCTAGCCACGATTGGGCAGCCTCTGCCTTTTGGGTTTTTTTCCTTTTATTCTTTCATTGTATGAAGTGGGTCAGTGTCCTGGTGCTCCTCTGGATGCCTTTTGACTGCCTCAGCCCATGCAGTTCTTAAGGGCCAACTCTTGTGCTGTGAGTGCACGTGTTTTAACTCTTTTCAGAAGAAGCTTCACTTGCATTATGGCTTGCAGAAAAGACTCAACAGCACAGAATAAACTTAGCTGCTTCCATCCCTGCCAAGCACCCACTCAGGCTTTGCTTTAAGGTGTCTTTTCGTACTGTGACATTTGTCTTTGCCCATTGGGGCTGGATGAGAATTTGCAACTTTGTTAGTAATACCTTGAGTGCACCTGTTCTCGGGGCAGGGGAATTTTCTTGTTTTCTAATTTGAGTTGACAAATGTGTCTGATTCCTTCCCACCCCACCTCACCTCATTCACTAAGGAAAAGCAAAATATTTGCTTGCTGTCACAAAACCAACCACCACCACTTGGGCTCCCTCTTCACTGGTGTGTTTGAGCCTTCCCTTCCTCCTGAGCTGACTCATGCCCAGTTCTCATCATCTTGCTGTGTTTCACACTGGAAACTGCCGCCTGAAAAGATGAGGTGGAAAGTGTAAGCTACAGTAAAATTAAATACTGTCAAGAAGCAGGACTGGCAGTGGGGTTTTTAAAATACAGTAACTATTGTAAATCTCGTAATTAAGGTTGAGAATAATACAGATGAATTGATGAAGTTTTTTTACCTGACAACCTTTCTGAGGATTTGCTGTCTCTCTTTTTTAAGTCTGTGCTGATCTACCAAATCTGATACTAGTGACTGTGAGTCACTGAAGAATTGGTTGTTTCTGCTTTGGAGCATGAGTATGTTCTTGGTGTTTCATTGTAACTTAACCTCTGGTCACTTAAAAGTGAAGTGTTTGAGCTTTCATATTGAATATAAGCACATTTAAAAGAAGATATTAATCTGCTGATGTGTTTGAGAATTGTAGTTCTGACATTACTGTTCTGTGAAGACTGTTATATAATTGTATATTAATTTTATTTTGCTTTATGAGATGGATGTGCCTTCTTCTGTCTAGCATCTCCACCTTGGTGAAAGCTTAACTAGCAATATTTATATAAGTCTTTTATCAAGACATGGGATCAGTAGTTTCAGAAACAATCCCTTTCTTTGTCAAACATGTTCTTTTATGTAGCGATAAAAAATTAATTTGGCACATGTGTTTCTTTTGTAAGACTTAAGTTTCCTGGTTAAATATATTTTTTTGGCCTTGCAAGGCATAGGGGCATTTAAATTTCCATCTAAAGCTGTGTCTACGATCTGCATTTAGTCTTCTGGAAGCTATTTTCTGGAAGCTGCTGCTGAGTTTTTTTTTGTTTTTTTTTTTTTAATATTCTTAGCATACACCTTCAAAGCAGTCTGATGGTTTAACTAAATTTCATCAAGATAAACTAGTAGTTTGGCAGATTAAGAGTTATGCCAGTGCTGGCTTCCACTTTTGATATTCAAACAATGGCTACTGTGTGAGCTGTAGCTTTTTTTCCTCCTCTCTTTTTATTCCAATTCCAGTGGGGAGATACGCTTTATACCATTCATGAAACAGAATATTTAGGATTAGCAACGTGGAAGTGATTTGCAAGCTTATGTTCTCAAGTGCTTCAATAGTAAACTCGCTGGAAGAAAATGGTTCTCATTTTGCCTTCTTCACAGGATAGCTCAGCTTATTTCAGTAACTTCAAAGTGCTGAAAGTTTTGCTCTGATAAAAAAAGTTTTGAAGCTGGCTGTGAAGCAAGTTTAATGGAGGTGGGAAAAAAACCAAACCAATTTTGTGAAACCTTTTGCATGGCAGCAGGCATAAAGTTATACAGATTATCTTTCCTGGAGTTCAACAGATACTATTAATTGCTAATAGTTAATAAATAATTATGCTAATTAGCTTTTCTCAACATTAGTTTTTTAGGATGTACCAAGCTTTGTCTGAAGGGAAGGGAAGAACAATATGGAGAAAGAAGTTGGATTGTGTGAGCAGCTCAAATATGAGAACCTTGGTGTTTTAGGGGCCCTGAAAGAAAAATAGTGAGGAATTAACTTCCTCTGGGGTGGAAGCTGAAGCTTCTTTATAGGATGACTTTGTGTGCTTGTGTTAGCTAAATTAATGCAACAGCCCGAAATCTTGTTCAATAGACTATTCTTAATGGCCAAGAGCAGGTTTGTAAATTATATTGAATTCCCTTCAGAAGGACTTGTTGAATCTAGGAGTAGCTCCTGCATCAGAGAGTTATGCACACTGCACCGGCGTGTGGCTGAGTCAATTCAATCATTATGTTTTCAAACACTGCAAAAAGAAAGCAACTCTTGCCTAACAGATAAACCCTGTAGAACATGTGCCGAGTAAAATCATTAAAAGTTGAGATTTAGTTGATGTCTATACTAACAATACTAATTGCTGTAGATGCAGACTATATTCTGAAGATGATAGTGCAGATGGTTGAAAGAACTGTAAATTTTCTTACAGGACCTGTAAGAGGATATTGTACTTTGGTGATCTTAATCAGTAATCTAAATTGAATGCTAAAAAAAAGAGAAAAATAAAAAGACCTGGCATCCCTATCTTGCAGATTTCCAACAAGTGTTGCCAAGAGATGGTGTGCTTGGCAGCTTCTGTGTGTTAACCCTTAGTCTTATTTACAGTGAGATCAAATGCCATTATCATTATAACTTCGGCTTTCCCTTGGAAATTAAACCCCCAAATGTAGACGTCTCTAGTGATGCTGTCTGAAGTCTGTGGATGGAGACCTCTTTCATCCTTCTGCTTTTTGGCTTTCCAAAGCATGAAAGCTTTGTGGGATTAACGTGGCTGCTGGTTTGTGAGTAGGGTCCTAGGTGCCTATGATGGATTGGTCAGGGCAGTACTGACCCTGATGAAACCACTCCTGCCCCTGCTGCCTGTGAAAGTGAACAGAGATCTCTACTGAAGCTTGTAGCTTGGGGAACAGGGTTGAAAGTGGAATGTGGAAATGCAGAAGTTTCCTGCTTCATCGTTGTGCCCCTCTTCTAGGGAAAAATAGAAGTTCTTCAGGTACTTCTGGTATCTTTGGATTAAAAAGGAGTGGCTGGAAATGGATTTGATATCTGCTTGATACATTTTCTCAATTAGGATTATTATTTTTGAATTAATGATTTCAAACTAATGCTGTGTTCTTCTGCACCATGCAAACTTGGTTTGAACCAAGCACTGGGGAGTGGAAGTTGAAAATGTCAGAATTTACTTGTGGTTTACCCATTGGTTTAAAGGGTCAGTGTTTGGAGCCAGAGAACCCTGACATGTAAAATGATAAGAGCTTGCAAAGAAAAGGAAGATACTAGTGACTTAGAGCTTGTCAACCTTTGTCTGTCTTTTACAAATTACTTGTTTCCTTTAGAATTTATATTCCTGAAGTCTTAGATTCAAAGATTTTGAGACATGAAGAAACTTCTGTAAGCACATTCCTCTAACAAATATCAGTGACAGTAGGATGTGCAATTTTTGGCTCCCCCTTTCCCTTTGTGAAGTCCTACAGAATATTTCTGACTTTGTTTAGGGTTGGCAACAAAAAAGCCCAAAGTACTCAGTGCAATTCACATCCGATACAATAATTTTTTGTGGTTTTTTTTTTTTTTTTCTGTGACATATTCCACCAACACCTGATTTTTATGAAGGAAGGATTGTCCTCAGTGTGGTATTTTAATTTAAAAGACAATGGTATTGCATAGGGTTTTCTTAATTAAAGAAAGCAAACAAAACCTACACAACAAAATCCCAAACCTGTTTGCTGTGACAGACCAGTCTCAGCTGTCAGGCTGGGTTTAGGTAGGTTGACATGTCAGTCAGTCTTCTGTAGGAATTGAGGGAACAAGAGGCTTCCTTGTAAATGCTGATGGGTTGTTTGCCAGGAACATCCAGAAGGAGCTGTGGGCTCCTTCTCACTGGTTTCTAACTCAAGCCATCTGTCTAGTTTTTAAATACTGTCAGCTACAAACTATGGAAGTTCAGCTCTCTTTAGAACCAATACAGTATTTTTTATTTCCTTGGTTGATTGCCAAGTTAGTGAAAAGGTTTTGCACCAGGTTAGAGCTCCTTTGCTCCTCTAGTTTTCCTGTCCCTTACTGTAACTGGAGAAGAATCATACCGAGGTTTTCATGTGTTTTTGTTTGATTTCTTTATGTGTATATGCATGCCAGCAGAAACAACTGTTTAGAAAAGATACAAATGTAATCAGTTTACAGCAAAGTGACAGTGTATAAATTCTCCTGTAGAATCTCAGTATTTCAGTTGTGGTAGGGGAGGAGGGAGTTAGTCTGGTTTCTCCAACATCTGTTGTGTATTTTATATTTGCAGGTGTGAGAAGATGTCTACAAGAGAGTGGCTTAGCTGATGTCATTATTGTAAAGTTATTTTTTATTAAAGTGAGTGTTAATTTACAGCTGAACTTTGACTTGCTCGTTGTTTCTCTGTAATTTCAAACAGTGACTGAAAGATTGTTATATTGTGCCAAAACTGAAAGTGTCACATCAAGTTATAGCCAAACATTTTCTGCTCTGGGGAAGAATTCTCCACATTGGTGGAGAATTGCTGTTTCTCATGGTCTAGTGGTACCTTTTTCAGCCTGTGGTCTACCACTGGTGAAGGAAAGAAGCTTAAAAAAAATTACAAACACCAGAAAACCAAAACAAATAAACACCTCCCAAACAACCACACAAATGCTCTTCAGATTAAGGAAGAGGAGCTGACTGACTACCTGCAGATGAGTCATCATGTTGGTGAATTATTCAATTAATCCTGAGTATAAAGATGAGAATTAAGTGTAGAACAGTATGAAGGTGACTGGTTAAATTGGAATCTTGGAGAAAGTTTCCCTGCTTTCAGAATGGAACAATGTGGCCTTCATATGCATCTTTAAAAGTATAACACCTGGTTTTTAATGCAGTGGATTATCTGGGAAGTGTTTTAGGGTGTCTGTGATCTGACATTGGTACTTAGGTCTTTCTTAGTCTCCATGGTATGTGAGATAATTTTTGTCAAGTCTATTCAAGTTTTAAAAAAGACTAATGACTTCAGGGGTCTTGGTGCTGGAGCCTTTGCAGGAAGGTACTTGCAGCCTCTGCTGCAGACCTGTTAAACTGTGCAGTGCCCTGTGGTTCCATCCCTGAATCTCGGTCATGGCCGTGATAACCAAGGCTGTGCACTTGTGGTGTTGATATTTTACTTCTGGGTTATTTCAGAGGTGGTGCCTTATGTCTCTGCAAATAATTTGATTTACCGTGGTACTGGAAGATTTGGTGTTACGCTGGCATCGCATTATATTTCAAATTACAAAGGAAAGACTTGATTACTGTATCTGAAAGTAATTTTTTTTGCTTGGACTATTAACCTCCTGTGACTAAGTCTTTGGTCTTAAGACTTCCTCTAATCTGAAGGTTTGTATTCCTTCAGCTAGAACGGGAAAGACACATATTAATTATCCTGAACTGAAATGTTTCTGAGGAAGTACTTAGTACTGTCCTTATGTTAGTTATTATTGCTGGTGAGCATTAAAAAATTTAAATTTAAAACTTTTCTTCAGTCTGAAGGATTGTATTTATGTTTATACTGTGTAGTTCTTAGCTGTTTATGAGGTTTGGGGATAAAAGCCTTTTTGTATGTTTTTAAAAAACAGTGTTGGTCCCCTTTCTTTTGTGCAATGTATGGAAAGTAAAATTAAACTGAGTAGTTCATACCATAACCTTTTTACCCCCGATAATTCACTGTGAAATATTTCACAACTCTTTCTGTGCACACAAAATATGACACTCTGAAGCTTGAAGAATTAGAACAATGCTAAGAATAAGACATTCCTGTTCAACATCTGGCGTACTTGTATTTCTCTCTGTTCCTTGTCCCCATAACTTGCAGCCTTTTTATGTATGATAAGCAAGGTCCTGAACAATTTTATTTTTACTGGCATAAGAAATGTAGTGCACCATAACATATATAGCTATGGAAATATATAAATTCTAGCTGCCTTGTTTTTTTAAATATTTCCAATTCATGGCCAAATTGCTGAAAAGAGAGTTAAAAAGAAGTTTATTTTCTTAAGAAATAATGATGAAAACCCTCTGAAAGTGTTGCAATATTCCTGTATTGGCTTGAACTCCAGATGGAGAAAAGAAGCAGAGAGGATTGCTTTAGACAGCAAGCTTAATTTTTTAGCCTAGTTATTGTGTGTCTGGTGATATCAAGAGGAAATAATTTTATAAGGGAGAAGGCCAGAAAAAAAAAGCGATGAGATGCAGTAGAATATCTTGCCAACTGTTCCACAACGTACTTGATGATTACTGACAGGGAAGCTGAAGGTTTCTTTTTGAGCCTTTCAGCTGCTATAGTACTGTTGCCTGAGTTGGTTACCCCATAGGTCTGTCTTTGTTTCCATCTCTCTCTGTAAAATGTTACTAATATCAGTAAAACTCATCCATTAAAATGATGAATTGGTTGAAAATGGTTCCATAAAACAATGTCAAAGATCAGGTAACTGAATGAGCCACAATCAGGGGATCTGATAGAGGCTGGTAAGGCTTATGTTACCTTAATAGCTTCTTCATTTTTCGCGCAAGCTTTTCTTCTGGATTTCAGCAAACCTTTTCAATTCAAAATGTGTTGGTGCAGCCACCACACAGTTTCTAGCAATCTTAATATCAGTAGGTTTATTCTTGTTCTGTAAAACCATATTTGAATGTGCTACTTATCAATATTTCTGCAGTTAAAAAACCTTTCCCCTTTTCATCCTTCTCACAACAGGGTAAGTTTGCCTTAGAATTTCTGCTGGGACTTGTGCTTGTATCCATGTTTTAGTCAGGTTTCATTCCTGATACCTGTTTTCAGGACTGTTTGGATATGTTGCTATGGTATTTTATAAGCAACATTATGCATAATCATTCATCTTATGCTTTGGCAAAAAAGACTTCAAACGAAGTTCAAGTTGATTGGGTGAGATCAAACAAAAGTTATGCCAGAGGCAAAAGTCAAGGCCCCAAAGGACTGTTCTTTGCATGCTTTAAACTAGAAGGGACAGTGCAACTAAATCTCTACCTCTTGTTACGTGATATTTTTAGAGTTTTAGTCCTTTTCAGTAGAATGACACAAAAATTGTGGAAACTACTTTGCAATTTTCACTTTAACTGCATGACATCAACAAGAATAATTTGTTTATTCAGCCTTGCTATGCATTATCAGGGAAGAAAGACAATTTCCTTTAGTGTCTTGCAGTACTAGTCTAGCCAGTTGTATTGTAGGATGCATTTTTATGAGGATTTTCCTCAGGCTGTGAATAAACATAGGCAAAGTAAAGAACTACCTTATAAAGATGCTCTTAACCTTGTTATTAACTTCTATGACTTTAGGAAAGCACAGATATGTGGAGATGGAGAAGATTGTAAAATAGAGTGCATAAAATATAGGTGTACTGTTTGTTTTTCCTGTGGGCACCTGGGACAGCCAGTCCCTGTGCTCCTGACCACCTTTTACGGAATGTCATTAGGATCATGGAGCTTCAACCTGGTGAACTTCTCCCAGTTTGATGTGAAAAGTTAAATATAAATGAAGTGAGTGTTTACAAATTGCTAGCTTCCCTGAAAGGGCGAAGGAAGCAGCGCGATACTATGCAGTCATTATGATTCTGCATCAGTGAAGCATAGAACAATTGAGCCATCGAGGGCATGGGGTGATCCAGTGGGAATGTACCCACTTATTTCTGTGTGTCCTTAAGGGAAAACCGAATTGCCATAGAGCAGAAAGGCATTTGCGTTCATGCATGAAATGTTTGTGTTCAAGTGATTCCTGATGCTGTTCAAGAGCTAGTGGTGAGCCTAGCTACTGCTTTTACCTAAACCAACTACTAAGAAGACTGTTTTTTGCAAGATTACATCAATTGCTCTTTACTTGACAAGATATGGTCATATTCAGTGTCTTAGCATGGGTGCATGGAGAGGAAAAGAAAAGCTTGGCATCCTTGTAGTAGGAAATTCATTAAGAATAGGTAAATAGGTATCTGGCACCTGCTTGTTTGGGGAAATAGCTTTGACAAGAGTTGTGGGAAGATGTAGTGTTCTTTATCTGAATAGATCAGCACAGCGACTTCCACTACAGCTGACCATTTTGCCTTTCCTGCATGTCAGCTGGAGATTAACAAGCTCAATCTTTGCTGGTCCCATCGCAGTAATTTTGGAGAACTTTTTGTTACACTTCAGCAGGATGAGCCCCTCTCTATTCACTCTATTCACTCCCTCCCTGGGACCCCTGCTGTTCACCTGATGCAAACTTTAGTCACTTGATGGCTGAGTGCCAGGTTGAGGTTGTCCTACAGAAGTACATGAGAAAACCTGGAAGCGTTTTCTTTGAACATTCCATGGTGTAAACCTTTATCTTGAGTAAAACAAATATCCGGGGGTAAAAAATGGAATGTTCTCCGCATGTATCTCAAGCTGTTGTATGCTTTAGAAACAAACAAGCTTTCTAGAATATCTTGAAAAGTTTGTTTCCCTCACAGATCCTCCAGACACCTACACATTGTGGTTCAAGCATTCTGCGTGTATCCTGCTGGAAGAAGCAGCTTTGCTCTAGCAAGCATCCTTCGAGCCCGTTGGTTTGCCAGGTTCTTGGAGAAACAAAGCAGTATTGACAAACAAGATGTGTAAACGGGAAGCCACTGTTTGTCTTTGGAAGTCTGCCTGCCATGAGAGCAGTGTGTGTGTGGCTGGAAGGCTGCCTGTGTCTGTGGACGGCCTGTACACAGCAGATGGCACAGATTGCTACGGCATTAATCACAGCTCTGAGTGAATGAGACGTAGTGCTGTGTGTCAGGCAGCACGGCTGACCTCTGGGAGGGACAGGGACAGAAGGGGTGTACCTGTGATGCCTTAAATCATGAAGGTGGAGTTTTGCTATCACCTCGAAGCAATTTTTTGTAAACTTCTTTGTAGGTTGCAATAAGGCACATAACTTCCTCCAAAATGCCTGCTGGTGCGATGTTGTCTGACCAGACTTCTCTATGAGGATACAGTAGAGTAGTTAAGCTGTTTGGTTGTATGCACCTACTGCTTGCCAGCATGTTCACTAGTACAAAAGCATTCACTAATGCTTTTGAGGCCTTGTTTGGTGTATTTCCTGATGCCCCAAATAAATGCAATCAGCTGCTGAACAGTAAGGACGCTCATCTGAAGGGTACCCTGTAGTGGGTATGGTTTGATCAGGGCACAGGTCGTAAAATCAGGTAGCAAAAATCCTGTTATGATCCCTCTTCAAGCTTTCTAAATAACACATAACCCTTAAGGGATGGGAGGGAAATAGATGATGCCCCTTCTCTTGGAGTGAGGCAGAGGGACAAGACAGATGGTTTGATGCAGAGTAGCTTGCTGCATCAAGTGGTGATAAAGAACTCCTTAAGGGCTGCTCAAATTAGTTTTGCCTGTGTGAGGTAGTCCAGTATGGAAGCTTCTTTTTCTGTCGACTTGGAGCATATTGTAGGGATTAAGCATTATAAGCATTTCAGAAGATTCATATGGTATAAAGTGCTATTGTTGTCCTTATTTGATGGAGGTGCTGGCTCAGCTCAGGCAAAAGCTTCATATTTGCACCTACCATGTGGCCTGAAGACTATTCAAAATAGCTGTATGGTGGTGTTAACCTGCAATTCTTAACAGCATTAAAAGGGAGACCTGTGTGCTTCATTTTAGGAAAACTGTTTATATATACACATCTGATGATCTTCTCCTAGTGTATTGTTCAAAGAAATGGGCTGTTTTGAGTCCCTGTGTTTCTGAAAATGAGGTCCCCTTACACTTCGATGACATGTTTACATTGGATTTTTAGCAAAACCAAGAGTTCTCTTGCTGCGCCTGCTATGGAAATTGTAAATGTTTCTTAAAAAGAGATAGGATGTTGCCGTATTTAAGTGCTAGGGATTTTGTAATAAAAAAAGTAGATACTATTTTCTTCACGTTGGCCTTTTTGCAAAAACTGCTGTGTTTTTTTCAGTTAAAGTGTTCCCTTGTGTCCCTTGGCAATTAAAGAATTTATTAATTTCAAAGAAGTAACACTGTGATCCTGTGGTGTTTGGCTTTTGGTAGGAGTAAATGTAACAGAGCAGTTTACAAAGTTTGTGAGACAGGGAGGTTTCTGTAGAATTTCCTGTAGTTCCTAGGGCGCAAAGCCATTCAAATGAACTGCAAAGAAACCTTGAAATTAGAGGAAATCACTATGAATACAGACAAAAATGATTAAAATGTGTCCCGTGTACTCCATCTCTGCACAGCCCGCAAAGACAGTTAAATTTAACTAGGTTCAGGTTTTGAGAAATAGCAAATGAAAGAAGCTTGTTTGTGGCAAGGTCTTTAAAATAAATCAGTTTTGATGCTTCTTAAAAGCTTCTTCATGAAAGTTTTAAATAGTTCTTCTGTTTTCAGAGATCTGTGCAAAACTGCATTAACTCATTAGAACAAGACTGATGTGGAAATATTTAAACTACTGTTTAATATTTGGAAATCTTTAAACTACTTCAACAGTTGCTTTGCCTTGATCTTGCTCTGTCCTTATCTTAATTAGGAAGCTGTTAACGAAAACTACCTTGCTGAAAGAATTATTTTGATTGCTGCACTTGAAGATGATACGAAGGGTTTTTGCTAACTCGAACTGCAGGTGATTTTTAATACTGTATGAATTGAAGGAATTGGTGTTTTGCTGGTGGTTTTATGGTAGTTGTCTATTCCAAACCCTGCTCCTGACTGATAGGATAAGCAAATGCGATTGCTCACTTTCCCTTTTCTAGTTCCCTTAGACAAAAACCTTGGCAATTAATGAAACTGGGTGGGTTTTTCCCCCCTTTTGAAGCTGACAAGGGAAAGCTGTGAAATTGGGTACACAAGGCATTGTACGGTATCTGTAAATATAAGGATGACCTTCTGCAACCTTCTCTGAAAAAACACTGCATCCTTTTGCTATCGCCCAGATAATCCTTATCCTGCTTGGCTTCTTGCCACCAGGAAGCTCAGTCCATGTGGCATCAGAGCCCTTGATTAGCAAGAGCAGACACGTGTAACAGAGGTATTGGGTCTAATGTCCAATTTCAGTCAATTTATACTTCAATGTTTTGAACGTGAGTGCAGTTATTATATAGTTAACCATCTCCACTAGGAGTTGTCTTTGCTTAGAGAGGAAGGCAGGCACTGTCTGAATAAGTACTTCTGTTCATTCAGTAATGTTTTACTACAGAGTAAATGTTTATTTCCAGTTATACTCTAGAACATATATTGTGTATTTAAGAAAAAACCAAAACCCAAGTAAATCCTAAACTGTAAAAAGCCCAAAAACCCAAAACCCAACAAAACCTTTGATGCGTATTTACTCTTGCATAAAAATATCCAACAAATGTGAAACTGCTCCTTGGCATAATAAAAAGATTTTGCAAAACATGGAATTCTGGCAAGTGTTACCTTTGGAAAAAAAATGTATTCAAATCTTTGTAGACCATGTGCCTTGACTTTCCTAATTGTTTTTCTACATTTATTTTTTTGGTAGGAATGTGTTTTGGAAGGCGTTAGAAGAACTTGTCATCTTAAAATTCTTATCTTTTTGGGTTTTTTTCAGTGAACTAAAGTGTAGATTTATGTAGTGAGGACTCAAAATGCGTAACATCCCCCTTTTGTGTGGAAGAACATGTGTGTACAGTAAACTCTGAGGAGCAGCTCTTAAAAGCTCTCTTGCTAAATTTCTCCCCTGTTACTGTTTCCTCCATTTCTCCGGAACAAAGGGTGTTACAAATAGTTAGGTAAAGACAGTAAATGAATATGTAGCATTTTGGTCCAAATATTCATACTTTTCATAAGAATCTAGCTTTGGCGTTTCTGTAGGGTTTTTCTTGTTTGTTTGTGTTGAAATTTCAATCACATTTTTCACTTTCTATTCCATTGCAGAACTATTAGGAAGTTTATTGCTGTGATAGGTCTTTGGGTTCTTTGGGTTCTTATTTTATCCCTTACTGGTATATAGAGAAATCTGAGCTGCCCAGAGCTCAGGGTGTTGATGACCACACTTAGGCTGGCTGGTCTCTTGCCACTCTGAATCCACAACTCTGAAAAGTATTAGTCCTTCTTTTAAAGATCTCTGTTTTTGAAACTTGGGAAGTTTGAGAATCTTGAAATAAAAAGGTGGAAATTGCATAAACAAGCAGAGTTCCTGAAAAAATTTGTTCATGCTTCAGAAGATGCCAGAACAGTAAAAACTGGGCTCAGTCCATGCTGACTGAGAGAGGCAATATCAGAGAGAGTTATGACCAGCTGTAAGGCAAGCTGTTTACTCCTAGAACTTGAAATGTCCAGAAACAGTGTTTGCTCCCATGATTTGCAGATCATATCACTGCAGGATCAGCACTTTTCTTCTGCCCAAGCAAACATTGCAAGACTGAGAGCTGTTAAAGTTATAACAGACAAGCCTTCCTACTGGATTTTCAAATTTCTCACTATGCAAACTTTTAAGAAAATAAGGGTTGGGTTACTTTGCACTGCTTCTCTCCTCCAACTGGAACATGCTTTCTGTTTTTGTGTTTATCTGTAAATAAACCACATTTCAGACAAAATTATGATGTCCATATGTAAAACTGAGTCCAGAAGAATGAATTAAAAAGCTTTTTCCTGGTCTACACGCATTTACTCGTCCTTTATTAGGATTTGATCTCATGCAAACAAGATAGCAAGTGCGGTGTTTTGTTTTGTCTTGGATAACTGACCTTGCACTCTGTTAGGAAACAATGTCTTGAGCTGAACTTAAAGTAACAAACTCAGGAGGTGAGCAGGAGGGGCAGAAAGCCTGCTTGAGCCATCAGTGTGGGAGGCTGGTGCTAGAATGGTGAAAACAGCTTTAACCTCAGTGGCTGGATTAGGCTGCTGGAGAAAGAAAAAGAAGTGGCTCTGTCTAGGAGTGAGACGAGTCCATTATTTCTGGTAGGATGGGTGTTGAGCTATGGTCATAAGTTCAGGTGGTCTCCCCAGGTTACAATAATAGCCATGTTATTACTGCTGTTGTTGGTTTTCCACTCTAGGGTGTTAAAGATGGCATGCTAAGATTTCATATTTTTCCTCCTGGTGTCACTTCACAGAATTACTCAGTTGCCTAAACATAAAAGACACATCATTTCCTCCGAACCCAAAATTTCAGGGCTTTATGGATTTTTACTGTGACAATTCTGAACTCTGAAATTTTGATGTCAAAGTTACTCTTTTGGGCGCATGGCCTGCAGCTTAGTCCTGGGTTTCCTGGTTTCTATGCCCTCTGCACTAGGTTTTGTACATTTGAGTTTCCACTGGGTAGTGTTTGGTGTTAGTTTGCATATGTTGCATATGGAGGGGTTTCCCCCGAGTCAGTGTGAGTTACCTAATGGGGCTGTTGGCTTAGTCTGGGTACTCTGAGGGTAGGCAGCTCCAAAATGCTCATAGCTGCTGCTGATTGGAGCTGCTCTTGCTGTTTTGGAAAGGTGAAAGACCATCTGATACCAGTACCTTTCTGAAAGCAGGAAGAAATAGGGATGCGCAAAACAATTATATTGTGGCTTTTAAAACTGTTGTGGGTTTCCCATTACATACACTAGAAGTTTTAATTTTTGTCTGGAGTGTTGCCCATATGATTTGCATTTCCATGTTTATAGACACATTCTTCCAATCTCTATGACTTCACTAGTGACACAGAAAAGTATAGCTGGGTTTCTCTCAAATTGAGAGTTCCTAACTGGTTTGGTTTATATTAGTGTATTAATATATTAGTACACAATACTAGACATTCATATTTGAAGAAAAAACTAAGGTGTTGTGGCTCATAACTTTTAAAAGCTTTAGAAGACTCCCTACTGAGTCTATTCTTCTTTGTAGTAATAGTTCTTTGGACAAACCTGAGAACTAGCAGTTATTTTGAGTATCTTGATGTTAAAGCCCACAGCCTGAGAGTTTAGGGGCATGATTTTTAGTTTCTTTTCTAAAAAGCTATCAAGCACCTGACTATCGTCACTGGGAAATTTGTGGTATGCTTGGACATAACACACTATGTGCCACAGGTTCCTGCAATTAGGAAAGACTTATATACTCAGTTTGTGGGTGTAGTTTGTTTTTCCCAAGCTGAGATGTTGGGGATAGGTTTGTGTGATAGATACAAGCTGTTTGATTATTGTAGAGTATCATATGGGGTTTAGACTAAGGGTTTTATATATTTAAATATCAACTTAAAAAAACAAATCAACGACATTGAACTGACATACTTTCCTGTTGTTGGCTTAAGTTAAGCCAAACTGGTTGGTAAGGAGCAAACTTGAGTTACAGAGGTTTATTCTGTTCATGTCAGCCTTAGAGTGGTGCAAGGTTTGCTCTTTAAGCTAGGGGTCCATGCTGAGGTTCACAGTAGAATAGCTATAAATATTGATGATGTGAATAATGTTGTTTTAGATAAAGACAGGTGGAGGGAGGGAGAGAGGAAGAAAAACCTGTTGCTGTTTTCTGTAACTGCAGTTGCGGCTCTTAATATAACTTAATACTTTGCCAGTGGAATAGTGCGTGAGGTCAGATGGAGCTCAGACTAGGAAATAACACAGTGATTCACTTTTCCAAAGCAACTTTGCTTTTCTTTTGCCTTTAAACAAATCTTAATTGGGAAAGAACAGAGTAATATAAGTAGAATGCTTTCCTTGTTGTTACTAACTTTTCCTCCTGCTTAATTTTATTTTTTGCACTGCTGTTAATGAATTACAGTACTTTTGATTAAGTGGACAATCTTTTAAGGCAAAGATTATATTTTTTTAGCATTTATTGCCTTCTGACTTTTTCTTTTGACAGCAGGAACAAAAGGACACTTGTTTTTGTATTCTTACTTGGCCAGAATACAAATCAAAATAGCAAAATAACTACTGCATTTGGAGGGTGGCAGCTTTAATAAATCAGTTAAATACTTCAGAGTTCATAGTTCTTCCTGTTTTCAATATGGGGAATTTTTTATGAATGCTTTAATGCTTTACCTCGATTATCACCTTGAAGACTTGAGACAAAGCGTAGCACTGTTCTTTTTATAGTATCTGCAAAAAATTACTGATTTCCTCTGTAAATCACTGGAAATTATTAGAAGTATGCATTTTTCAACAAAAATAACTTTTCACTTTATTACTCTCACGGATTTTTCATTTTTAAGGAAGACTGTTCTGGAGCGCTATGAACAAATGAATAGTTGTTATGGACTGCTATTAAAATCAGTTAGATGCTGCTTCAGAGGGGTGTCTATCTCCCCTCCCAAAGGATCTGTCTCCATACTCCAGTTCAGTAAGTCTCTGAAATAGCATTAGCTTCTAGCTGTGCAAAAGTTCAAAAGTTGATGAACCAACAAATCATTGTGCGAGGCCACCAGTGGCACTGGTTCTGTAGATTTTAGTGGGAGGATGGATTATTCATTCCAACAGGGCTAAATGAAAATGGTGACTGTGCACTGCTGGCGATGTTGTTGCAGAAAGATGCCTTTAGGAAATTAAACCCACCTCCTATGGGTGGAAGTGTGCCTCTTTTTTCCGTGTGCTTTCCCCCAAACAGATTAACTGAACCTATCAAAATCTAACTTCAGCAGAGCAGAACTATAGTTTGTAGCTCAAAAGGAATTGAGAACTGCTAAGAATGGCCTTGATGATTGACACACCCCCTTCAGCTGGAACTTCCACGAACTCACCTTTCTAGTTATTCCTAAGGGCATGGCACTAGCCTCAATCAATTTTGAATTTTATAAGTATAAGCATCATTGATCTCTTCTGTGGTATGTGGAAAACTATTACACCTTTTTTTCAAAGGCGTAATGAATTCTGAATATTTGATATACTATGGGGATGTTTCTTTTCAAATGTTTATATTACTCCCCTGCAACTGAGAGCCCTTTCTCCTCAGTGGTATGGTCGAAATACATGTGCATCATTTATGTTAGGTCTTTAATTCTTTCTCCCTCATTCTGAAAAAGCATTCCATATACTTCTCCTGGAGCATTAAGAGTAGTAATAAAAGAACCCTATTACTCCTCGTCTTGACCTCTTTTCCCTTGGTCTCTTTTCCTTTGTTTCTTCATCCATCTAGTACTTCCACTCCTTTTTGTTAGCAGAGAGGAGATGTGGGGAAGAGGGAGTCCTCTGGATTATGCATTCTCAGGCAGTGTGTTATCTAGTTCTTGAATCCAGGAGCTCTGTGGAAGGGTGTTGGAACTGGCTACATCAAAGAAAGAGGATGAAGATGGCTTGCATTTCAGGTTGCTTTTACAGCCTTCCCTGAAGATGGTTTGCATTTCAGGTTGCTTTTACAGGCTTCCCTGAATGTGTCAATATAAATCCCAAATGAGTTCATTGCAAATGGAACTTGCCTGTGCAAAACAGCATAAAATAAAGGAGATTGGATTGCTAAACAGGCTATTGAGTTACACTTGTTTTCAGTTTTCTGTATAAATTATCCTATTATTTGCTCATGGATCAAGTCAGACTTGATACTGTTTTTATTCTAGATGATTTTGGCAAAGCACTGTCTAACTCATTTGTCTCGATTTCTTCACCATGTTAGAAGTGTTTTTCTTTGATAGTGTGTCAAAGCTTATTGAAGTTCTTGACATTAACTACTGTATTAAATATAAAATATTGCATCCTAAAGTTGTCTCACGCTAGTTTATGTGACTGTTTTCTTTTGTCTGGGAATTTTACAGACATGTTGTAAGGCAGCTGCAGTTGGAAACCTGCTGCTGTGTCTTGGAAGCCAGCTGAAGTACCATTCTTTGTATGAGCTTTCAAACTACTATTTGGCCGAAGACAACACAGAGATTCAAATCTGGGGTGCCAGAGTGTGCTGAGGAGGAACTGTTTTAACTGAGGTGGTTTATTTAGTCGGTCTTGTTAAATTGTTTTGATGTTCAAGCTGGTCTGACATATCTGTACAGAGCCAGGCCTCATTGTAATCCTACTTAAAGGCAGTTTGTAGGCAATTTTCTTTCAAGACTGATTTGTCCGCAGACAGAGATGTGCTTCTGTCTTCTGATATTTTGTGGATTTGTTATAAACTGAATAGCAGCAGCTGGGTACTTTACATTAGCAAAACTAAGCTCTCAAATGAAGTATAATAGCACCTTAATTATATAATAATTTAACACCTAGTTCCTTTAATATCCCTTTTCTGGTTCAGGGATTCCTGTACCTTGAAGACTCTGTTTGTAGTATAAATGCAAATCAATAGCTTTGCTAATAGAATTTATATGTGTAATACAGTCTCCTATAGTTAAAATTTTAAACCACTTTACAGAGCTTATTTATTAATATTTACTCCCTGACCTCATTAGGAGAAGATGGAAACTGTGCTGTCCTTACCAGCTGCAAACTCTTTGAGGCTTTGATGGCTGTTGTGATTGCCATTCACCCTGACAGGCTGCTGTACTGAAAAGAAAAGGAAGGGAAACGTGAACCCTGGGCCCGTGTGCGATACGGTATCGCAGCGCAGGGCAGCACAGATCTGCACTGTGTGCGATTACCAGACAGTAAATCAGCTGTGCTGTGCCAGAGCCAGAAAGCAGGAGCTTTCACACTTGCTGCCTGTTTCCCACTCATTGTAAAGCCCTGCCCTATCACTTGATAGACCTGGAAAGGAAGCACAGAGGAAGCAAGTGCCACTGCTGGTTCAAAATGTTCCAGGGCAACTGGAAACTTTGAGCAATGGCCTGGGTGAGAAGAACAAGACCTTATTGACAGGGTTCAATCCTAGTTAAGTCTGTTTCCCATCAACTTCCTAGGTAATCACAGCCTTTCTTTTTTCATCTCCTTTGCATTCTCTGGGTCTCCCACTTTTTCACCTCCTTTTTTATTTTGTTTATATTTGTTTGCTGCAGTGGACTGAGCAACCAAGGAGAACTAGGAAGTTTTCCCCTCTCTGCTAAATCCTGGAGGAATTGCTAATGAAAAAGATGACAAAAGCATTAAAAGTAGCTGTCATCTCCCCCTTTGCGCCCACATTTCTCCAGATTTTCCATTGGATATTCTTTGAGTTTATCCTCAATCTCTATAAGTGGAATCTTATTATTATTATTTGATGTACATATTCTTCCAGTGAAGCCATGGCACATGTGGTTTGTTATTTTCCTGATTAACTGGTGTCATAGACTGGTGACTGCTTTTACAGGGCTCTAGCCCTGTAAAGATTTGTGCACGCACATAAGTACATGTAGTGGGAGAAGAATGTAAGCTGACACTTTCTTGGTTTCAAGCTCTTCTAGGCTGTGTGAGACTTCATGAAGCATTGATACCATAAAGTAATTCTTTTTCTAATGCTGCAGTTTTAAACATAGAGCATCGTGCCCCTTGTGCACTGCACTGTGCCATTTTGCATACATGTACCCAGGATTTTGCCATCAATGCAGTAAGCAATTTCCCTTGGCAGCCCTGCTCCTGTAGGGCCTCCTAGTACATCTAAAATTTCTTACTTTAGTGTGTTATCCTTCTTAGGCTCTCTATGGGACAACAAAAGTTCATTTAATCTGAGGTAAAAAAAAGTTTTTTTTCTGGAGCAACATGCTTTTAAGGGATGATCAGAGAGATATCTGCTTGGTTTTGCCCTTAAATATCTCTGACCATGATCATGACAGAGCAGATCCACATTAACAGAGTTTAAACCTGTAAGCATAGGTGGCATCTCATTGTTTTTATGGTCTTTTTGTAGCAAGTCATTTGGGTCTGGTGGAATACATTCGCATATTAAAGGAACAACCAATTCAAGAAGTCAGGAAAGCTGCAGACTTTGGGTATGGGTAATACTCATTGATGGTTAGTGAGGACTCTTTTGGAGGGGTAAACTTTGCTGGCTTTGTGATGGTGCGTACACATTTATAAAGATGGTATGACTTATTGGTTTTGGTAATCCTGGCAATAGTCGTGCCTACAAAATCCTCTTATTTCAGGAAAACATGTGCTAGCATGTGTTTTAAAGTATTTGCTTTTGAGGAGCTTAATAATTTAAGTTTGACAAAGATTTCAAAGGAGGGAAAAAAAAAAAAAAGAAAAATCCCTGAAATTAAATGACCCAAATTCTCAATCTTCAATGATGTATATAAAATATGAAAATGGTTTTTATTCTGTAGTTTAAATATAAGGTGTGCTAGGGATGTTTTTGAAAACTCAGTAGGTCAGGCAAGGCAGAATTATTGCTGCCTTCAGAAGCTTTGTGGAAGGAGTGCCTGTGCAAGGGAGACGCCAGCATGACAAGGTGCTACAGAGGCACATTGGTTTGCAGAGAATGCCAAGCTTGTACTGTTTTTTTTAATATGTTTTTGCTTCCTTATCTCCAAAATAGTTCAAATTCAATGACCGTGGTTAGGATATTTTGGAAAGATAATCCCCAGGCACTTTATAATGGAACTTGGGAAGAGATTCAAGAGATGGGAGTTCTCAACCAGCATTTGTAAGCAAGTCATCTTAAAATATACTGCTTCATAGTCTAAAATTAGCTAAAGAGAGTCTGTAGTATTTTTAGGTCGGTGTATGAATCTGGAGAAATCAAAGTATGTGCTTGTTACCCAGTCTACTCACTATGAGTTTTTTTCTTCCCTCTTTTGAGATCTTAAGCGGTCCAAATCTCCCAGGCCTATTCAATGTGTTTCTAACATTTTCCTCTATCTTACTCTTCCCAGGATGGATCGTACTTGGCTGAGTTCCTGTTGGAAAAAGGCTACGAGGTGAGTGACTCGGTGGCTGGCTACAGGCTGATGGAGTCATTTGGATGCTGCAGCTCCAGCCCGCTTCCTCTGCTTCTGTCCTTCTCTGTGTATGTTTTCCACTCCAGTCCTAGATAACAAATCAAAACTCCGGAGAGGAATGTGCAGCATGGCCTGTAATCATGCCAGGTTATTGTACTATTTATCATCTAATGTTCACTGGTGGATTCCCTCTTCTCCTCGGGGTATAGCTGCTTTGCATGTTTCCCGCCAGCTCAGATAAGCAGCGACCTGTGTGAGCCAAAACTGTAAGGAATTAGGGAATAATTTATGATGCAATGTACCACATAAAGGAATAAGAATCTCTTGTTTGTTCTCTTTCCCCAACTCTCTCTCTCTCCACAGTAACGTCCCTTTTATTTTGGCAGTTATACTTCAGCAGTGAAAACCGTCCATTTTTCTTTCTCTGTTTAAAAAGATAAAAACAAACCCTAAAATGAAAACCAAACAAAAAACCCCAAACAAGTTGTACTTTGGTACAGTTACTTTCTACATTTTCTCTTGGCTTAATTAATTATTGCTTAGCATATGATTTTTGCTTACTTTTTACTTGAAATAAGGGGAATCTGATTCCTTCTTGCTGCATAATTTTCCCTGGAACATCACATTTCTTGTGGTCCAGCAAAGCAACAATCACATTGTTGCTATTGTTATGGTATGATTTGATGGGTTTGAACTGATGTGGGCATAAATGTAAGAATATTTGCTTTCTTGGTCATAAAAGATGCTTCCAAAATGTATGATAATGGAAGGAAATGGGGTGGTCAAATTAATCTCCCCACAATGTAGTATTTTCTGGGGTTTTAGTAAAAGTTAGTGCTTGTTTTAACACTGAATTTTATTACTTCTGTTGTAATACTGCTTCATAGCTTAGTGAGAAGTCTCTTCTCAGCCAGTCTGTGTTTTCCGTACTTTTGTACCAGGTTAATCTTACCTTGCTTATTCCATCCTTTCTCTTGCTTTATTGGTTGATTTGCTTGTTGAAGTTGGTTTTTCAGTGTTGTAAATTGATTATTTTTTACTATTTCTCCCTTCCATTTGGGGCTGAGAGCTATCATTGTGGTTGCTTCTGCTCCTTTGCAGGCAAAAGCATGTATTCTCTCCTAGTCCACAATGAAGTTGGGTACTGCCAACAGCAAATGAAGTATAACTCTTTCAACAATACAAAGGTTGCTGTAATTGGGTAGAGTTATTTTTCTTCTGTTCTTCAACTCTCCATCAATTTCTTGGAATTCTTTCCTGTGTTCCCATTTAGAAACCTCTGTTCCTAAATAACTGAACACAAGAGTGCATGTGATAACTGATTGCCTCCCTAGCTGGAATGCTTCTGTTTTTTTTTTCTTTTTTTTCTTTTTTTTTTTTTTTGTGAATTTCAATGTGTTTAAAGATCTGACTCTGTTGAGAAAAACCCACTGATGCATTCTTAACTAGATTAACCAGTTTGCACACATTTTGGCTTGTCACAGAGTTTGCTTTTCGCCTGTCCCATGCAGACAAAGGTACCTTTCACCAGTTTTCTTATGGTAGCATTGCTGTCATGGATTAAGCATTCAGCAGGTTTTCTTGCTCTTGTATGTGCATACCAGAATAAGGAGTGGGTGAAAAGAAAAAAAAGAAAAGAAAAAAAAACCCAGGGTTTGCATGTTTTCTTGTTATTGCTGGATATAACAGGCTCTCTGGGTTTGCCCTGAATATTTTGAAGTTCTGGAACGATTGCATTTAGCACATCTTGTTGGTCAAAAGTTTGCATCACTGTTATTAGCAGACATAAAGCTCTTGCAAGTCCAATCTTTCATCAAGCTTTTGAGCTGGCAAGATTTGACTTATTGGTCAACTGTCCAGATGAACGTGAATTTTAGCATGACTTGATTCAGAGATAGATAACTGGGTGCTCAGGAGGTCTCTCACCAGAACTTTAAGCCAAAATATTTAATTTTGCTAGAAGAATCATGGGATCATTTAGGTTGGAAAAGATCTCCTAGATCATCCAGTCCACCTATTAGCCCAGCATTGCCAAGTCCACCGCTAAACTGTGTCCCTAAATGCCAGATCTACTTGTCTCTCAAATACCTACAAGGCTGGTCACTCACCCACTTCTCTGGGCAGCCTATTCCAGTTCTTGACAACCATTTCCGTGAAGAATTTTTTTTCCTAATGTTTAATCTAAGTGTCCCCCATTGTTGAGCACCTCACTTAGCTTCCTTCAGAATAATTAGTTACTTTAAAACCGCTAAGTCTGATATTTTACTCGGCAAAATAGTAGTTCATTTGAGTACTCAAAATATTTTCAGCGTCATTTGGGAAAGTGAAGCTATTATGAGAGTGTCTTTTTTGGAAAGTGTTTCTCTGTAAACTTCACGTCGCTATAACTTATCCATAGAATCTATAAGGAATTACTTTGATAGGGCTTTTAATTACATGTTTTTGATAATGTATCTTCATAAATTCATTATTTGATGGAAATTTCTTTTGGGGTGGCACATTTCTCAGTGCCTCATTGATCCTGAAAGTGCAAATATTTTATTCAATTTTGGAAAGTTTAGTTTGAGTTGTAGAACATGGTATGTGGTGAGCAATGTCACAGGACACACAAGAGATTTTCTGCAAGGAAATTGGCATCATAAATTTGACCTGTAAGTTGTAAAGATGAAGTTATTGAGCTCTTTTAAATCTTGCCACCAGAATGTCATTCTTAAATCAGCAGATTGGTCTCAATCTGCGGTTGTGTGCACCTTTATACTTGGTTATATTTTGGACTTAATATGAAATGAAAAACGTTTTCTTTGTCAATAACCATAGCTTGTGTTTGTAAAGTGAAAATCCCCAAACTAAACCAAAACACTTAACACGGCTGCTATATTCTCAGAAATTAACATCAAGTGAGAGAGTAAAGGGATGGTGTCACCAAACCAAGTGTAGGATGCATCAGAGTATAAGGGATCACTTATCACGGGGAGAGGTGGAGGACAGTCAGATGCTTAAGCTTGATTTCATTTGTGCAAGCACAACTTCTGTAGCTGGTAACCAAAGCTAACATGAATTTTGGCAGCAGGCATCGTCAGGCTGTCTTACAGGGCAGGAGGAAACAGGGTCAGTGTTCGAACAATTTCTCTAATGTATTAGGCACAAACACTCTTTTCTTTAATGTTAGTCAGAACCAGTGTAGCTTTTTTTCACCAGCTTATTTATCGTGGCAGGTTAAAGGAAATTCCCAAACTGGGTTTCAGCCTTAGGCTTGTCCGTGTCTCTTGTAACCCACTGGAGAACAGTGACTCATGAGGTCCACAAAACAGCACTGACTGTTCTGGCTGTTCTTCCAACACCCCAGAAAGTCAATGACAGCTCATTTTAAAAATACATTTGGGCCTTGCAGCTGCTGCTTCTTCTTTCCCTTGTCTCCCTTCTTTCTCCCCTTCTCTCCACTTTGCCCATTCTGTCCTTTCCATAGCCCATCTCCTGCTGCTGCTTTTTCTGTGCCTGTCTCTGCCTCCATAAGGACTTCTCTCCAACCAGGGAGCACTGGTTTCTTTGGCATTCACACATTGCTTCTCCAACTCCAGTAATGCTGTCAAGTCTCACACACGAGGAGATGATGCTCTGGGGCAATTCCGTGTGTTGTCTCTACTATATGTGATGTTTAGGCTGCTACTGGTGTCAACAAGGGAGAAGGAGAAACCACTCGAGGGTGCTAAAGTAAATATGACAGCCTTGACAATCATCTCCCAGTATTATGTTTGTGAATTGGATAACTGTCCATCTTTAGGAATAGAGACGAGCTCTTATTACATGATAAAATGGTTAGGCCCATGTACATGAAAATTTTGAGTAATGGTAGTGACCTCTTTCCTCTTAATGTTTAACACTTTTCTTTTGTATTTTTCCTTGTTCAATCCCCAGGTGCATGGCATTGTTCGTCGGTCTAGTTCTTTTAATACAGGCCGGATTGAACATCTCTATAAGAACCCACAGGCTCACATTGAAGGAAGTAAGACTTTGCTTTTATATTTAAGGTGGTATCTGTTATATTTAGCCTGTACTCTGTTTTTGGTGGAGAAGGATCCCTGGGAACAGGAAGGGAATCAGGTTTTCTTCTGCTAGTGCTAGCTAGCTGCTCTATCTCAGAAGGAAAAGTGACAGTTTTTCTCTGAAGAAGAGGTGGCGTGAAATATGGATACTCTTCTGTGTGTGAATTTTGAAGAGTGGAAAATATGAGAGGGACCCAGGAAAGCACTTTGTGCTGTGTAGAAATGCTGCCACAGTTCAGACATAGCTGGGCAGTAACAGTTAGAAAATGGCTGGGCCTGCAAAATGCTATGTGAGGCTAAAAATACTGCGATATTAGAATAGTAAAACATGGAGTTTTTTGGAGGCAGTTCTCTTGAGTATTCCACTTGTGTTTCCTCATGAACTCCATGGTGTCTGATGAAGGTGAAGGTTTAGAAACAACCAGTGTGAGAGCATGAATAAGACATGATCAGTTCTTAACAATGACAGGAAGAATGAATCTTTGGACCCTCTGAATTTCTGCACCCAAGGAAGGGAGTACCTGCTTTACCTGATGGAAAGTCATTGCTCTTGGAACTTTGCTGAAATTTGCTGTGTTCTCTGTTACCAAGGATAATTTGGAAAGTTGAAATTACTACCTTTAGTGTACACATGGCAAAAAATTGTTTATTTTATCTTAAAGGAAATTAACTGCTCCCTTAATGAGAAACAACTCAAATGTTGGATGGCTCCAGTTCAGCAGAAGGATTGAGCACATTAACAAGCATGTAGTTCTCCATGCTATGTCTATTTTGTAGAGTTGTGCAAACTGATGCTGTCCTAAATAGTCCAGTTTAAGGTATTGTTAACGACAAATATCTCCATGGTGTAAATAAATGATGTTTTTAAAGTCTGCTTCACACCATGGTTAAACAGAGCCTAATTTTATCAAGTTTAATATATAATGAAAATTACAGATTTTACTTGGTCTTTGCTTGTAATTTTTTTTAAAAAATGGTTCATTTCTGACATGGTATTGCTCTGATTAGTTGCTACTTACTGTACATTGCTCATTAAAATATCTGATTAATAGAGGGGTAGAATTGAACAAAATATCTTTGCTAAGAATACTGACACCTGTTTTTTCTGTCAAGAACAATGTAAGAACTGTTTCCCATGACTTGCATTCTTGGCTCACAAGGTAGAATGAAGAAAATGAAATCAAACAGGAACCTGTGCATTGTGAGGACCATCTTGTGAATATGAAAAGTGATTTGAGAAGACAATGTAGATCACAATAAATATATATACAAACTTTTAAGGAAAGGGATGGAAGGAAGAAAAGAGAAAGCAGACGTTAAATTTTTTCCCCACTTCTTATCTCATTTTCCTTTAACTGAAGAATGCAGCTATAAGAATGGGAGGAGGAGAAGGAATTGGACTTGGAATCTCAGGAAAGGCTGCTCCATGGAAACTGTTTGGAAACAATGGGTTTCCAGGCAGTACTGGAGGAAGCAAAGAAGCAATAGTGGTTGATGTGAGCAAACCCTAATTTTATCTTTGCCATTTGTGTTTTTCCCGTGAGGAATCGATCGCGTGTTGCAAGATGGTGCTCTTCATAGACAGTGAACCTCTTTGTATGAAAAATGTAGGGAGCACAGGAAGGAAGACAAGGTGTATCCTAAAGCAAGCCCTCCAGCTGTTGCTTGCTAAGGGGTTTCTTAGATTGGATAATATTACTAAAGCCCAAAGGTTCTGACATTTGATCTGTGTTTATAAATCTGTTCACCAAATAAACCCCATTTCTAGTAAGTCTTTCCACTTAGCCTTTCACTCTTGAAAGACCTCTTTCCCATGGGTCAGGAAGTGAACATAGCTTCATTCCCTGCTCCCCTTCAGAAAGGCCATTTGGGCCAGAAGCTTTGAAGACTTGATGGTGGACCAAAATAAGCACTTCCCTTGAGAGCATTAAATTTATGGTGATAGTGTGCTGGTGTCCCTATTGCCTTGGTCAGCCTAGCTGGCAGCCCACCTTCCCCTGGGAAGCTCTGAAACTGCTCTCTGGCCTGGGGGTGGTGGCAGGACTGCATGTCATTAGCGTAGGAAGAGGAACACGGGCTCTGGCATCTCTTTTCTGCCTAGCATTACCCGTTAGCCACAGCCTCAGCTGGGTCTGAAGTCTCTTCAGAATGTCCTTTGCAAGTGATGCGGATGTGAAAACAAATTTCAAGAATATACCATGGCTGTATTACTTTATCAACATGAAGAACCTCATGCACATGTTTTATGGGAATGTACAGGGCTGAACATCTGAGAACTGCATGATCTGTTAACTTCCTTGCTGTTTTATACTGTTAAAAAAAAAAAAAAAAGAAAAACCTAAACCAGGATAAATAATAACAAAGTTCACGTATCTCAACAGCAGTTAAAAAATGTACTGTGGATTCATATATCTCTTCTAATAAGCCTAGTATTTCAGGACAAAAAAAAAAAAGTTTATAAGGTCATAAACATCAAATGAAAATCTGTATAAATATAGCAAGTAAATGTAAACAGCTAATTCATTAATAGTTATAACTTTTTATTGGAAAGATCTGTGAACAGCAGTGTCGTGGTTTGATTTTTTTTTTTTTTTTTTTTTAAATAAAAGAAAAAAGGAGATCTGTGTTGGGAATTTTGCAGTATCTTCTCGACAGATCAGGGTCTGAAAACAAGGACAACTTGATAAATCATTTCAACTTGCTCTCTAAATTTTGACAGGGGCTTGTTTCATACTGTTACCTGCTTTTTTTACACACAAATTAGAAAGAGACCCAAGTTAGGAAAGGATAAATAACATCTGTATCTAACCAGTTTGGAGATTTTGATGTGTAGTATCACGAAGCATGTTTCATTGGCAGTCAAATTGTTCTCTTAAATTCCCTTCCAGTGAGTATCTGTATTTTTTTAATTGGAAAAACAATAATAACAAATGCAGCAGGTTGTACTGTAATGTTATCTAAATGTTCATATAGTAGATACCTTACACATTTTTTATATAATTGTGATTATTTTGTAATAAATGTGAAGTGACTTACAGTGAGAAACTAAAACGTGCAACATTTTGGGAAGGAGAAGAAAGCCATTGATGTATGCTTAAGAAGTTATTAAAACATTTTTGAGTGAAAGATTGGAAGCCCAAACTAAAAACGCCCTATTTTTGTGACTGGAATTCTGCATCTGACATTTAACTTATTTATACAACCTGGGAAAATGAAGTGTAAGCCATTAAACAAATGATATAAATGTTGCTAGATAAATAAGACTATTGAAAAAAGAATCTGAAATGGTATTCATTACTCCTATGGGGAAATGTATTTTGTGCTTAAAGCAGGGGGAAAAAAACCAAGCAAAACCAAGTTTAGCTGGTGATCTCTTGACTTTTTCCAATAAATATTTATTCAGATCTTAACCTGAAACAGGATATGGATCAAGAATGCAATACTGTTCTGAGATTAAAGTGTATTAACTCTGTGTTCTTAAACTCTGAAGACATGAAGCTGCATTATGGGGATCTCACAGACAGCACCTGCCTGGTGAAGATCATTAATGAAGTCAAACCCTCTGAGATTTACAACCTGGGAGCTCAGAGCCATGTCAAGGTGAGTAACCTCCTCTAGCACTGAGAATTGTGAATGTGTGGTGGTGGTGTTGGTGTATTACCTTGACTACTTTAGAGTGCAGGATTTATAGCCATTTTAACAACTGTTAACTTCATCAGGTAAACACTGCCTTCAGTCAAGATAGTCATGTTTGCTGTGGTGCTAAATTACTGCGTGAGTTTGCTACTGAACATGTATTAAGATGTCAGAATAAAGTCTAAACTGTCATTGTCAACAAAATCCACATGTTTAAAAATCTGTTTTTTCTGTCACGTGAAACAACTTTTGCTGTAGACTTTGCTGCTGATCAGTCCTAGCTGAGAAATTATGTAGTACAGGCCAAGCAGTACTTAAAACAACCTTATTTGGTTTGTTTAAAATCAATACATTTGTCAGAATGCATCACTTCTAGAAAGGCTTCGCCTATATGAGTTCTCATGCAGGTGATATTCCTTGAAATATTGACCTACAAACAGAGAAAACAGCTCTGCTACTACTTGCAGCATTACAACACTTCTGGGATTTTGGTTACAAAAAATCAAGTTAGAAAAACTGGAATAAAAAGGGCTCATTAAAAACTGGTAATTTGACCCTGGCAAGTACTTCTGCATCAAAAGGATAGAAAATGAATAGTGGAGGCAATAACTTCGTGGTTTACATTTGTTAAGCTACATTGCTGTAAAAGGTCAATTTACTACCAAGTGACATCTATTTACTCCTCATTCGTACTGCATGATTACAAACTGAAGCTGATGTTCAGGTAGCAAATTGTCATTAAAACAAATTGTGCATCAGTCGTATGTCCTGTCCTTATTGTGTGCAATGTGTAAGCATTCTAGAGTGATAATATTCCCTGGCCTCTCTGAGGTGAGAAGTGAGCTTTCATTTGAGCCTCATGAAAATCAGTTTGGCTTTAGTTTTCTTAGTAAGCCTTCCCACAAAAGCAGTGTGTTGCTCCTATCACTCTGTAAGCCTTGAAACGCAGCAAGAGGAAATCCCATGGAAAGGCTGCAGTTATTGACAACACACACAGCGGAATACCGACATGAAATGAAAATAATACTGCTTTTAATTTGCTTGCGTGATTGAATTATCTATGTTAAATATGGGTCTGGTTTATTAGCTCACATACAGCATTATAGCAACAGGGCTATATGAGTCCAGGGGCAGAAGATGGTCCAGAAGATAACTGAACTGCTGCTTTACAGAGAGAAATCTGAGCCAGCAAACTATGCTGGGTATTTGCAGTCCACAGCTAGGTGACCCAGCTTCCCTTTTCTCAAACTGATTCACTGTGTAGCAATCTCTGTGGAAATTACTTAGTTTGGGACTAGAATGTTAGTACCATGCCAGCATCATCTGTCTCCATGTGCCTGCTGCAGCTGCAACAGCTTGGTCACAGCACTGGGAGGGCGGGAAGGGGTGTAATAGAGGTGCTGGTGCTGCTGCTATAGATTCTTGGATGATTCTGCCATGGGATGTGGAAGGATCGTTCCCCAAATGCATCACTGCATGATTAGCTCAGTTGGTTAGAGCATGGGGCTAATAATGCCAAGGTTGTGGGTTTGATTCCCATATGGGCCATTCACTTAAGAGTTGGACCTTCTAGGTCCCTTCCAGCTCAAACTGTTCTGTGATGCTGAGCCAATGCAGATCTGGCACTGAGTCCTGGCTTTTGGAAATCTAGTGTGTCCTGGAGGACAATGAAAATGGCTCTATTAGAAGCTGGTCTGGATGCAGCAGGCTGATGCTTAGGCAATGTTAGCAGTCCTGCTGGAAGTTTAGATGAACTTCTTCAAGGTGTGCTTGCTTCCTAGCATCTCCAGTAGTAGTTCTGTTGTTGCAGTTGAGGAGAGAAGGTAGGCACCCCGAGTCTGTTGACTGAGGTGGCTGGGGGACTTGACTGTGTTATTGGTAGGACTTAAAAACAGTCCAACAGGGTTTACTATTTTAAAACAATTCCCAGTGTTGAAAGAGGGAGTAGAACTTGACCATCTGTTCAGGTGAATGTCTTCGCCAGAGACCTGAACAGCTGTTAGCATTAAACTGTGGTTATATAAACTTACTTGGTTTGCTCTTGTGCATCATGTTTGGGGAAGGAGGGAAAAACTTCTAATCTTAGCTTGCTTCACATTCTGGTCACTTTGAACTGGTGACGTCTTCAGGATTTTTTTAGTGGTGTTTGTATTGGCTTGTGTTTATGCAGAATAAAGTTTTCTATCACTCTCACTTCCAGTTAGTTTATGTGGGCCATGCTGAAATGAAGGAAAATAAAATCATAGGAAGTTGATCTGGTTTCCTGTAGGAAACCAATGAAGATGAAATTGGTTCTTGGAATGAACCCACAGTAGTCTGGGAAATACTGTCAGAGAAGAAGTTTTTCTGAATCATAAAATAGTGAGGACTGTGACTCATAAAGTAGATCACTGAGAGGCTGATCTGATCTTGTACATAGGAGAAAGTGAGAGAAGACTGAAACTTGTTCCTTATTAAAAACAGTAAACTTCACAGAATGATATCACTAGTAGGAACAAATTATCCAGTGTGCATTCCTGTCTGGTTTGGTGAGAAACAGGGATTAGCTCTCTGTACCGTGGCTTCACCATGGGATGGTCAGAAAACAGTAGCACATTCACTTCATGGTTACTAAATAAACAGTTCAGCCTCATTTTCTCTATCCAGTCTTTATATGTCCTCCTGCTTTGAATTTTAGTTCTTTGGGAATCTGGTGAACTGACCATGTTTTGTTTTTCATTTAATTTGGTTTTATGGGAGTTTACAGTATATTGATTCTAAATAATTATCTGTTATTGTGTATAGTAGCATGCAGATGGCTTAATCCAAATTCTACTATCCATAACTGTATATTCATATCCCTCCGTTGATATGTCTTCAAAATCAATTATCCAATGTAGGTTGTCTAAAATGATGTAAATGTCTCTTCTTGCACAGTCTTTCGGAGGAGGTACACACATAGATATGAAGTTGTAACTATTTTTTCTTGAAGGACACGTAATCTCATCAGTATTAGACTGCACTCTAAAATTTTGTTTGTTTCTTTTGAGTTGTATTGAACTGGTGAAGCTGGCAAGTATTTTTTGACAAATTTCTGAATCCAAAAGGCAGTGTAACCTTAGTAAAAGATACCTTGCTTTTAGCACTTGAAACTTTTTCAGTGTCTCCAAGCAGTTAAATGTTGACTGGTTTTATGGCTATTGCTGTCCTAGTAGACTTGTATTAAATAGCCTGGTCCGATTTAGCTGTAGTGCATAGGTCTTCAGAGCCCAGGGAGGAAAATTCCAACTTATGAGAAAGTCTGTGCTCACCCATGTCTCTTACTGCATCCTGAAGCTGTAGCTTGCGTGCTGGTTGGTGGGAAAGTGGGGTGTCTACAGAGAGAGGAAACTTGAAGTACACAAGCAAAAGTTTACATCATATAATTTCAACAGAGTTGTGGAATGGTTGAATTTTTGAAGGGATATCTGGAGACTGTCTAGTCCAGCCCCATTACTCAAAGTGGAGTCAGCTAGAGCAGGTTAAAAGAACTTTGCCCAGTCAAGTGTTAAGTAGGATGGAGATTCCACCACCCTCCTGAGCAACCTATTTCCTTATCTGTGCAGTTTCTTCACTCTTACAGAAAAAAAACAGTACACACCACCACAAATTTTTCATATTTTTAAATGGCACGTTTCTTGTATTTCAATTCCTGACCATTGCCTCACCTCCTGTAACTGTGTACCACTGCGAAGAGTCTGTCCCAGTCATCCTTTCCCATCCCACTCATCAGGTGACACATCAGGGAGATCACCCTCTGAGCCTTCTTCAGGCTAAACAACCCCAGCTCCTTCAGCTTCTCCTCATAGGACAGATGCTCCAGTCTTTCAGCCTTTCGTGGGCTAGGACTACCCTGACCAGTTCTTCCATGACTCTAAGAATTGTCTGTTCATAGCATTCCCCTTGTGAGCTGTTCAGTCACCCACGTCAGGTTATCAGTGCCCTCCAGAAACCTTCTGGCTTGCACTTGCTATGTTGACCCCACAACAGGTATCAGGATGGTGAAATTCACCCATGAGGACCAGGATATATGAGTATGAGCTCTCGTAGATTATCTGAAGAAAGCCTTATCCACTACTATGTCATATTGTAAAGCCTGTTTGCATCCCCAGACTCCTCGCAGTCTGAGGAATCTGAACCATAAGATAAACAGGCCATCTTTTTCATTTCCTATCACAGTCTTTTATGGGGTGCTTCTTCCTGCAGCTGTAATTGCGGCTGTGGTAATTGCTGGGGGGAGATGGTGCCGTGCAACTTTATAGTGAAAAAAACAATGTTTGGAACATGGCATGGAAGCGGGCATCCTCCTGCTTAGTACACAAGTGAATCTGCTAATTAAAAATATGTATTTCTCACTTTCTCCTGCAGGTTTTATCAGTGATGTTGTAGGGACAGTACTCTCCCCCCATCACTTTTCTATCCCTGCAGTTAGTATAGCTGAAAATCATCTGTGAGAAAGTCTGTGTAGGAGAGGATGGTGTCACTGAGGCAGTCTCACATGAGGAGGATGTTTTCTCTGCACATGTACAGCGACTGCTTAGCTATGAGCAAAGTCAAGGCATTAAATAACAGCATGGAACTGAGCACAGAAGTCTCTTGGATATGGAGTTCTGGGACCCTTTCAAAGTCTATCCTCATGCTGCTCAATAGCCAGGTTTGGGGATGTCACCTTCTTACAGAACAGCTCTCTACTACAGCTGCAAACCCTTCAATTTGTTTTTTCCTTAGCTTTACGTATCTCGGTAACACTGAAGCAAAATAGCTTCTTCTTATAGCTGTCATTGTCTATTTGACAGATTAATTCTGAAAATAATTCTTTTGCACTGGAGATGGGTTTTGGTAATGTGGTCCATGTGTTAAACAGGAATGTTCCTCTCCAATTTGTTGGGTGGATTTTTTTTATCACACATAAAATATCATTAACAAGTAAATCTTAATGATGCTACTTCTGTTTTTATATGCTAACTCTATGTACGCAGTTTGGTTCTGATCCTGCAATGCTTTCTGATGGCAAAAAATGGTGCTTGTTGTTTTTGGGCATTTGGACTTTTAAAATTTTTCTTTTTTTATTATTTAATACAATATTGCTTATATGAAACTGTGGGCTAAATAATTCAAGCATTTAATGGTAAAGCTTTGCCGGTATTGCATTAATAACAAGGCTTATAATTGTTCATTACAGCTTGCATAATTCATGGTTTACGTACCGTACCTTGTGGTTCTTATCGTTCAGTATGCTGTTATGTTATAGCATGGCTTTTAAACTTAAGAATGTCACAGAAACTCACAGCTTCTGAGAAAATGAATGGATTTTTTGTATGTTTTATAGAACAAGAATTTCAGCTGCTCATTGTAACAAGATCTAGTCTAGTTAATTTTAAAGAATATTAGCAATACTCTGTAGAAGTGTGGTACAACTTATTTACAGGAAAAAATATGCCTAACAGACTTCAATTTTATGTCATTAGAGAATTTTATAGCTATGCTTTGTAAAATATTATATTGTCTCAATATGATATCAAATTGCTTCTGATTTAGCACGTATGGCTGTTCAATTTGTTAGCCAAACGCTGAGATTCCAAACCTGATTTGTGCTATCAGGCTATAAATACAGAGCCTACTGCCCTAGGGTACCTCTGGTTAGCGTAGGACCCCCGTGTGGGCCTGTGGCACCACGTTCTGTGGCGTGCTCGGGTACCTGTCAGTCTCCTGTCATCTGGGTACTGGTGGTGGCAGCTCGTAACACCAGCCTTGTGAACACAGCCTCGCTGGGAAATTGTTATGCTAACCAGCAAATACTGTATTTGCACAGGGCTTTAGGTGATGGGGTCCTGGTCCTTAGCCAGGACAGTTAGGCTCTGTGCTGTGAATACAGAGGAATAAAAATTAGCTGGGCTACCTTCTATCCTGCAGAGTGTTTCAGTGCTTTTGCTCATGCTGGTATTATCCAGGGTATTATCTTGTAGGGTGTTGAGCTGTCTTAATTTGGTTCAGCACACCCTTTTAACTGCTTTAACTTCAGAGTGTTGGAGTTGTTTGGATACTTTCCTCGGTTTTGTGTGGGATGCTGTGTCCTTGTGGAATGGAGTGCACCAGAGGGCAGAATAAGCCTCTCGAGTGATTCTTTCAAATTCTGATATGTGTTGTTTTGCTGTGTGTACCTTAAACTCTTTAAGTAATCTAATTCCTTTTGAGTGGTCAGGTTTTAGGTAGCTTTACACTTAAAATATTTCGGGCAATGTTTTTATTATAATATGTGCAGTACCTGTTCAAACAGATTCTCTGTGGCCTGGAAGGAAAGGTAATTCCAGTAATAGTTAGCAATTGGAATTATATATGTCACTTCACTTGGTCCACTAAATATTTATGGCAGCTTTATACAATCTGGTAATTGCAGCTTGTATTGTCAGACTAAATAGATTTCAAACCAAGTGTTAGTAAAGAACTTAATGCAACTATTAATTTTATTAAACAGATTAACTTTAATAGTTAACTATATGTATTATGGCTGCAAATGTTATGAATACATAAAAAGAACAATGGAATAATGCACTCAGTGGTACTAGTATTTATTAGCAAATACAAGCATTAACAAATTGCTCCCCAAACCAAGTGCTATTTATGTTAATACCAATTGGAAAACTAAGGCATTATATTTATGCGTGTATTATAATACTACAGAAGAACTCTCATGATTTCTGCTGCCAGCTGGTATTGCCTCTATGCCCTCCTATTCCACATCTCTCATTTTCTCCTTATCTGCACCCTCCCTACAGCAACAAAGCCCCTGCTTTTCCCCCTACTCTTGCTCTGAGCTAAGGTGTTCTTTCCCTCTCTATAGAAAAATACACAAGAGTTCATACGCTTTTTTGGATCACAGTGGCATTATTTATCATTTGCGTGAAAAGCTTGCTAAGTTTGTGCTTTTTTAGTGTTTCATTTTGCTGTTTTATCTTATGAATCATTTCCAGGGTAAATGCTGAAGCACATTCCTACAAATATGTTACTTAAGTGTATTGGGAAAGCAACCACGTAAAAAAAAAGAAGTAGTACTTAATCAGGGATGTGAAAAGGACCAGACTGAGCCCTGAGACAGGACTTTTCCATATGGTTTAGTAATTAAAGAGCAGAATGTACACTGTCGTGGATCTGTAACTGAGGATTATAGATTCCTTTAGAGTTTTTTTGCGGCTTCAGCGGGTGTCTCTTGCATGATATTTTACAAATGCAAGCTGGGGACTTTTTTCAGCTGCTGTTCTTGTGTTGTGCAGTCACATACAAAGCAGGCTGAATGCTGTGATGAATGAAGTGGTGTTTATCTTTGTGACCCTGATGACGGATAAAGTACCACCTCCTTCATCTCATGCTTTGTGTGTGGTTTCTGCTTTGAGGCTCTGTGATTTGACTTCCTAACTGACTTCTGAATTTTGAGTCTGGTGTAGTGAAGGGGGACAGCCGGTGAATCCATGCTCGTTCCGCGCCATGGCCCCAGTTAAGTCTGGATACCTGCTGAAATCAAGCTCCTGGGGAAGCTCTGCTGCTACATAATTAAATTGAAAATTTTAAAATAATTGCTTTAAAGCGGACTTTATTTAGAGCTGGCCTATAATTGGAAGTTTGTTAATTTGGATTCCCTTTTTAGAGAAGAGTGGTATATCATATAATTCTACTTTTGTTTGCGACAATCAAATCTCTGCTGTTATTGTAGCTATTTTTTTTTTTTGTGCAAAAGTAATTGCTGAAGTGGTTTCTGCTTCTGGGCATGAGCAGGGAGGAGTGATCAAAAACTTCCCTGAGAGTTTTCTTCTAACAGCTGCTGCAGGGGAAGAGAAAGGTGGGGGAAAGGGAAGGCAAAACCAGCTGTGGCATTCACAGCGTTGTATTTCTTGTGTCAAATAGATGGCAGCAGAGCGTTGTGCACAATGGAGCAGCTCCGTCCCGTAATGGGAATGGGGGGGAATGACACTTCAAGCTGGCTTGTATCAACTGCAGCCTTGAAAGACTTGTCGTTAGGCATAAAATAGGGAAGAAAGCTACTATTGATAGTGCAGGCGCATAGAGGATGAAGAAGGGTATGAGATGCTATAAAGTACTGAATTTCTGGAGTAGTCCCAGGTGGCAAAACTTAATCTTTCAAGGTATGTCATCCACTCATGCAACGTGATTGAAATCAGCTAACATAATATGCATGTCAAAATAAAGAGACAGAAAGAAAAAGAAAGTATTCACAAGTTGCAATTGAAAGTGATACACAGCTGCCTTGGGGTACTGTAGGAGTTGGCCAGAAAGACTATTTTTTAGTTAAGTGAGTTAGAGAAAGGAAATGTCAGTCCTCAATCAGGCAAGCATTCTTTGGTAAGGTTTACTTAAATGTCAGCATTCTTCGGAAAAGAGCTGCAGTCTGTTCTACTCTTATCCCCAAAATTAGATTTGCTATTAAAATGGGTCAAGCTGCAGCTCTGTCTCTAGAAGTGTTTGATTAATAAAACTAGTCCAGGGTTTGGCTTAGTATTTATTAAGTGCAAAATTAATGGCTGCAAAATAGCTGCAGTCATCGTAGACATTAACATATTTTGTTGTATGCTCATCTGCATCTAAAATTTTGGAGTAGGGTGATCCCAAAATAAAAGGTGGAATTGAAGGCTTTGATGTAAATGATTGCTCAAGCCCTCAGATTTTAAGATATCATAGTAGAAAGATAGAAAAGAAGTTGAGAAATTATTATCAGTAATAATTAGAATAGCAACTAATATCTTAGTATAGCATGATGGGTCTAGAAATTATATCAAGGCTAGAAAAGTCAATATGGGGTGTTATCTTGAATTTGTAACATATTTTATTTCTCTTACAGCTCTGAGTGCAACCATCCTGGCTGAGCATTAGCTTTACTGTTTATATTTGTGATAGACCTCATTAAGGGTTTACTTTCTGTAAGCGTGCTTTTTAACCCAGCTGCCTGAAAAACTATTGCAGCAACTTGAGGATACCTGGCAGGTTTCTGTTTCGATAAGAACTTGTTTCTCATATAATTACATTTCTTTTCCCCAGATTTGATATTTTAGTGATCCATCCACCCTCTTCATCAAGCTATTAAGAAACCCAAACCACTGCGTAATTTATTTTTTATGGGTTTAAAGAAAATCATATTTGACTCACTTTGAAGCGTTGCAAATTGTGCTAGCTGCTGCAGTTTACTGAGTGTGGAGGGTAATGCAGGTCTGCAAGGGTGTAGGTGATTTTCAGTATCATTCATCATACCCTGTGGGAAGTGTTAATATAATAGCTCTGACTTTTGGAGCTTTTTCACTGTGCTTGAATTACTGCTCATGTAGAAGAATGAGCAGGTCTGTGTGTGTTTTGGTTTTTTTATCCATTTGCTGATTTTATTATTATTTAATGTATTAAAGTGGCAATTTTAAGAAAAATCTGGGTGTAACAATTATATGCAATATCTGCTATATGAACACCGGCCAAGTACTGCTATTAAATTAAGGAAATGCGTGTGATTTTTTGGATGAGTAATAATATGAAGCTATTTTAATACACTTTTTCTTTTGCTAAGTGTTAGATTTGTTATATAATTTTAAATTTCTTCTTCCTTGTGTCTCTGAATATGCTTCCATGGAGACATATTAAATTCTCGGAAGAAATAACATGGTTGTGTTTTTGTATTTTTACAGACCATTTACTAAGTTGCTGTTCTGAACACTAGAAATGGAAGCTATGAAAAATCTGTGACTATGCAATAATACATGCATTGCACTGATTGTCTAGATGAATTACATTGGCAGAACAAATGCAAACTTTTTAAAATAAGCAGTTCCAAAACTCTCTCGGTAAATCTTCTTGAGGCTAAATGCTACAGACTGCTGTTGAAGCCAAACCTCACTGAGATGCTTGCAAGGGGGTTGCTGGGGAGGGAGAGTTGTTGTTGTCTCTTGCCACTTTTCCATTGAGGTAAGGATATTAGCTTGAATGACATCATTTAATTTTCTCAATTTTGAAATGGTGTATTTGCATAACAAAGCAGTATTTCTTTTTTCCCTTTGGTTTCATTAGCACTGTCGGGGTGTATGTGTGTGTGCATGTTTCCAGTCTCCTTGCTGAGTAACGCTAGATTTGTTCTTTGTTCTGTGCAAGTTTGGCTTTGTGGTTTATGCAGCTTCAAAAATGTATGTATATCCTCTCGACTTCCTTCATCTGTTGAAGAAATGGACTGTGCGTCTTAAAGCTTCTCAGTGTTTTACAGGCATGCAAAACAAGAGAAATAAAGTATTTTCTGCGGTAAAAAATAGTTTCATTTATTTTCTTAGTGCGTAAAACTGCATTGAGAAAAGTTAAATCACACAAAGTATTTCTGTGAAAGAACTGTTGCAGTGAGACGTGCACAGTCAAACTCACAGAACCCCTATGATTTAGAATGGCTCTGTGGCCAGGAGTGACAGAACAGAGATTAATTCCACTGTTACAATAGTCCATGGGCACAAGTTTCTACTTTTCCTTGAGCATTTTAGAAATTGAAGGAAGAGGAAACATTATTTGTTTATAAACTACAGAACTGTAGTGAGACTTTTTTTTGCTACTTCATTATTGTTAATAAATTTTGTGGCTAGGAAAAAGTGAAAGTTGTTATTTTGGGATCTCTTGATGTTGTGTTCAATTTTATTTTTATAGCAAAAATCTTGAAGGAATCTGTACATAATATTTTAACTTAGTGTCTCCTGTGAATGAGATGATTGTTTGCTTTGTAAACAGTGTACATCTGGTATTTATTGATAATCCATCTGAATTAGGAATCAGAACAGTTTAAAGACTGTTGCTGCAGTTTAATCTTGTTGTGATGATGCTGGGTTACATTTTATAAGGCAGAAAACCTTATTCAGGAAATTTCTTGGTTTTCTTTAGACGCTGAAGAGCTGTAACATAGGAACTTGTCCCTGCTTCTGCAAAACACTCGGATCTGGAAAGAAAGAACATGTTGATCAGTGTTTGTGCTCTAACATACAACTTGTTTTGTAGAGGTTAGGTATGTTTTATGTAATAGCTGATTATTTAGAAAAAGCTTACTTTAAAAAAAAAAAATCCATTACTGTCTGCCCTTACATTAAGAACTCCCCAATTTCAAATAGTTTTTATTGCTCCAGCTTTTTGAAGTGGAACTGTATTGAGCATCTTTGGTGATAGACTTGGACTCCAAAAGAGTAGCTACAGCAATAGGAGTAGTCTGGTGGTTTATCTTTCTATACAACTATGCATACTAGCTTTCCATTACCCTATTTTTCATTAAGTATTTACCAAATAGATTGGCTTGCATAATTGCATTGTGAATGTCTGAACTGCATTTTTCCTGTAAGTATGTGATGCTGAGAAATAGCATTTTAATTTTAGCCAGACATTCTTGCATAATATTGCTTTATGGTGATGCAATTTCGCTGGCATAGCATCAGAACAAAGACTACAGCATCAAACAAGGATGTAAAAAGAAATTAAAGGATGCTAGAAGCTTTAAGCACTGCTTTAAAGATTTTAATATGCTTAATACTCTTGAATTTTTTTTTAAGCTCTGTGTGTGTTTGTGTAACAAGCTGTGAGTTCTGTGGAGCTTTTCTAATTTTATATTGGTGTAATATTTTTCCTTTGATTTGTTTCTAAAACTCCACTGTGGCAGAGAACATCCTCCAGAAATGATGTATTTTAATTACAAGGCATATGCAACCTATGTATTTAGTTAGCTGGGCAGTAAAATTTAATTGCAAAGCTCTAAAAAATGCTCCTGAAACATTGCATACATTCAGCATACCTAAGTCTTTGGAGCTAGTAAAAGATTCAGTTAGTTTACTAAACCCACATTATCTAAAATCCCAATTCCACTGAAAAAAATAGATTAAAACTTGTGTTGAGTAAAGGAGAATGTAAGATGCTAATTTTTTATGATACTGATCTATACTGTTACCTCTTCCATGTCTAAACTTGAATTAGAGTAGCAGTCTTTGCAAGTTTATCTGAAATAAAAGGTATACAATTCTTCCTGCAGATTTCAAAAGTTACAACTTAATTGAAACAATACAGTATGTAAATAGCTGATAAATGAGAATTACTTTCAAAAGTACTATGCAAGGAATTCTGTAAAACACTTCAGGTTTGTTTTGTTTGGTTTTTTTTCCATGTACTAGATGTTTCTGAAGCTGGTTGCAATACTTCTAACGAAAAAAAGTGGGACTGATTGACTTGTCATGAGGTGTGATCTGAAGGTGACTCAACGTCACTGGCAGAGGTTCTTTATAATGCCTGGGATTATTTCATGCTTGCAGGTTTTTGTTAATGTACTCTGTCTAATACTTCGATTTTGTTCAGCTATCAGTGTTTCTAGGTGTTGTGCATTTTCATTTTGTCGCATTTCGATGCACCGTCACCGAATGCTGCAAATTCCAGTGAATGGCTGCATTTTATAATGCTACTGTATATGTTTCTGCATTATATTCTTTTACTAGCTTATACTGATAAGGACTACGTATTAGAAATTTGGGCTGTAAATGCTGAATGCTAATTAGGATTTAAAAGATCGTCATACAAGTCAGTTGAAGGCAAACTTTGGGTGGTTTTTGGAGAATCGCCTACTGTTAACTGTGTTTAAATTGTGTAAGTAGTTTATTACTTGTAATTCGTTGCCTTACATTTGTGGTTAAGGTACTGAACTAGAATTCCTCTATAAATATTAGTGTAGGGTATTCTTTATTTTTACTGAATAAATCAAAGCAAATAATTTCAACTTTCTCTCCAGTGCTTCAGTTTAAAATAAATAGTTGAAAATTTGACGATTAGCATCAAGTCACGTTGAAGTCAAAATTTCCCAATAACAACATGCAACTGATCAATAGAAGTTATTTATGATTGTATCAGTGTAGATTTAGCAAGCTAGGAACAGTAACATTGCCATTTAACGGTTGAAAAGTCCATGTAACAGTATCTAGTATGAAAACCTGTCCTCATTCACAGGGCAATTTTTTCATTGATTCAGTGGTTTCCTTAATAAAGCTGAAATATTTTTAATCCATGAATGGTTTGCTTTAAAATAAAAGAATAGGGGGGAGGGGAAGCAAAGGAAAGTTTAATATAGTGAGACCCATTGATAAAACAGAATTGCCTGCAATATATTATCCTCTCTGTCAGCAAGTATAGATTAAAGTTGACTTTTCTAAGCAAATGCTAATATTTTTATAGGAGGGGTATCTTTCTTAATGATATGTTACATATGCATAATTACTGTTAGATGTTAACATGTTCACAAAGTGCACTGTTAACAAAGTGAAACATGGCTTTGTAATGCCGTGGAGTATAAATAATCTGAAGATTTAAAGGTTACAAGAACAATATATTGAAAATGTATTTACATTTCAAGGCAAGGAAGTAATTGAAACTTACTTAAATGTAGTTTAACTTCTAATTTATGGTTAGATTTTTTTTTTTTTTTGGTATATAAGCTGGCACTTCTGTGGGGTGTGGAAGGATGAACACTTTGCCTTTAATATTTCAAGAGGAACTTTTTCCATAGTGTCATTAAATGTTATGCAAAAAAAGTCACGAGTAATTTTTAGTCTTTTTGAAGGAGCTTTCATTCATACGCCTACGAGTTTGAAAAGAGCATCTCAAAGTGCACATGGAAGTGAGTAAACTTGGCTTTCACTAGGGACCTGTGCTGAGGTGCCCTTGGATTCGTTTGTGTGTTAACCTCTACCTGCTGTATTGAGCATGTGGCAAGGCCTCCAGCACAGAGGATACTTCTCCACGTATCTCCCAAGCCCTAAGTGGGCTCTGCTGTGGTTGTAGCACCTCTTCTGGACAGCAGTATCATGCTGTAATGTCAGGCCATAGTTTAAATGAAACAGTTAAGTGGAAATATATATTTGATTCACTTCTATTAATACTAAGCTTTCTGACGTGCATTTTCTTAGCTTTCATTGGACTGGTGTTTGCAAAGTGCCGATGGTTCCTGTAGGTTCTTGATCTTTGTGGATTAGTGCTAATTTTTTGCTTTCTTTAGCTTGTAGCCTACGTGAAGCAATCTGTACAACCTGATTATATTTGCATAAAATCAGAAACTATATACTCGCTAAATTAAATCTGCTCATCTAAGATATCATTTTTGTCAGTACGTTATAAAATTGTAGTTAAAAATGTTTGTTATAAATGAGGGTGGGTTAGTTTTGAAAATTTGAGCACAGATGTTGTTTTTTGTAAGCTTAGGCTATAAAAAAGGAGAAACTTAAGTTTCTAGGGTTTTTTTCATCGGACAGTCTATGGTGGCCTGGTCACATTTTCTTTAATCTACTGAAATTATTAGTACATGTATTACTGTATTTGACAATCCTTTTACATAACTAGAGCTAGTTTTTGCTTTAGAAATTGTGATTGAAAATGAGGGCAATAGGGAAATAGTTATTTTTGTCAATGACTGTAATTTAGAGGATCTTCATGAAATGGTAATTCTCTGACAGGATTCTAATTATTGTATTTCTCTTAACATGGAAACATATAGTATTTATTTTTAAAATGCTGTGTTTTAAAGGAGAAATTGCTTGCCTGACAGGCAATGAAATCTGAAGGCTACATGATCTGCACTCTTGTTTTATACTATTTATCTCCTAACTAATTTTTTTTCTCTTCCCTGGTTTGTTTCATTATAGCACTGTGTGAGAAACTGTTATACAAAAGATGTTTCAAATTGTTAAGAAGAGGATAACAGAAAAGAGTGTTAACTGTTTATTAGATTGTTATTATTAGATACCACATTTCATCCATGTTGAACTGCATCATTATAAGGCTTGGTTGCATTGTGTGGCACAGATTAATTACTTGGAATATCATCAAAGGTATTTTCTGTATGTTAGTAATGCTAAAGATTTTAAGTATTTGTCATGTCATGTGCTAAATGTAATGATAATAGTACAAGTGCTGTAGATTGGGTGTTTTATTACATACTAAAACTTACCAAGTTGAAATACAAAAGCCAGACCGAATAAATTAAGCTGTTTCATCTTTTTTTTTTCTCCTTTTCTGTCACTTTTTGATTTTTGTTCTTTTTATTTTTCAGATGGGTGGTAAGCATGGGGAGTATGTGAAAATATTACACTTTGGAACTGATTTAAAGGGCTTTGACTAAAACCATCTGTTCCCACCTCCTAATCTTCAAGTTGCTCTTGAAAAATAGGCCAAACCTTATCCCAGGGGGGCTAGTGGATAGAACTATCTACAACAATAATAAGATGTAAAAATACAAAATATACAGATACCGAAAGCTCAGTGGTCTGCAGCAGTTCACTCTTGCTTCTGGATAGTTTTGCAGGTCTGAATTCCTTAGTGAGAAGGGGGATACAGGATACACATGGGAGAGAAGTCACCTATTTGTATGTTAAACAGTATGAAACCAGTAGGACAAATTCTGGAATCATCATTATCCCTGCCCATAGTGGGAGGGTTGGAACTAGGTAACCTACAAGGTCCCTTCCGTTCCAAAGCATTTTGTATTTCTACTTTGACAGAGAAATTGATGTTCTACATAAACCTGCTCTCAGAGCAAATTAGGAAAGTGTTCCATTATCTCATGTTTAGGACTAAGAGTGGGTATCTAAACATTACCTTTTTTAACATAGAAAATAGTAAATGCTCAGCAAGCATCAAAGTAAGACTCAGTGTAGGGATAATGCTTTCTGAGTGGTGGTTTCATGCACAAAATCCCCATCAACATCCTGCTGTACCTTTTCTGTGATATTCCCCATTGCTAAATAATTCTGTTGCTGACAAGGTGGTTTTAAATGTAAATGGAAGCTCCTTGGGGCTAATGTTTTTTGTCAGTCTTCTTGAATCCATTTGGAATTCTTCTGAATATAGTTGCAGGGACCAATGAGGTAATACAGGTAGAAATACTAGCCCACCTCCAAAAAAACCCCAAAACACCACCAAAGTTAACCCCCCCAACCAAAAAAACCAAACAAAAAACCCAAACCAAAGAAACAAAACCCCAAACAGCCCCCCAAAAACCCAAAAAAACCGCAACCCCTCCCCCAAAAAAATCGCAACCGAAACCAAAGCCAGAACTTTAACCCCCAACAAAAATGCTACCAAATAAAAAGGGCAAATGTAAACAGCACCGTTCTGCAGGTTTATCTGTCTAGTCAAAATCAGCTTTCAGATAAAGCAGTTGGCAGGAGCAGTATAATTAAAAGATGATGGAGAATGGAAAATACTTTTTTGGGGTATTTGTCTTTTGTCAGATTGCTTAAAAAAACTGAAGTTGCATCAGACGATTGTGCGGCATGTTACAGGCGCATTCTCTGTTACAGTGATTTGTGGCCACAGCTCACTATAACCACGCAAGCACAGAGCTTGCTAAAGCTGAAGCTGGCATAATTTTCGGAGTTATGTGAAGAGCATCTTCGCCCTGAGCTAGATACTCCTTTTTGTGCCAAGTCAACTCTGAGAATATTTGTCTTGTTTACTAAAGGCATATCTGGGCTTCATCCCAGGAGACGTGAACCTCACCTTTCACAGGATGAGCTCTGTGACAGCCCACAGATCGTCGGTGCAGAGGTACAGTCCTTAGGAACAGACAGATCCTAGGCTGTGCTATTTGCTCCTGGAAGATAAAAGTTCTCCAGGCAACTTTAAGAACAAAATGTTTGAATTAAATTCAATTTTTAAAATGAAAAAATATGTACATCTCTGTCAAATCTAAGTACGAGTTAGCTGTAGGTTAACATAGTCCCCTGGCCAGGAACGTTCAGTTGTATTTGTATGTACGTAGATATGAGGAGGGGAAGAAAGCCATGGAGATGCTGATGGTTGTGAATTAAATGAAATTATGGAATCAGAGTGGTTTAGGTTGGAATGGACCCTTAAAGGTCATCCAGTGCAACCCCTCTGCAATAAGCAGGAACACCTTAAAATACTCCAGATTTGGTTGAATATTGTAAGTGCCACCCGATTTTTTTTTTTTTTTTTTTTTTTTTTTTTTTTTTTAACATGCATGGTTTCTGTCACAGAAGATTGTGGATTTATTTTTTCCTGTATGTTTCTCAGGTGTTGCTCAGAAGAGAAAGATCCCAAGCATACAGAAACTTGCGTGATGTGCAACGGGTGTTGGTACCCGAGCAAAATATTGCTTCAGCTCCTTCTTACAGCTTTTAACACAGCCTGCTTGCTGTAATGCTGCTATGATTTTGGCTTTCTAGTTAAAGCAAACCAAAACAGAAGCTACAACCTCCTGTGCAGTAATACAGGAATAATATTTTTCTCATTGGGTTTTTGTTTGGTTGGTTGTTTTGTTTGGGGTTTGTTGCTGCTGTTGTTTGGGGTTTTTTCATTTTTGCTTTGTTTTGAACTTGATTCTAAAGTTTTGTCTTTAACTTGATTGTAAAATTTGTAAATAGGAAAGTCTACTGCATTGGATTTGGAGTTGCTTTTCCCGTGGCTCAGGGTTTCTCATTATTTGCCTATAAATTATAAAATTTTTAATTTAAGGAAAAAAAAGTTACAGTATGTTTCTCAAAGCTGAAAACAAAGTTGGGTGTAATTTGTTGACTTGCCCTCAGGCTGCTTCACCACCTACTAACCAGCATCCTGCTTCACCTGTGATGACATAAGATATTTACTGAGCAGCTGGCAGTGGGTACAAACTACCTTTCTACTCTTTTACACCCAGCCAGGAGTGTCTTCATGCGTAATATTTAAAACCAAAACCTCCTCTTTTTTAATCTTTTAATCTAAAATCTTTTAAATCTTTTTAATTTAAAAGTCTGACTTTTTTCAAATCCTTCCTGTAGAGACCCACATTTCTGAGGCATATTCCAGCCTATCTGTGGCCAAGAGGCTGCTGTTCCCTGAGCTAGCTCGTTGGAGACAAACTTGTGCAGAGCAGGGTATCCACCTGTCTCTTAAATATTGGCTTTATTTCATAGTGAAAAACATCAGCATTTAACTGCTTCACCAAGGTAGGATGGTGTGTTGCTGTGCTCCTTTGGGCTGTGCTGCTAGCATAGATCTGTAGTTCCACGTGACAAGAGCTGCAGCTCCTCTGTGTTACTTTTGGTGCCTTTCATGTAAGATCTGTTGTTGTGGCATCCGACATGCTTTTTGTGAGGGCCTTTCATCTTGTATGTGAAGTGAAGAAAGCAACAACTTCCATTTATGGTTTCCTACTTCAAAGCATAAGCTGCAGTGAAGAGGTTCAAAGGTGGGCTGGTCTCAGAAGTGCGTGTGCTTCCCTGCCAGAATGTGTGTGTTACAGTGTTTTAGTCTTAACAGGTATTGCGTGGGTCACTTTAGAAAACATGCTTGCATATTCCAATGACCAGGTTATGTTTATAAAACTGTTCTGGAAAAATAAATGCTTTAGACTTTTTCAAGTGATGAATTCTGTGGGAATAATTCAGACTTTGCAATGTGATAACTGTTTTTACTGTGTCAGACACTATTAATAGCACGTTCCAGTCATGATGTGGCTGTACCCCAAGCTCAAGGGGATTGAGTTTTTTTTTAGTTTGTTTTTCAAAAAATCCCCTGGTTTTGCTTTTATTGCTTTGACTTCTATGTTGAGGTGTTTGGGGTTTTTTCCTCTGGGACAATAGTGCGCATCTGGGTTTATGTTACAGGTGCATGCAGTACTTGCTGTATCGGGTTAGATCAGTGCTCTGCCTGGTGTGTTCCTGATCATGGCCAGAGCCTGATCCGTTCACAGGAGGAGAGAAGGATGGTTTCTCCCTCCTTTTCTTGCAGCGGTGTCAGTAGGAGAGCTGGTATTTTTCTCTTGAAGAGAAAGCAAAACACTTGTTGTTTTGTAAGCCGGTGACGTGGTTTTGTTTAATATACCAGTAGTAATTGCTAATTCAAGCAGTCAAGATGATAGCGACTCTTCTCAGAAGCATAGACATAAAAATAATACTTTTGCTGTAACCATTTCTAGTGCAGAGCAAGCATGAGATTAAGTCCTTTTTGCACTGAGAGCTGTCATTTCCATTTTACTTTAAAGTAACATGCTAACTAATACTTTGTTGAGTTACCGGTTCATGATTATTGGCTATTTGTGAATCGTACATATCAAACCCACAAGTTACTGCCATTAAGGCTCTGTTGCTTTTGTATAACATTGATATGGCAAACCTTATGAGTTAATATGTTGTTAAGATGCTACTTGGTCTAGTGAACAGTGCTAGTATGTGGGAAGCCTCTGTAACTCCGTTAATCACAATTAAACTTAGGGAGGTTTAGCACATTTTTGTTTAGGATTTGATGAGAAAATAGAGAACTTTAACAAACAAAATTATTATTTTGATATCACTTTATTTGAAAAAAAAAAAAAATTAAAAATCCTAACTTCCCCGTCATGATATCCAGTTAGAGAAACAGTCCCTTTTCTGAAGGCAAGATTGTGCGAGTGTTAATAATAATACTGTATTGTTGTATTGGAGTCAAGGCTGCAGTGCCGTTCTTGAAAAATGAAATTAAAAAGGTACCTTCTGAATTAAGTGAAACTGCTCTTTCTTAAGAGAGCAAAGCAATTGATAATCTTAAAAACGTAAATTTGAGGTTTTTACTGTGAAAATGAAGCAATTCTAATGGATGTTAAAATGTTTTTCAATATTAGGCATAAAATTTAGACGTAAAAATAAAACATTTTGGACCTTTTGTGGCCCTGTTGACTTCCTATATTTAAATAACAGCAGATATATTAGATGCCCTAGGTAATTTGATCAGTATGCATTAAAAGCAGATAATGACAGCTAAACGTTTTCTTGGTCTTCTGTACAATAAAACAGGAAACAATTTGGTTGGCGGCATAGAGGTGGAATGCAGTACGAAAATGAAATAAGATAAAACTCCCTGTGGAGAAACAGTCTGCATGTTACACCCTGAAGGGATGAATGCTGATACTGTGCACGAAAGGCTTCTTTAGAGAGTCTTGGAATTTCTAAATATTTATTATGGCAGTATATAATGGCTGTATTACATAATGTGTTGCTGTTTCCTGCTTTCTATATCCTGAAAATACTTGATAATTCAACCTTAAGTTTAAATACTTCTTGTAGTTTCATTAGAGTTCTGCAGATAGGAGCCTTGGAGCAATCAACACTACTGAAAAAAAATACTTAGGAACAAAAAGGAGATTAGTGGAGAACATATTCTAATGGCTAAAACACAAGGCTAAAAGTAACGGTCCTGAATTTTAACTCTTCCCTTGCCACTGTCTGTTGGGAAGTGAGACCAAGCTGAAGTTCTGATACTCAGGGTAGCGCAATGCTCACTTGTTAAAATATTTGCAATTCATTGTATAAAGTCCTATCTTTTTGTTAGGATTCTTTTTCACTGATTTATGGTGTATACAAATAGACTGAAAATTATTTTCATTGGCTCTTGTGTTTGCAATAGGCAAGCAATTGCTGTACATCTACAAAAGCTGACTCAGACTTTGAAGAACAAAGCCTCTGGTTTTTGGTTTTTTAAATTTTGTTTCTCATAGCATCTTCTATTAAGTTCTTGGAGAATCTTTTGAGTGTTTCTTTCCTTGTTATTTGTCAGTAGCAATGACTTGGTAAGGTACAGATGGTGAGCTATTAACAAAATTCCAAATAAAGTGCTGACTATGTAGGCAGCTCTTGGCTTATGAAAATGATACATTATGCTGGTCTTACCTAAATGTTAAGATGTTTTCCTAAACCTTAATATATTTTGCAGGTGATTATATCATGAGAAAAGAAAGGGAAAAAAAATCCTTTTTCATGAAAAATGAGGGATCTTGGTATCCTGATTAATTAAACAAGGAAAAACAAACCTTGACAATTGTTCCTAGAGTTGGAAAAGCTGTCATTTCCTAAAGATGTGCACTTGCAGATAAAAAATATTGGAGGTATTGTGTGGACACATTTATGAGCAGCTACTTCATGCTCCAAAATTCAAGTAAGCTTTTTTTTCCAGTCTCATGAGTCCAGTCTGTGTGATGTTGACGTGCAAGGAGTGTTTCTGAAGTTCCCAGAGATGCTTACCATCTCATTCCACCTAGCTGTGGGAGGGCATAGCTGAGGCAGAAGGTGTGCCAGCACTACTCCACCTCTGCACTCACTACTGATCTGGCAAAGAAGAAACTTATCTCTAGCAAGACCTGACTTGGTTTCCTGGTTTTCCACTGCCACCAAAAATCCCTTTGTCCTCCTGTTGGAAGTTCTAAAGCCATGAGAGCAAAAATGTGTTAGGAACCTCCTCTCAGCCCATCTGGGATTTAGAATATTTTCTTGAGAAGATGCTGCTGGCTGTTGCTGCTGATGTTGTTATTGCTTTGGGATGAGAGTGTAGAGAGCAGTGTGACTGCAGCCTGAGGTTTGGAATAGGTAGCTGCCTAATGCCACAACTGGATTCAACAACTGTATACATAAATAGATGCATAGATCCCACAAGAGGACTGACCAAGCAGGATAAGAGTCTGGTTTCCATTCTTCTAACCTACGGAAAAGCTACTGTGACATCAAGCTTCCACAGATGGATTAACACATTTTGATTAATTCTTTGGGAAGAGCGTAGCTAACTGGAAAGTCTGTGGCTAGAAATACCCTTGAATACACTTCTGGTGGTAGGGTTTGTCTGGTTTTGTCTAGTAATAAGATTCTTATTGCTCGAAAGATCAGTAGAACAGTTTGGCACTTGGTAGCTCAGGTAAGCCTGGAACCTTAAGGAAGAAAACTCAAACTGTATTTAAATCTAAAGACAGATTTTAATTGGGCAATAGGGAGCTGAATTGCAGGACTGCAGAGTTACAGTACTGTAGGAGGGTTCTTTTGCTTTTGTGGGTTTTGGAAATGGGTTGGTTTATTTTTAAGTGGCAAAAAAAAAAAAAAAAAGCTTAAAAACTCCTGCAAAAAGTCACAGCTCTTGATTTACTCAATCTGCCCTTGTTCTAGCTACTCATGAAAGTGCACTGCATCTTCACTGTCTGTTCCAGTGACAATTCTGTCCTTTTGTAGACTTCAAAAAAAGTTGTTGTTGTTATGGATCTCCATGAATGAGGAGAAGTTTGTTGTGGGTTTTCCCTGGCTATGACACCAAGGTAAAAGCCTGTGAACACAGCAGACAAAATGTTCTTAAACAAGTCATCGGAGATGGATTTAGTAAAAGGAGGAGCAAGCATTTTTCTGTTTTATATCTGTGTGGACAAACTGGAGGCTGTTTTAAAGTTAGTGTCCTAAATCCCCTGGGTATAATCTGATTGCTTTCAAAAGTTTTGATGAACTGGCAGCTGGAGCTTGCTGGATGTTGATCCATTTATCTCTGGTTGAATGTTAGCGTCCTTGCTGCACACGTTCCTGAGGGACAGGGGCTTTCTATAAGTGGGCATCCGTAGTCTCGTGAGGTGTTTCTGTGGAGGCCAATAATGAGTAGCACAGCTTTTCCCACATACCTGGCTTGGTACTGATCCCATCTCCCACTGGACCTGAAGAGGCATTGACAGTATCCAGCCATTAGTCTGGTGTACAAGAGACAATTAGTCTGTTACTATTATTGAGGTGGTTTGGAAAAGCAGTTCCTAGATATCAGCTATAAAGCGCAACCCTTCCTTAAAGTTCAGGTGACTAAGATCCTGATGCCAGTCTACGGGGTGAAATTTGTACTGGTATTTATTGTTTCACGGAACCCTTTGACATCATGCTGAGACAGTGGTTCCCATGGTATTTGTACCAATGGGTACTGTTTACCTTTTGCCTTTTACATCGAGGACTGTGTGTAGTTCTGCAGAGTTTCTAATCAAAAGCACTTAAATGAGATCTGGTCCTGTAGACCATTAGCTTTGAGCTTGTGGATCATCAGACACCTAAAAACCAGGGTGTGAAAATCAAAGTGCTAAAGAACTAATTCAATATAGCCAAGCAGCTATATATAATAAGCAGCAGCAACTGCTTTGTCACTTGGCTTCATTTCATGAAGATGAAATTAGGAACTTTTTCCACCCCACCGATTCCTCTTTTAACTGTAACACACAGATATTATGTGGCTATCTAAAATGTAAAGCATTAAAACTTACGTTTTTCACCACTAAATGTGAAAGCTTAATTAAAAGTTTTGTTTTGTCCTTTGTCTTCAATCAAATATAATGACCTGTTATAATCCCTGAAGATATAAACTACCAATTAATTTTGATTATATAAATTAGGACTTCAATTCCTCCCCTGAGCTTTCTGTTTTGGCAGAAACCATTAATACAGTTCACTCAGCTGCAAAAATCAAAACAAAACATTACTTACTGTTTAAGGAGCAAGTTGCTATGAAGAAAATGGTTCTATGGGAGTAAGATGAGCACATACACCTTCCTTTCATTAGAAAAATGCTTTTTTTAGGTCTTCTGATATTACTCAGTTTATGTGAGGTTACTTTTTTTTTTTTTTCTCTACAAATAAGCAGTAAGCTTGTAACAGTATTAATGATCTGCTCCGCAATTTACTTGAATGTTTGGCATTTTGAGTAAAACCACAACAGATGCATGGGAAAAGTAAAAACCAACCAGCCAACTAAAAAAAAAAAAAACACCCAACCAAACACTCCCCTCCCTCTCTTGCCAAATTATATATATGAGAAGAGGGAGTAAAGAGAACCTCTGTGTATATAAAGGGAGATGTGGGAAATTTAAAACAATTTTATGCTTGTGATTTGAAAACAAAACATCACCTTGAAATGTACTGGCGAGTTCGTTCATGAAAAAATATGGCCAAGAGAACAAGAAAAGTTTCTGGCAGGTATTTTGGATCATGGCAGATGAGCAAGCACTTATAAGCTTCTTAACAGGACAAAATGATACTGAGGCATCAGCCAAAACTGTTGTGTTTAGACAAGTATGATTTTACTATTAATTCACCGGACGGAATGCTGCATTAAAGCTGCCTTTAATGCACAAAGTGAAAGTTATACATGTTTAAAGATATTGTAAAGAGATTTCCATTTTAACATCTGGAAAAGAGTAATTTTGCCATATGACAAAGTGTGTTTCTTGATGGTGCTTGGAAGCAGCTGTTATCCTGCCTCAGCCATACAGGCACAATTAATGCTCATCTGATTAGGTCAATCTGGTGCTCCACATGATGTTACCTCTTCACTGTATGGATGAGTGAATATTTCGTTCCCTTGCCTGTCTTTTCTTTTGCCCTAAGCAGTAACTTATGTTAGCAATAGTTTTCTTCCTCTTCCATGCCTTTTGTTTAGGAGGATGGAGGTGTAGGGGAGGGGAAAGGGCACGATGAGGAGAAAAGCAATGTTTTCATAGCTTTTATGTGGTCCTAGCCTGTCACTCGAGTTCACATCTCACTGAGATAGAATAAGAATATTGAAGCACGCATTTAGATGGTAGTAAAAGGTGTGGGACAAGGTGGATTGCACACTGTGGTATCCATAGGCTGTTGCCTCAAGGATGGTTAAAAGGGGGCAGTGCCACGTCTGCAGAACAGTTGCAAAATAGACAGTTGTCTATTTTGGGGTGTTTTGAACAGCACTACAGTACCTTTTCAGGAGGCTTTCTGTCCACTGCAGAAAAAAAGCTTTCTGCCTGAGAACATGGGTCATCAGTTAAATGCAATGCAAAATATTTCCATGTTTCAGAGGTATTTTCTGTATATCCATTCGGATGCACACTGCCTGCTAGCAGACACAGCTTGTTCCTGCCATACTTGGGTGGCACTGCTTGGAGTGCTGGAGTCTTTCCCCATAGCACATTTTCTTGTGGCCACATTTAAAACAGAAAATGTAATGACCAGTGTTCTGCTAAGCCAGTGTTCACATCAGGCAAATGCCCCAGTTCTGCTTCATAAGTACTCCTGCCGGGGCTGCTAAAATTTGGCCTATTATGCATACCTTGAAGTAGTCTTGCTGGTGTTACCAATCCAGCTACTCAAATTCATGTGGGTTCAGCCATTGTTGCTTTTTGTCTTTTGGTATTTAAGACCTTATTGTGTATTGTGTTCTTTCTTAGAAAGCCTCTCTGCAGTCTTGATGGGTAGACATGATATGTTTTCTGATTTTTTAAAAATAAAGGAATCCCTTTTTTTTTATCATGGGATTCCAAGAACAGGGTGTTTAAAAGCAAAAATCTGTCTCCCAGTTCTCTTGCATTTATCCTTATTTATCCCCTTATTTACTCAAGAGAGTTTTTTGATGTCAGGCACTAAAATTGGGTAAGGATGATAAATAGCCTTCTTGTTCTGAGATCTTTCAGTAATGCTCTTCTGCAGATAACCCCCCTAATTTCTGTTAGATTGAGCTGATATTCTGCTCACTGTAGTGTTAGGGAGAAATAATGTTTTGGAAAGATCTGCTAAACTCTTAACAGATGTTCTACATACAGTATAACTAATTTCTCTGCTTACTGGATCAGATTTTTTTTCCATACATTATTGTACCTTCTTTTAAACTGGCTGCCCTGTTCACAGGTACATGATGAATATGTTTCATTTGTTGCCAAAAAAATGCTAAGAATTAAATTTTAATCTCTTGAAGTATGTTTTGTCTTCCCTCTTCTATGCAAAAAACACCTGTCAAGGTTCTCAAAAAAATCTGAGACCAGCTGAAAAGGTGTGTCCTTGACAGAAAAATTTTGAGAGCTTTTATTGACATGAAAAAATTAACTGTAGTGGCAGCTTTGGTCCTAATTAAACTTTATCAAAGAGCAATTTGTATTACAAGTAAAGTAACTGTTTAAAAAAAATGAGTTTTCATTTGACTGTATTACCATATCTGTCAGCTGACTTCTGTTAGCTTGCTGAGATTGTTGTTTGTGTTTTCCAGTTATGAATTTAGTCCTACAAGCATAGTGTAAGATAGTGTATGGTCTCAGAGTCCTGACATAGGGAGCATGAACCTCTCTAGATTGAGAAAAAAGAGAAGACAGACATGTACTTGTTTTGACAGTCACAGCCGCTAAGTCATGAAGTTCTTTCTTTAATGAAAGTAGATTTCTTGACATCTTCAATTTTATAGTATGTCTGTAACTGAAAACTGTTTCCTTTTTCTTAATTCACTTTCAAGGAGGAAAGCAAGAGAACTTAATAGAAAAGTTACATTAAAACTTGTCATAGGCTGGTTAGCTGCTTCTGTCTTCTGATCCTGTACGTAAGTCAGCCTTTAGCTGTTATAGTATGGACAGTCTCATGCATCGTGAGTCTGACTTAAAAATCAAATACAAACTTTGAAAATCAAAATCATACAAAGTTAGGGGGAGTGGGAGCAGTCATAACTATAACTGAATAAAACTTTGAAGATTCTTAGTAACATTTTTCTGATGAGCTTTTAGGATCTCTCTGCCATGAGCTGGAATTTTAAGAAAAGGCATAAAACTCAGAGGGATCTGATTGTATATAACTCTTCCTGGAAATAAAGAGAATGATATTCTGAAACTAGGTAAAAGCAGTCTCATCTGTACCTGTTGTAATATACATGTTCCTGAATCTTTCTGGGCTTTTTGATTGTTTCTTTGAGGACTTAAGGGCAAATTGTTCTACCGTAGATGGTAGAACAAAATTTCTGCATGGTGTAGGAGAAATTAATTTATTTTCCACAATGGGAGTGGGAGATGGCTCTATCTCCTACTGGAGTCAGGAAAGTCTGCTGCCTCATCCTCTCCCTTCAGGGCTGTAGCAGCCCACTTGGCTCTCCAGCCACCTGACAACACAAGGTATGGGTATGGATACCCTCATGGGGAGTTTTTGTGCTGCTCCCCAACAATCTGCAACTTCAGACTGCTGCTGCCTGTGCCTAAAGCCAGCCCTGGTTCTGCCCCACTGGGATACCACAGAGAGTGAATATAGCCAGAGATATTTGGAGAGAGGCCTCCCAGGGAATCCAGGGATGCAGCAGAGGTTTTTTTCATGAATCCTGCACGCGTGTGCCATGTGCATAAGTTAACAGCAGGAGCTGCAGGTGGGAGCTGTATTCATTTTTTTTGTGCACTGACAGCCTAATATAAACATTGTGGTGTAAAACCACAACTGTTAGCTTATATTCCAAGATCAGTGAGCCTCTGATAGTAAAAGTACATAAAGAGAACCAATAAAATCTTGGAAAGGCTCATATAAAATATTAAAAAGACAGCCAGTGAACAGTTCGGTTTTTCACCTAGATGAGGTAGTCTGGTGTTCACTTGCCAGCTTTTCTCCTTGTCTTTTAGAAGTTCTTTCTGAGATGAGGGAAAGTAAAGTCAACTTGGTGGTGAGAGAGAAGCAAAGTGAAAATTTTGTTCTCTTCAGCAACTTTTTTTTTTTCCAGATATTTCAATCTGTTTTCATTTGCAAAATCCTGATGGAACGATCTTGAAAGAATTATGCCTGTTGTTCTTGGCATTTTGTGATCTTACTCCATGCAGTGTGAAGAACCTGCTGCTTCTCCCAAAAAATATGAAATAGAATGGAGATTTATCTTGGATGTGCTCCAGTGTCATTCCTTAAACCTTACCTTTTATGAGCTCTCCCCTTTTTCTTCTGATTTCCCTCCCTTCCCTCCCACCATGCTCCTTTGCAACGACCTTTTTAGGGCCAAGGATTTCACTTTCTCACTCCTTTTTGCATGCAGTGAATATGTGGCTCCATATAGATATAGAAAGATTAACATGCTTCAAAATGGCAGTTTGAAAGGATTTTTGCACTATATTGCCAACTAGTCTGGCTTCTGACTCAGCCAGAATCTCAGTGTGTTATTGCTTTTTGCAGTTTTGTTTGTCTTTTTTTTTTATTTCGAGAAGTGTGGTCTCCTGTGTTGACACAATTTGTTTGCGTTATGATCCTTCTAGTTAATGAGTATGTGCTTACATAAGAGAAAGTATGCAAATAAATATTTGACAGCTCGTTAAAAAAAGTATTTTTTACCCAATTTAATTGTGTATTACCATAGAAGTTTCTTCTGATTTGAGGTCTCAGTTGCAGAACAGCCAAACTTACCTTCTGGTTCATGATGTGAGATTAATTTCACAAAGGCTGCCCTTCTGGACATGAAGTACATTTTTTATCAGTCTGTCATATGTTCTAAATCTTTGCAGTTTTCTTTTGGAATAGCATAAATGCTTTGACTTCCCTTGTGAGATAATTGATGATCTCTTTCATTCCTAACACCTTCCGTCTAGTTCAGAGATATGAATGAGTTGCCTACTAATCCTAAGTAACAATAATAACAATAAAAAAATTAAACAGCTACAAGTTTTTCTCCTGTGGAGCAATGACAGGATCAAAGAGCTTTGGCTTTGCTTTTGAGCCTGACTTCTGCATTAATTCATGTAGAGCATTTTTTTACCCCTTTTAAAATAGGTGAAAGCATCTTGAATAACCATTTGGTGGCTGCCACTTTAACTGTCCTCTTGACTTTCCCGTGCCTCCTTCACATGGGAAATAGAGTCACACCAGGTATTTGTTGCTGAGTTGTTTCCATATGTGTTTCTATGGTCACCAGTGTTCTGAAACTATTCTAGGCAAAACATCCAGCTAAAAGGTGAGCACTACTATTGAACCCATGCTTCTTGCACGATATTGTTTAGTAGATTAGGAGTTGTGGTTTACAGTAACCAGTGTCCAGATATAGCTGCTTTAAGAACTTGGCAAAGCTGTGCCCAGTTACTTTGTGAGGTATGGGGATTATTTTACATTTCTTTTCAGGTGACATTTTTCTGTGGGTGGCTGTTTTATCATTTGGAGGGTCTAGGATTCTGTCTTGTTTTAATGCATTTTTATCTCAAACAGAGAATTTGAGGCAATATTAAATCCTGTCTCGGGTTAGTTTAGTTCTCGGTTTTCTGTTGACTGAAGTCAGTACCCCACAATTCATTTTATTAGGTATTTTTGTATGTTTTGACATCCACAATTAAAAGGATGGTGTTTTTCTGTGAATCTCACACTCTGAATTTTGATCCAATTATTACAGCCAAAAGTGATTCAAGCAGCAGTAGGAAATACTATCTAAAGTCCCTAGAGTAATCTTCGAGAGAGGAGATTCAATCTAAGAATTAAGGTAGGTGTCTAGAAAGATTATTGATTTGATCATGCCAGTTAGTGTGTTTATTCAGCTGCTTAGTGTCTACCATCCTGCTAGGTAGGATTCTAGGTTATGTTTCCATAAAAAATTTACAAAATTGGTAAACCAGGTTAAGGACAATTTAGGGTAGCTGCTTCAAAGGCAAGAGCTGTTCCTCTCTTTACCTAAGCTGCTCTGCAAACCTTACGTTGCACATTTTTACAGCCTTACATGCAGCAGGACCTCTGTAACTGTGAGCAAGGGCTTCTCTGGGTCTTGCAGAATCTGCTTGGATGGGGCAGATTCCAGGCTCAGCTGAAGATGAAAACTCCCTGAGTCTCGTGCAGAAACCTTTGGCTGAGATAAAGGAGAACAACCCCAGAATTCTTAGTTGTTCAAGGATAACCTAAGTTTAGTAAAATTTAAGTAACTTAAAATGCTTTCTTGTAATTCTAAAATTTATTTTGTATTCTTCCATGGTTATTTTTTTTTTCCTTATTGTAAACTAATGCAATGAATTTGGAACAGGGGCTGCTTCTTTTTTCACATTAGGAATGACTGTCATCATTAAATATTACTTGTCTTCCATGATGAAGCTTATAATTCACGTCTGTAAAGTTCTTTGGCATCCAGGGACAGAACGGCAAAGTATTGCCATCTATCTTTCCATTTACATTTTCCAACTCTGATTTTTCTTGTCGCCGGAACTAAGTAGTCTGACAGCCTATGCTCTGGAATAAAGCAATTATTGTCACTTCTAAGAGACTATAATAAACAAAGGGTTTTGAAACCAGTGACAGATCGCCAGCTTCCTTAGTAAGGTACTTCTTGTATTGAGAAAAAATTTTTCTGTCACCATCCGAGTTCCATGTTCACATTTAAAATAAATGGAAGAGATTATTTAAGCTAAAGCAAAATTTAAAAATCAGTTTATTTTGTGAAATTATATTGGTTAATAAAGGGGCAACAATAAATCATGCTGTCCATATTCTTTCTGCCCTTCCCCTCTTTCTTGATTATAGGAAAATTATAAATCAGCACACAAAAGGAATCCTGGAGAAATGGAAAACAAGGCACTAACAAGCATTTCTGTTTGGATCCCATTTACAAATTGAAGTTAATTTTTTTTAAGTTGCAGGGCATGTTCCACCCTGTGTTATCTTCCATGCATTAGTGATGTCTCAATTTGTTCATTATGTGTGTTTGTAACTATATTTATAACATCTGGCTGACCAAAATGCTATTTTTGACCATAAGCACAAAGGTGGTAAGCATGGTTGTTATTCATCAGTTGATTTTTTTTTAACCTCTCTGAACTGTCTCTACTCTCCTAAAGCTTTTCTCTTTTTTTTTTCCACTTTTGCTCAGAGCACATTTGACACACAAACAAAAGTGACTTTTGTCTTGTAATGGAAACAAGCCAAGCTGTTTGACATACTGACAGGTGGGATATTATTTAGTGCTGCTGAAATTTGGGTTGTATGGGGTGCTTTGTTCCTCCCAGATTGTGTTTTGACTTGCATGTTTCTCACTGCCATTGTAGCATTAACCTTTTTTATTGGACTTGGAACATGCCTGCAAGAGTTAGCTGTATAAATGGCATCAAGGCCTTTTTTCCTACATTGTTAACGTTTCTAAAACAAATTGTACAACAGGAGTTAAAAAGTTCTCCTTTTGTATGTTTTTTTCTTCCCCCCACAGTAAATTGCCCATTATATTTAGGCGTGCATGCTTTTTTTCCGTCTTTCCTACTTTGTGTGGAATATACAGCCATAAATAAAATATTTAAATTCCGTTTTCTTCAGCAGCATTTATTAAAACTGTGCCTCTAAAACTGCAGAGTAGGGAGTACTCTGAGAGCAGGGAACGGATTTTAAATTATGCAACTTCAGTACTTGTTTGCTAAGTGTTTGGAGTTTTCTTGTCTGTTTGTTGGAGTCGAGCAGTTGGTTTTGATTTTGGTACTGGCAGAGTACATGTTTGTTGTCTCTGTGCAAGAGTACCCCAGCAGGAATCAAAGTATGATGTCATGTTTATAGCAGCGCCAGTAGGAAAGAAATGACGGCCAGTAGATGACCAAGGAAATGCTGTCACTGGTTTTGTGCACTCTATGGTTCTTCAGGCTGTTGCTGTTGGAATGTTTGTTGTTGTGTATCATGACTGACAAGGCACATCAAAGGTAAGGTCTTCCGTAAGTCAGGGATGCCAAAGGTAAGGGACCAGTTTACTTAGTTTTCCTGGAGTATGGAGTCGACTGCACCTCCACTGGACTCCGGTAAAGCCAAAAATTCTGCTTCTGTGAGGCTGCCAGTTGATGTACCCTGAGGCTTCCCAGGTGCCCAGCGTACATTATGGGCTGCAGCCCCTGCCTGGATGCCATGGGGTTACAGCACGACTGTCAGAAGTGCTTTAGGAACTTCTGGTGAACCTCCATTTCATGGGAATAAAAATCTGTAGGCCCATACTAGGGCTGGGCTCTTGTGTTCCTTGTTTTAGTATTGCATTAACCATTGTCCCTATTTTTAAAATAACCTTAAGTTCTCAGGCAGAGAAAACACATAGAACCATAGAATGGTTTGGATTGCAAAGGACATTAAAGATTATCTAGTTACAGACTCCTTGCCATGGGCAGGGACACCTTTCACTCTGCCAGGTTGCTCAGGGCCCCATCTTACCTGTCCTTGAACACTTCCAGGGAAGGAACATTTACAACTTCTCTCAAAATGGCCTAAACCAAAGGATATTGGTATTTTGAAATTGAGGGTAGTTTTCTGTTAAAATGAAAAAAAACCATGAAGTTTTAGTTTAGTGATGTTAGTGAGATGTTAATAATCTACTCAGGACCGCTTGTGTTCAGGTTATATTAGGCTATGTCATGATGTTATAAATGTGAGAAGTAGATTTAAAGGAAAAAAAAATGTGCTCAAATGTTGGAGCAGAGAGGGCAGCAAGGGGCAGTCTAAAGATTCAGGTAGATACTGAGCTCCTCTGAGACTATAGAGGATTTCTGGATGAACTTAGCGTCTTCAGATTCTCAATTATGAAGAGAAAGAAGATAAAGCTTAAAATTTGACAGTAAGAACAGAGTTTTCTGAGAGTTAAGTAAAAGTCCTGAGTAGGTAAGGCAAACCAGAAACTTTGATTTGTGATATAGGAAGCAGACAGGAATAGAGAAACAGGAAACCTGCTCTCTTCTGGATCTGTGGATGTCAAGACCAAATACTGAGTAATGTTGATACTGAGGATTTAATCCAAAGTTTTCAGTTAACTACTGTATCTGCATCTTGAAATAAATTAATACATTTTTGAGTTAGCAAGGAATTGGAAAGAGCTCCCAGGCAGTCAGGTCACTGAATTAAGAAGAAATTGGTAGCAAGTGAACTGGTGATTTAAAAAAAACAAAGTGATGTCCAGACTCTCTTTATTTGAATTGCCATTAACAAATTTGGCTTCTATGAAATTGTCTAATCCCTTTATAATCCATTTTTGCTGTTGTCTTAAGTATCCATTGTGTAGCTTGTTTTCCACAGTTGCAGCCAAGAATATGTCTTGCATTGGCTTTCTGGTACTTTTAGGATGGTTACTCTGTGAACCTTTTGATAAATCCTGTTTGTCTAAGAATTCAGAATAAATGTAGACAGCTAGTTGAGTTACGAAATTTCTATTGTTAGGTTCATAGTATTTTCAAATATCTGGACCTTAACGTGGTGTATTGTGTTGATATCCTTCTTTCAACATAAATTTAAAAGGTGTTGCCGAAGTTTAACATTCAGAAGCCAACCATAGGGTTTTTCAAAACTGTATAGCATTGTGACTCATTCAAAGTAAACTCTGTAACCTCTTAGCAGGAAATACAGCTTTTCAATTTAATGACGCTAATGATATTATAATGCCTGAAAAGTACTTCACTTAGGCTTTATATCTAACTTAATGTTTAAAACATGGGTTTTGTTTCACTATTCCTCTGCTGAACACTCATATGCTCTTAATACTGTTTTGTTAGCATTTACTCTTATTAAAATCCACAAAATAGGGGAACACTCCAAATGCATGTCAGAATGAACACCACAAATAACTACATCTGACAGTCCTCTCTCTTGATTACCTTCACCTTATGCATGTTCTTTAGTAAGTCTTCCTTACAATGAGGTAGGCAGATGAATGAATTCTAATAAGCCAATACTTGAATTTAAGATGCATTTCTGAACTGCTGTGTTCTCCTCTTGTGTGATAAGTTATGTGAATGGGTGCGGCACGGAAGGAGTTGGAAGGAAGCAATTGGTGCATACACTGACCCGTGAAAACTGGTGTAGCAGAAGTTTGTACTTGGTTTATGCCATTTGCTTAACAAAAGTTTTCTGGCTTTCGTTGAAATAAATTCAATAAAAGAAGCAGCTGATTATAATTTGTAATGAAAAACAGAATCAAGTGGGGAAAAAAATGGCCACTGAAGCTGAATTCAAATGAAATTGTTGCACTTACGAATAAAATAGTGGAATGAAGCAACTGGGATGTCTGTTTGCTCTTCCATGTGGTCTACATTAAGGGTATGGTACATATGCTGTATAGTTACATAAGTGGTGTGTATGTTAGCAATCCAAAGAACATTTAAAGTTACCGTACTAATATGATGATCACTAAGTGGAAAGGGTGACGTGCAAGATGATCATATAAATCTGAAAAGTAGATTATTTCCCTGTGTCCATAAATGTGTCTAAAGATTTTGTGCAATGCATACAATGCTGATAAATAATAACCTGGAGTTAAAAGGCATGAGAACTAGAACTTTGGGGTTCGTATTTGCAACTGTACAAAACTTCACAATTCTGTTGAATGCGGGAAAAGCTACTGACTTAGAGCTAGGGGAATGTATTAAAAGCAGATCAGAAAGCATTCCATAAAAACCAAATTAGTATATGTCAACTAGTACTTATTTTACAAATTATTTCAATGAGGATTATGTATGCATTTAATTTATGGCAGCATGTTTTGGGTAGGAGAGTGGACTTGGAAAGGCCATCATAAGAATGGAATGGGTGAAGAAACCTGTTGAGGATAAATTTTTTTGTTATATTTTTTTAATATTTATATTGAAAACAAGAAAACTACAAATAATCAAATTACCAGTTTCTTTTACACTCATTAGGAGATGATATAAAATGTTTTGTGAAACAGTATAATAAATTGCATATAGGTACTACTGTGGGGTAAGAGAGCAATGAAAATGGAATGTCCTAGTCCAACACACCTGGTGGCAGATTTCATATTGATTTGAATTTGGTGAATTTCTCCAAGGTAGGAGAAATTTGTTTAATATGTATGTAGTACTTTATAAATTCAACCTGATTCTCTTCTCAGCAGACTTTCTAAAGAATATCTAATAATGTGTCTGTATTTCATGAAAAATATCAGTGCAAGGCTGAGTGACCCTGTTACGTTCATTATGTTTTCGTGAGACAGCTATGAAAAATGAAGCTTCCAGACCGAAGCATAACGTCAAAATTAGTAGTTTTAGAAGTCTGACATCTCAAAACTTCGAGGCCACCTTTTAAAGGCAGAGGCATTCAGCCATACAGACCTTTACAATATTGAATAAGACCACTATGTGGCTTAACAAGATAATTGCAATCCTAAATCCTGGACAACAGAATACCTGGAGTTGAAACAATGTGTACTATGGTCTTCCTGGTCTAGGTAATCTGAAATGAACTTCAGCAGGGATAACTGCAAGCAGTAGACATTGAGAAGTGTGTCTTGTTGAAAAATCAAGTGTGAAATCACTTCGGGCATTTGAAATTAGATGTTCCCACTCATATACTTTTGAGTAAAAAAAGGGAAAATCCCACTCATTAAATAGAGCAGGGGGTTAAAGAGAATAGAGGGGTATGATTACTTTCAAAATTAGCTTTTAGTCTTTCAGATGCTTAAATTCTGTAGAAAACCTGCCCTCAGTGGTTTTTATCTTGCAGTTGCATTGCAAGCAACTTGAGAATTACAAGTTGCATTACTTGAGAATTTTGTGCAGTGGGAAGCAGTCCTGTTGTTTTGTTCTGATTGTATACCTTGACAGGGAATCAAAAGATGTGCTTTAGGTAACAAAGCTTGACATATATTCAGTGAAGAGGCTAAAACACCTGCTGAGCAACTAGAGGGAATTTGGGGTGTCCAAACTTAAAAGACAGAGGCAATGTCATCTAGATTGTGGAACCGCCATCTTGCTGTAGAGCTTCAGCCTATCTGTGCTGACACCCTTCCCTAATTTTTGTCTGAGGAAACATGAACCATTTCTTGGTCTGTAGCATGGTTTTGACTACATTTGGCTGGGAATTATGCTTTCTTTGGATTTGTTGCTTTATCCCCATTTGTCTAATAAATAGACCAATTTCCAAAAGAAGATGTACCTTTGGAAATCTTAACAATGAATAGACTTCCTTGCTGAAAGGAATGAACATCCTGCTACTAACGAAAAATATGCAAGGACTCTTGAATACACCAATTTTTTGTCAACAGAGTCTTTTCTCTTGTCACTTGTCTGAAAAAACAGTTGTCATATCTCATTGCCTACTTTGTTTTCCTTATTTGTGAAAAATCAAATTGCAGCAATCTGCATGACAAATTCCCTGACTTATTTTGTTCAAGCAAAAGTCAAACAGAGAGGTATGCTTTCAAGACCTTTTTTGTTAGAAATCAGTATTTGAGGTTAAGATTTTTTTTTTTTTCTTCTGATTAGTCTTTTTCTCTCTGGAACAGTTCAATTGCTAACAGAAACAGGCAACTTCTTACTACCATCCATGATTTACAGCCCATAGTGGTTTAGGACAAAATAAATATAGGAATCACTTTGAGTGCTTGATTCATTTTTTATCACCATTATTCATGAAATCTTTTGAAGGAAAAGATTGAAAGCTGACCTTATCCCTGAACCTCAAAATGACCTTTATTAAATATACCTATTTAGGAAAAATATTTATGTAATGCAGCTGCTTACTAATAGTTTCAAGCTTAAATAAGTTCATGATTTTCTTTCTTCATTAGTATAGTAATGGTAGTCCTCTAACTAATCAACTGCCACTTCTACAGCAGGATTTTGGCCAAACGTGAATCAAGACCATGAACTTTCTCATAAAAATTCTTAGTTTTTCCAACATGTTTTTATGGCAAGTTTGTTCCCTGCTTGAAGATACTATTTTCTGTTGCTCTTGGATTAAAAAAAATATACTTTGATAATAGTAGCTTTAAAAGGAATTTAGTTTCATATTAACCCTCTGAAATGTTAGCTATTTCTCTATTTTTTTCGTAGAAATATTTTTTTATCCTATTTTTGTTGCATATTTTTTCCTTGGCTGGTTTGTCTTGTCATCAAACTGTGGAGCTTAAACTGATGGAGAAACAAAATCTGAATAGAAAACAAACCAATTAGGAAAAGTTAAAACCACCTGGTGGCCTATTGCTTCTGAGCATAAAACATACTTTTCAAATTATTCCCAAAAGAATTTGAGGAAAACGTTTTAGAAATGATGACTAGAAGCACATTTTAATGTAATATTTTAAGTGACTGGCTTTTCACCGAGTCTGGCCCTGTAAATGTGATGGATCAGTTCTGAAACACCTGCATTGAAGTGAACCAGTGATACCTTTCAACGCCTTAAACCACTGGCCAGGTCCTGCATCTCAGGCAGCAAATGTAAGTAAAGGTCACGATGTCATCACTCTGCTGTGAGGGTGCCTGGATTAAAATGTTCTGCTGTCCAGGGAGGGGGACCCGAGGAAAAAGGAAGGTGGGGGTGAGTCTGTCATTCCTGAAGTAGGATTTTGCACAGTGAAAATACCACAGTCGTCATACCCAGACATGACAGCATGCAGCAAGATTGCTGCACGAAATCAGACTTACAATGCACAGTGGGCCAAGTGACAAAAGGCTAATTGTTGTACACCGAGAGGCTTAGAAATGGACTTCTTATGCTTAATACCTGCAGAAGTTCCTGTGAGTGAGGCATGCATAAAGGCAACATTATGTACTAGGTTATAGGTTATTACACTCTTAAGTGCTGTGAAAATTTTTTTTGCCAGTGTGCTAGAATGGAGGTCTGTTGCACTCCCCGCATCCTTTTTGGCATCATGTGTCAACTGAATTTCCCTGTTAGCCCTTTGGTAATCTTCTGCCCAAATTCTGACTAGGGCAGGTTTTTAGTTTTGCAGCTACTGGCTCTGAAATGGATGTCCTTTGCTAACACGTGCAACATGGATTTGCTGTTAACCTGTATGTGTCTGTCTGGGGAGGCTTGCATAGACTGAGGTGACAGAAACTGTTGACCTTTAAAGGAAGCAGACTGGGAAGGGCAAGGAGGTGTTGTTCAGGTAATTACTGAATTTTAAAGTTGTTCATGGTATGTAGAGATAACAGAAAACAGCATGTTTTATTGATCTGCTTTTCCTCCAAATGATACGATGTGATACTTGGGATTACGTTTTTGTAGTGTAGATATTGTTGTTATTATTATTGTTATTATTGTTGTTGTTATCACCATCACCAGTAGTAGTAATAGTCATGATAATACTTCCTGTCCGTTGTCCTAGAAGATAAGTATTTGTTCTACCTGGTTTAATTCCAAGCTGTACAAGTTCTGCTTATGAACTGTGTTAACAAACTCAATGTTTAGGTGATATGGGGGTACACATGTGCACCCTTCTAACTATTCACGTATGCATATGTTCTGAAACTCAAAATACATTTTGACTGAAATTTGTTAAATAGTTTGATTATATTTGTTATTAGTTTAATTCAGACTGGTACTATTTTGTGGCACATAACCTTAAAAATTATTCTCCATTTCTCCTTACTCAAATCAGTTAGGTTTTTAGCATCCCATCTTGCAAATGCAGAATGCAACGATTATTAAGTAATGGAGTAAACATTGGAAGGATTAGATAGAAAGTAAAATGTAATACGTGTTTTAATAACTGCATTAAGGTATTTTATGGGCAAAATGAGTCTAGTTGTAGCCTTCCTCACCACTTGGGTTTGGTAGCAAACATTGTGAATGGCTTGACAGAGCATAGTTTGCTGCTTTTGCTAAGCCTGTGTGTCATTCTTGTGCAGAGGATCACTTTTTTGTTTCAGCTACTTCAGCATAAAGAGTGACCAAATCAAACTAATTTCTGTGAAATTATATTTATCTATCAGTACTTCAAATTTTGCACTGTTTTTTCCTCTGTTTGTCTGAAGAGGCTCTGGAGGTATCAGTACCAATGTGTTGAAAATGTTTTTGTTAGGGAAGCTTTCTTTTTCAGTGCATTGCTATGCTATGAATCATTAATGCTAGAATTCTGCTATTAACTTTACCTAATTTTTTTCACTCTTAACTTGTGCTATGGGTTATCTAGTTTGTTATACTGTCAGTGTTTGAAAAGCAATGCTGTGATTTCTAAACTGTAAAGTGTAAGTTACAGACATGTGAGTGAAACAAACATAAATTTAGCTGATATGGGCCCTACTCATACTTAAATTTGCCAGCCCCAAAAAATACACTCAGTAACACTTCAATTTTTTTTTTCCCTTTCATATCCCTTGCTCTTTCTAAAGAGTGCATTGAGGGCAGAGTGATGTTGGAGATTGTTTGCTTGTTTGTTACATTAAAACGAAAATACAGCTGTCCTTCTGCCAAGAGGAAGATTCTCCATCGACTGCTGACCTCCTATCTTTGATCTCCTTGTTGTATTTGACCTTTTTTTTGGTATGTGGATTTGTAAATGTTTTATTGTATGACTGCTGCATTTTTTATCAGCTGGGTATAATCACAAATATGAGTATCACCATAAATATCCTAAGTTACTTGTTTATAGGAGTGTTGTTCTTCCCTGGTCTTCTCCATGCTGGAGGAGCAGGAAGACAAGTGCTGGAAGTAACACTTGTATCTTTCACGCCTGGCATTGGATGTTAACATATTTAAAACTCTGGGCCTTAAGTATGTTTGTATTTCCCAAGGAAGTTTAAAAAAATCTGTTTATTTCTCCAAGGAAACCCATATGAGGCAATTTTTTGCTTTCCAATAAAAATCATCCTTTCCATTAGTATGATTTTTTGGGATGACTAAAAATGTTCTTGGATATTGCCTTTAATGTGCAGCGTGCTCAGAAGTAATTTTGCTTTCTTCTGTAGAAATGCTTAATTTTTCCAGCATATAACACACAACAAGTTTGAAAACAGTAGTCAGATACATAGGCTACTCTGAATTAATAGCTGTTAACTATACCCACTACTGTTCACAGCAAAGGCATGTCATATTCTGTAAAATGGTTGAGAAGTCATATAAACTGAAGTGCAACAGATGAATTTTTATAATGACTTGACTATGTTGTTGAGTTAACATTTTTCCTTCTCACGTTGCAGGTTTATATTTTAAATAGCGGGGCTGGTATCTTTCAAAACCCTTCCTAGGCTGTGAAAAAAACAATGAAGTCTGTCAGACAATGTAAAACCCCCATGCATTAATATCAGCATAAATTTTGTGTTTTGGTTTAGGTAGTAGTAAACTCTCACCCAAAGAAAACAAGTTAGCAAATGTGCAGGCTGGATCTTCTGTTTACTGCTCAGCATTTTACATTTAATTTACATTTGTAATAAGAGATTCCATAATTTGAAAGGTAAGTGTGATTTTAAAAGCTGCATAATAAACATAGCTGCCAGACAAATGGTACTGCTTTTTGCAAATATTCCATTAAAAAAAGTGGAATCTTTTAGTGTTCTTCTCTCCACCTTTTCAGTTTGTATTTTATAACCATTTTAGTAGTCCTATACTGGGTTTATAATTTAATAATATCTTTTTTGGGTGAAAAGGGAGGATAGGTTTGCAAATATGCTATATTGAGTTTCTGCAGAGGTATTCTCACTGTGGTATGATAATCTTGCTCTGGCTTTAAGAATAAAAGCACAGATTCGAAATGGAATAGTGCAAATTTCAGAGCAGGAAGCCAAGAGATGTATGTTTTTATATGGATTCTGGCCAATGTCAATTGCATAAGAGCAGTAATCTGGGGCGTGACTTGGGTATCAGTTTTGTTACACATTCAAACTGTTTCTGAATCTTATTTATTTTTTTTTAATCATTGGAATTTTCCCAAATGTAACAAAGCCAAGTAATTCATACTCTCTCCATATTCTTTGCCAGTAACTGAAACGTATCAGAATTACAAGGCTGGCATAAGGCTGATTTATTTTTTATTTTTGTTTGCGTAGTTCTTCTCACCTTAAAAAGGATTCTGCCTGAGATTTCCCTTAGAAAGGGAGGAGAAAAACCTTTCATGCTTTGGATGCGTTACTAACAATCCATGTTACTGTTTGCTGGAAAAGCATCTCCCTGCACTGAGGTAAAGTTAGTTTTAAACTGCACAGGGATTGGGGTCAATATGAACTGGCAGCCCAATACTGTTGTATCCTGCAAATATTTTCTTTTCATGACCAAATATGATAATTTCAGGCCTGTGATTAATTTATTTGTATGCATTTTTCCAACAGGAAATTATGTTACCTTAATTGAGATAATTACTTATTTTTTTTGTAATTACAGGATTCCACTTTTTACAGGCATATAACATAAATTTAATAATACTGAAGAAGGTTAAGTGTAGTAAAATGTAAACAAGGGTATTCCTCACTTTTCAATAATTTTAAACTTTCACAAAGTTGTTTAATTCTTCTCCAAGCTGCTGTTTTCTATATAGCAGTAATTTTTGGGGGAAATTTAAATCAGCTGCTGTATGGATGGTAAAAGGAAAAGGCAAAGGAACCTTTGTATTATAATGGCATTTATCGAAAAAGTTGGGAAAAACTTACCTAATTCCTTTCCTGGAAGCCCTAAGCCTGTCTCGTGGAGCATCTGAGTTCTGACTGTTCCTGACTGCCCATCCAGGGCAATAATGTTCTCCACATTTTTCCCTTTCTTGCTGAGTCCTACATTGTCCCTTGGTGATCTGAGGAAGGAGAGGGAGCAGTGGAGATGATGGTGATACTGGAATTCCTGCAGAACAGTGACAGCCAGCTACTGGGAAGCTGAAGGAAGAATGTAAATTTTAACCGAGTGCAGGATGAAAGCACCTGCATCATGATGCGGGGAGGTTGGAGATTGCGTGCAGGCATGCTGTGCTCTGAGGACCACTGCTGTGTAGTCAGCTGGTCAGCAGTAGGGAGGAGGGGAAGAGAAAAATATCTGTGCAGAGAGGTGGTGATGCTGTGCATGGTGCCCTGGTTATATCCAGCTCATCTATTTGATTCCTCATAATCGTGCCAAGGTGTGAGGACCTGGTGGGGTGCTGAGAGACACCACCTCTGCTAATAAAACTTCCATTAATACTAAGGAAGAGTCCCCACCTCTTGGTGGTTTGAATGTTTCAGGAACAGTGGTTCAAATATTTGGAACTGGGAACAGGAAGAGTGGGATAGTAGTCATTTTCCAAATGAAAAGAGGTACACAGATGTTATTCTGGTTTAGGTATCCTTAACACCAGATATTCCTCCTTTGACCTATTCACTCTGCCAGCTTCAACATGCACATTTGTTTGCAGATACTGTCTGCAGACCTTTTACTTAGGTCTGGTTGAGTTTGGGCTTCATTTGATGAAATTTTGGAAACTCTTTTCATAGGCCAGTGCAATACTCAAGCTTGTTAATTATAAGCAAGTGCTAGCATTTGGAAAGTTTTAAAACTCAGCAAGGATAGATTTTTGGTAGGATCAGCAAATCTACATTCCTGGCCTGTAACCAACACTCTGGTATCTTGTTACTGCTACTTGAAATTCTGTAGGCAATGCAGCTTTTCTAGGATGGCTGTAGTTTAGAATTTTTAAAACATTGGGGAAAAGAAAAGCTTTCCTAGCTTTGATTTTGCAAAAAACCTGAGCTGTATCTTAAGATAAACTTGAGAAAAACAAAGCAGAAACCCCCACAGCCTTAAGGAGAATGCAAATATGGAAAATATTGGCTTCACAAATGGTTAATGTCTGACAAAAACCAGCTGAAGACAAAACCTGACAATAGAGCATATGAGGCAAGCCTGTGTCTTTGTGTGAATGAGGGCACACTGGTGGTATGATGAGATGTGGTGTGATTTCAAATTAGTTTCTGAGTTGTAGCAGCTGAAACGCTGTTTCAGGAGGAAACTTCTTTCCTTGTGGCCAGATTTGGTAAAAATAATCATATTTCCATGGAAGTTAGGTGTGCGAGTACCCTGGAGAATCTGGAATCTAGGTAGACTTGAATAATGAAGTAGGTAATTATGATGTGCTGTAATAGCGTTATTAATCTTCAAATTTATTTTCTTCATGAGTAATAAAAGTAAGTTAGTAAATTTACGATTTTTTTCCCCATGCCTCTTGGCATACAGTTATTCTGTCGAAAATGGCTTAAAACATTTGCTTTGATAGCATCTTCAGCTCCGATTGAGTTCCATGTGTTTATTAGACTCAGTTGTGAAGTTTCAGAGAAATTTCTGACAAGCTCATTTTTTCAGAAGACCAAAAGTGTTGCTGCTTGAGACATTACAAAGTTGGTATTCGTTATCTTGGAACTGATCTGGCATCACTGCAAGAAGTGTTATTTTTGCTTCTTGTAGGTACATAATTCTTTCTTTTCTTCGTAGCTTACTTTGCATCTTTCTTCAATTCTTGTAAAGACATGAAATAAAATTTATCTTTATTACACAGATGCTCTGTCCTTGCAGATATTTAGAACATGCCTGTGGGTGACCTGATAGAAGTTGGTCCTGCTTTCAAAATATTACAGGTCTTTTCCAACCTCTACTATTCTATCATTGATGCAGTGGAAATTTTATACATGAACATGCACAGACCCTTAGTTCTACATGAAGGATTAAGAGTGTAACAAAGAGCTTAATCATTAATTGTTTGGCTTAAGAAATAGAAAGAATGTGGGCAGTGGAGTTACTCTGTGGAGGGTACGTGAGTCAAACATACTCGAAGGGAGGAGATCTTGGTTCAGCTGTTGTCATAATTTTTTTTTCTAATTTGTCCAAAGATTTCTATGAAGTTCAATGCATAAAATTAAATTAAAAATAGGTCAAAATCAGAAATGAAGTGTGAAGACATTAAGTGTAATAATGTATCTTGTCAGAGTAAGCTATGTATGCAGTTCAGTAAAAGCAAGAATGAATATGTTTAGTTAATTTTGTGTCTGCTTTGTGGACTGAATGAGCTTTCTATTGCTCCTTTTGCATTGTGTGCTTCCTTTGCATAAAATCAAAAGGGGGCAGCTAGGGAAGATTATTTCAAAGGGAGAATTACAGTTATTTAATTTTACTGAAATTTGAATTATATGTAGCTGTATCTTTCACCCTGCATTTTCCACGTAACTCAGCTGATTACATGCGTTCGTTAAGAGCATATGATATTTTTTTCTCCAAGTCTTAATTCCAGAATTCCCAACAGTTATGTCACAATCCTGGCACATTATTTGTTAAAAATGTCTCTAAGTAGGTCTTCAGAGCTTTTACACAATCTCTGCACACTATTCTTAATTTGTTTCTAATTCCATCAAATAAGTGCTATGTGCTAAGCTGCAACGTAGTTTTGTGTTATAAAGGTGCTATGAAAAAGTGGATTAAAATCCTCATTCTGTCATTTTTGGACTTGGTTTACTACTTATTTCTTCAGTAGTTATTGCAGTAGTAAAACCTATTCTTGTCAGAATAAGCAGGCAGGTAGCTTGTCTTTGGCTGTTGGAGAAGAAAGGTGGGTTTGAGTGTAGGGAGGCTTGTCTTGCAAGATGATGTGTAGAGGGCAGCTTTCACACCCAAGTATAATATTGTCATCAATGAAAGCTTTAAACTTCAGAACTAGGAGCTGAAAGGTGTGTGTTCCACTAGCATGATGGAAAACCTGCTTCGTAGCATGTCTTGCTTTTTTGTGTAACACAATATGGGCTGAGATGGCTGTCAAAATACATTCTTACAGAAATATGTAGCCTTCTTGAGAGCTGAATTTTTGCTTACTTCAGAGGTTTATGCTTCCAAAAGTATTAAATAGTGAGTTGGCGAAATATTTGGAGATTCAATTTCTGCTTAACCCCTTCTCATGCAATTTTATTTTAGTTAGTAGGAGTTAGAAGAGGACAGACATTGCAGTTGTGTGGGTTGTGTTTTCTGTTGTGGTTTTTTGTTTGGTTGTTTTTTAAATTCTCCTCTGGTGGCACAGCAATTAGAGTTTTCTGTAGTCCTCTAGTTTTGCATTATTCAATTTTTTAGGTTTGGTTGTTGGTTTTTTTTTTTTTAATGGTAAAGTGAGCATTTGCATTTTATGTTTTAGAAAGAGTATGCTTGTGTGGGGCAACTTTTTTTCCTGCAGCACATGCAACTCCTAACTCTGTGGAAGGAGCTTAATAAGTTTGATAGCGAAATGACTGGTTGTCCAAGAAAACAAATCTTGTGAGAAAACTGTCCAATAGGGACAAGACATAAATCTGGTCAAGTGCTTTGCTGGTCACCCTGCTACTCTTAGGTTACAGGACTACCTTTCAAATCTGTGAGGGACCTCTGCTTTGTTCCAGTGTTAATGTGTCCTCAGGGCTTTGTTTCTCACAGAATCTAATCCTTGAAGGTTCAAGTCTGTCCTTCCCTTAGGGTGCCTGGCCTACTCTCTGTGATCTAGATACCAGAATATTCCCCTGAATGGTAATGTGCTGTGACTAATCAGTAAATCTAAGTCCGGTCCAATGTCTTGGTCTTTGACCTGTGATGACTCAAAATAAGATCTACTTTGGGTTTTCTAGGCCTCTTCTAGATAATTAACATGTTTGTATTTGTAAGAAAAAAGATAAATGGTCTGTCTTCTGGTTTTTGCCCTGCAATAACTATGGTATTCTATGTTAAAAGCTGAAATTTTCATGATCACAAGTTGCTTGATATGAGTAGTTCAGGAGGCCACAGGCATAACCAGGGTTTAGAGAACAGAGGCCAGAGAACAGAGTTCCTAAAAAAAAAGATTTGGTTTTGCCAGTGATGGGTATCTCCGTCCTTCCTTTGTGTTTCCACAAGTGAACATCAGTCTAGAGTAGGACCTTAGTGTCATTCTCCTGCTCAGTCTTTTCCACTTTACCCCAGTGGTACAAGAGCTGCATGACAGCAAGAATTTTCTTCTCTCAGTAGCAGGATTTTGGTGGTCCCTCCCATCTGGTCTGCCCACTTCAGCAGTTTCAAGAAGAGCACAGCATCCTGCCTGCTTATATGATCAGTCCTATAAGCAGCTGGTGAGGCCCTTCATTACTCTTCGTACAATAATATATAGCACAGCTTGTTAGGCCTCATTCCTGGCTTGCAAAATGCATTTGCCCCTGAGCTAGAATTAAAAATCTAACTTAAAACAAGAAACAAGCGGCACTTGACAAGAAGCTAGAGTACAGTTTAGGGTCTGGGGACACAGGCATCACCCTTCATAGACGATCAGAGTATTCAGAACCTTCAGTATACATACTGCTGGCTGTACAGTAAGACCTCTGTTCCTCTGTGCAATATAAAATTGATTCTATTAGTTGTCTGGCTTTAATAGCAATAATCAGTTCAGTGGGGATTTATTTTGCCTAAATAGACAGGGCGATTTCAAATTAGGCCTATACGCAGTCTGTTCTCTTCAGATTTCTGTTCTCTTCTGGTGCAAAAAGGAAAAAAAAACCTCAACCACTTTTTGGTTTTGCTGTACCAAGTTTTTAATTACGGCAATTAAGAAAGCCTAGGAAGTAAAATGGTTGAGCACTCCCTTTTCTTGGTAAGAACACAGTAAAACAAACACTGTAACTGTTCTGAATGTTAGCACCATATGCTTTTAGTTAAAGTATAGGGAGGACTGTTATTATTCTGCTCTTCACTTGCACTTCTACCTAGCTTTTCTTAAAAATTAACATGCTTTATACTAACAAAAACTTCTGGCTAGCTACTAATTGTGAAGAGGGTGTCTAGTAGTATTTTTCCCTTAAGTAATTCCTAACTGGCTTTTCAGAATTCTACCTGTATTTCTGTATTCCCTGTCTAGTAATCTTTTGATCCCTTTGCAAATGTTCTAAATGTAGATATTAAGAAATTACTTGTTTGATTAAATGCAGGCAGAAAAATTACTTCTGATCAATTTGATCAGTCAGTGGTATGTCAAAAGGCTAAGAAAAAAAAAAACTTAAATTTTCTTAAAAATGTGCATCCGCAGAACTATTAAAACTTTCTGAAATAGTTCCTGCTGATTTTGTATTACTCTTATCTCTGTAAAATATTCAGCACTAGCAGCAGAAAATCTAATGTTAAGTTAAATGATTTTGTAAGAGGATATATCTGGAGAAGCTTTAATTTTTTTATGTGGGCATATATCTTTGTCCACATGTAGGCTAACATGCGTGTAGATGCAAAGACAGATGAGTAACTGTATGTTAAAGCAATAGTGGGTTCCTTTGGGGTGAAGCAACAATGGTTAGGCAATTTATTTCTTCAGTTTTCAAAGGGTTTAAGTGCCAGAGCTACGGAGACACCAAGACCAGGATATTGTGGAAGAAAAATATTCAGTGTGCCATTGTATATCTCCAGTACAGCATTCTTTCAGCCTTATTATGTAGGTAATGATGTATTTATATGTATCTGCCTACTTCTAATTAACTGAAATTTTATGTTATTGTATTGGAAGGATAGACATCTTATATTTATTTGTATGTGTGTAGGAACTGTTTCGACAAATTAGATGCTAAGAGAAGGATATCTTTTATTAGTGGAATTTTTTTATACCAACTACAGATTATGAACATATTTATAAAATGTAAGATTTGTGAAAAGGGGAATAGGGTTTTTTTTGTACGTCTGCATGACATCTGTACTTAACTAATGATTTTATTAGTGCTTAGCTGAAGATCAGAAATTATTCCCAAGGAATCTTTTTTTTTTCCTTTGAATTACTTTCTGTTAATCAAAAAAGAAGAAATAATTATGCCCACATGTTTCTTGCTTGTAGTTAGTCCAGTCATGCTTTTTCAAATACAGACCTTTTTTTATTGCTACACCACTATTAACGTTTTGAATAGAAGAAAATACTTTGATAAAACATTGAAGTAAGGGAGGCTTTTTAGCAGTTTTCTGGTTTTATTTCCCGTAGGTACAGGATATTGCTTTGACATATCAAAGAATTGATTCTGCTGCAATCAGAAGGCGTGTGTGCTAAAAATAACTGGGGATGGGTTGGTAAAATACAAGTGGAGAGGGCTGTGCAAGAGATTTAGGTTGCTTCCACGAAACAAGTCTTACATTCATTCCTGAAAGTCTCAGTCCTGGCTCTTTTGCTAGCTTTCACCAGTACGGCCTGCTTATCAAAGCACTTTATCAGTGGGGAAGGGATGTGGGTTAACCACTTCACTCAACTCGAACTTCCCAGCTAGCAGTCTGTCACCCAACAGCTGTTTTTCAATACATACACTATGTGCTGTGGTGCTGATTCAGAACTCATGACAAGAACAGCATTGTCCTAGGAGGTTTGTTCACATTTGGGGTTTGTTTCCTATAAGCTTTAAGGGAAAGGAAGCCAAGCACTACTTCGAGGTTCAGCTTTTTTTTTTTTTTTTTAAATTAAAAAAAAAAACTGTTTTCCCCATTACAGCTAAGCATGTGTGTATGTGTACACATTTAATATGTGCAAAATCCATGGAATGGACTTCAGAGCGCTGGTATGGGGATTTTTGCTTGCTGGTAAAACCCTAGCCCTTGCCACCTCCCCTTTCTGGGCAGCATCAGCATATCTGTTTCAAGTGCTAATATAGCAGACCAGATCAATCAGTCTTTCTGTGAGTGGTATATCCTTAACATAAATATAGGCTGTGAATGTGTGTGCTTACATTTCTATTTATTTCCATTCTAGTTTTTAATGTGGTTATGTAGGAAATAGAAATAGATTCAAAGGTAGACTGAGTTTGAACAATTTTTGAGGGGCATGTTCAGAGCACTTTTAGGATGGGGAAACTAATTTCTGTCAATGTTTGCTTTCTTACTTAAGCACGAGTTAAATATCTAGCCTTCATGGAGGTGAACCTAACCCTTTGGAAATGCCCTGAATTTGGGGGGAGTTGTGGAAAAAGACTTAAAACCATGCCTGCTCTGCAGAATTCAAGTGCAATGGTGGAAATGCCGAGCTTCCCACAAGCTGCTCCTGGGCCTGGAGACCCCAGAAAACAGAGGTCCAGTATGGGGGATGCAGGGGACTGGCACAGCAAACCTAAACCCAAGTATCTGGAAACCTGTGGGGTGGCAGGGTAGATTAACAGACCACCCAGTAGTTAAGAGGGTCTTGGGTGGATTAAAAAACAGAGGAATAGCAAAGGGTTTCTTTAGTTTTTTGCTAGAGGGAGGTGTGTGGGATGGAAGTGGGCATTGGATATTTACTAATCTCCCCCCTGTATTAGCTAGAAGTTAGTGCAGAAGGATAGCTTCCAAGCAAAGTTCATGTTGCTTGCTGTAAATACCTGCTTCATTCTCAGCGGGTGCCCACAGCACCGGGGGTCTTCACAAGAGTAAGGGCTGGTGTGTTGCCCTGGCCCCTGCTGCTCCACTCCCCACTCCTCCCCCTTACCTTGTACGCTGGCCTTGAGCTCGTAAATGCTCTGTAAAACTTCCAAGCTGCCCCAGTCCTCAGGAGATTAATAATTGGAGAAGGCAAGTGGCCGGAGTGGAATGCTGTTCTGCCAGAACAAATCCCACCAGGGTGGTGATGAGGCCAGGTTTGGCTCCAGTGTCCCTCTGAAGCTTGTCAGGCTTTCATGCCTCTCTGCTGGGTGAAGTTTGCTGACTGACTGCTGATTTTTGGCACGCTCCAGCGTAATGCTTCACCTTGCAGACCACAGGAGCCCAAGAGAAGATTATCCCTGCACCATTGTGAGTGGTTTGGATCTCGTAATGCTGCAGTCTTCTGAACACCTTCTGTTTGGTCACCTTGATGGCAAAGCTAAGTCTCAGGCTGTGGTTCATGGCTCCTCCTGGAACAGTATTATGATGACTTTCCAAAACTGCTTTTCTACATGTGGAAAATTTGTCACCGGAAGGGTTTTCCTGGGGATAGAAGAAGAGGAGGGAGTGTTAAATGTTCAACTTGTTCAGAATATCAGCATTTGCATGGGATACAAATGAAGTCTAAAACAATTTACTCTTGTTTACTTTGAAAGAAGTATGAGAAATCCTGTTAATGAGTTATGTATCAGTCTTTGAACTTGTGCAAATGAATTCTGTTACCAGACAGTGTTTTCATTCCTTTCCTTGAACATAGAAAATTAATAAAAAATGTGGAAGAGTGGAGAACTTTAATTTTAGTACTGATTATTTGGTCTGTTATAAGTATAATAGATAACATTCTTTTAACGTCTTAGTTCCAGAAGACTTCCAAAGAAACACCTGCAATGCTCATTTCATATTAATCCAAGGAACTCATCTGAACTATTTGATACGACTCTTTATAAACCTTGTGTCCTACAAGATGGAGAAGAATGTGCGAATATGTTCAAACCAGCTTCAAGCAGTGATTGAGGCTATCAGTGACTAAATCTGAACAGGATGGATTTACACAGCTACAATGGAAATACTTTGCAAGATTTTTTCCTAGGATACAATGCTATACAACCAGTACTCAAAAAAGGGCCCAGGCTTCTCTGGTTATTGAGGTATCTCTTACCTGAAAGATGTTATGTTGGCAAGTTGCTACCTAGATACTTCCTGAAATATTGCTTCAATACAGATTATTTTTCCCAGTGTAACTTCTCAGAGTTTTTGTGGAATATTCCCCGCAATGTCCCTCATCCAGGTACTGGTGTGGCAGAACTGCTGCAGGAGGTGTGGTTGGACAGCCCTTGCAAGGAAGTGGTCTAAGCAGTACTTGAAAGTAGCTGTGCTATGGTAATTTTTGCTATCTCTGGCTGATTTAAAGGGCTTCGCATAGTTATCAACAGTATACATTAATTTAGTATGCTTTTAAATTGATGGAGGTGCTGAATTTAATTCTTATCAATTGTATGGACCAGGAGAAATAGTTGCCCAGGGTGAGTTGCTAGCAGCTGTCATGCCAAAGGGAGGTCGCTTTCTGTGGATTGTTCTATTGCTCTTTATTTCAGGTGCTCAAACACATTTTACAGGTGTGTGTCATACCTCAAAAGCAGGAGGAGATAAACATGAGGCAGATGAGTATTGTCAGTTGAGAGGAACAAAGTGTTCCAAAGTTGGGAAAAGCAGGAAGAACAAAGAATTATATTTTTTTACATTCTAATCCAGGTGGTTTTATGTTCAAGACAGGTGTAGTGGTTTGAATGTGGGGATTTCCTTTCTCCATTGCACTCTCAAATTTATGTTTGATTTGGTGGTCCATGTGTTTCATGAGTTTGATGCACATATAACTAACTCTAGCCAATGATTTTATAAAAGTTTCATTTGCACTAGATACACATATAATATAAATAAAACTGACAGATATCCTAGACTTTGAAATAAAACCATAAAGGAAAATATCCCAGTTGGTCACCAAATGGGGAGTCTAGATGATAGGGCATTAAGACAGGATTATCTTCAGGTGAGTCACAACAGTCTTTCCTCCCTAGGGTGAGCCCCAGACAGAAAACTGGAAGAAAGAGGGGCAAGAAAAAAGGATTATACACCAGGACTCACCTCAGGAGCCAAACTCATTTTTCAAGTTCATTTTTATCTTTTAATAACGTGAGGGAATGACAGGGGACTTGCCACAGTGGAGACTGAGCAGAGTCTGAGTTTCAGACTGACACGACTCCATCAGAAATTTCAGAGGAATAGAGACTGTTGGAAAGGTGAATGTACTTTTAGGTAGCTATACCTTAAAGGATAAGGACAACTCCCAATGATCAGGAGTTTTGAGTATTTGGAGTGCCGGATGACAACCTTGGGAAGTAAGTGGGATTTTAGCAGGTTGGTACACCTTGAGTCATGGCCACTGCAAGAAAGTACAGGGATGTAGCCTGGTGAACCCTGAGGTTTAGGTAAGTGACCTCTGGATCCAGGAAGTCATCTCTTCTACCTCCCTGCCCAGCAGATTGTAAATAGAGAATTTAGTTGTTTGCTGATTGTAAGATCTAGATGTAACCTGTTTATGCCTGATAATGGGTATATGTTATAAATAAAATAAAATTAAATAGCCTGCCATTTTTCAGTCCCATGTTACCATATTTTCCTTTATTATGTGTGAGCTAGTAATTGGAAAGGTTTATATCTGACAGCAAATCTTGATTTTTTTTTTTACCTGATAGGTTCATTAATCTAATTTTGAAACTAATGGTAAATCCTGCATTTTTGAACAATATTTGTGAGCTATATACACCATGCAGGAGGTTGTTCTCCAAAGTATTTAAAGCACAGTAAAAGTCTTCAAGAGGGTTGATTGTCCATGATTCTGCATGCTATATAAAGATGGCTGTGAGTGGTGGTAGATTCCTTTGGACACATGTGCTTGGATATTGCATCAATACGCCTAGTTTTATTAACACCTTGTTAACTTAAGAGCTGTCCAGAAAAGATTAATATGTTTTTCAGAAAGGAAAATTTATTATTTAATTTTGCCCTGCTGATTTTTATTATTGACAAGTTGTGAGAGGTGGAGGTTAAACTTTTATATACCCCAGAGCATGACCATTAATTTCTTTTTAAAAAGCTTGTCAAAACACAACAATCTCATCTTTCTTTTTGCAGGGCAAATACATTAATAAAGTGGTATATTCCCCAATGCATCACCAGATGTAATTTATTATAAAATATGAACTATTTTAGCTGCTAAAATATTACCCTGCAACAGAAGGAAACTGCTAAAAAAGTTGAATTAAAATAGAGACAAAATTCTTTTTCATATTCTGTTGAATGTCAAAGGTGAGATGTGGGTGCTGCTGAAGGAAGTGGAGATTGAATACAGAATTTCCTTTGTATCTAGAGCAGTGAACAAGCGATTTGTCCAGGCCTATTGTTTCAATAATTATTGTTAACTTAAGACATGAAGGGTTGCAAAGTGCCCTTTGGAGAATCTCATTCACTTTGTTACTCCGGCAGATATGAAAGAAATTCTTTATTCAGCAGGTTACTTTTTGAAAAGAGTAGCACTACAAGCTCCACCACCTTCCCTTTAGGAAGTGCTCACCAAACAGCCAAAGGGAAACAGAAGAACGTTTTTGCTGCTGTGACTAAATGTAGGTCTTGTTCAAGTATTTGGCTTGCTTCAATATCTACCCCCTCCTCTCCCAACTTAAAGGTTTACCTGGGCTGCTGGACAAAAATAACACTGAATTCCTCGCCAGCCACTGCAGCCTTTCTTTTAGCTGCCTGCTGCTGGTTAAAGTTAGAGCTCTGCTGGAAGCGGAGGCTCTGAGACTCCATCACCTGTGCTCCTTTCACAGCACCTTTTCCCGCTACAGTCTGTCTTTTGGTTGTTTCTGGTCATTTCTGCTCTTCCATTTCCTATTAGGTGCAGTTGTTGATTGATTCGTCCGGCCAGTCACAAACCCACTGTTCTGTAACTTGGTTAATTTTAGTTAAGATTTGCCAGTAATGTTATGACTAGACTGTGTTGTCTCTATGTGAGATAAAGGAGTGTTGTGTGTTCTTGCATTCCTGACATCCAATGCTAATGAATTCGTATCATAAAATAAGCAGGACTGCCTCTGTGTTTAAAATGTCCCCAGAAAATGAAAGTCCAAATTAGAGGTGAGCCATTTGAGTACTTCTCAAGCTTGATTTCGGTATTATACTTGAACTCGCTGTCTTTTCTCCTTGCTCAACTGTGTCTTGCAGTTGACCAGGCTTCTGGTAGAGACAAAGGTCTCTGCAGAATTTCAAATTCTACAGGATATCTTGTTCTGCTTTGGTATTTTTTTTTTTTTCCTTTTGCCTGTGATCCTTTCATGTCCTTTCATCTTTCCTTCTTTGCCCTTTGTCTTTGCCATCAGCTTCTTCCCTTCTGGGTTTTTTTCATTGTTCCTTCCTCCTTGGTGCTCTCTGTACCATGCCTTTGCATTATCTCTCCTTCCCAAACATTGGGTTTGCATTTCCCAACATCCTCCGGTTAATTCTCACACTTTTCGTCAGTGAAGCTTGGTTTGCTCACGTGCTTCATCCAAAGCCGAGAGAAAAGTGTGAGGAGATCTGACAGTCCAGGGAGCAGCATGCTGAGACATGGTCAGGAAAATGGCTTAATAACAGGACATCCCATTAAGTGCAGGCAACTTGAGGAGTGTGACAGCCTTTAGAACCCTAAAAGGTTGTAATGTCTGTAGTTGCTTCTTGTATGCACACGGTTTCAGTAGCTTTCACTTTGCTTGTCTGAATGCAGGTTTAATTTCTGACAAATATTTCAAAGAATTGTCTGCAGACATCTTCAGGAGGGAGAAAACCCCCCTCATACTTAGTACCTTGTTTTAGTTTTTCTTGCTTATTGGTTCCCTTCTAAATAAACTTCTAAATATGTGCAATATTTATGGGCATCTCTATTCATCTTTCAGTCAGCATTTAAGTGCATTACTTGTTTAGTTAAACATGTATTTTGCTTCTTTAAATGTATTATTTATCTGACAAATCCTATTGGTTTATTTGGAACCTTTACAGCCTGAAGGGCAAACATGTATTTTGGCATGGCAATAGTTTAGAAAACATGTATTATTTACCCATCGGAAAGTAATGGGTCCTGAGGAGCCATTATGGTCCAGCTTGTAAATCCTTCTCAATTTGCATATTATTGACCCAATAGACAGTAACAACTCTTGGGACCTGTTGTGGTCTATCCATATTCATTTGGTTGCCATACGTGCGTGTAAAGTCCGCTTGCTGGAAATCCTTATAAATACTTGATTGAAAAAAATATATACAGAAAGTTATATTTATAAATGAAATTGCTTGGTCAGTTTTAATTTCCCTCTTTCCTTCTCTCCCATAAATACCTAGAGACACTTTCAAGGAAAATTGTTTGTTTTGGAATTACACAAGCACCCAGAAGAGCTTTATCCTGGTAATTATTTCTTTTTAAAAAACCCAAACACTTATGTAATATAATACACAGTCTGACTTCTGCTGAATTTTTAAAAAAATGTTTTTATGCCAAGTTTCAGGCTAACAGCAGACTTTTACAGCTGAATAATAAAGATTAAACACATGAGTGTATAATGGAAATGTTGACACCTCCAAGGCTGGTGGAACAAATGCTTTTTGTGTAATGAGACTTTTTCTTTTTAGAGCTAGATATTTTAAAGTCTTATTCAAACCATTTATTTAAAACCAAAATCACTTCAGATAACATGGGAGTGTTGCGTGTGATCCAAAAAAGGTGTCTCCATTGCCAGAACTGTCAGGCTCTGGCACCTGGGAAAGACAGCTAGTGGTATTTCTGAGTATTAGTATTCAGTGTGTGTCTGAGCCTGCACTCCTGATTTTGTTACACTTGTTTCTGCAAAGTGGTGGAAGAGGATAAATAAGGAATAATGGCCACTCTGCTATGCAGTTGTTCATAACTCCATGCCACGACAGTTTCCCTGTGCACCTTACTAATGTTTTGAAGACTGGATGGGAAATTTGTCTTAAAAGTGTGAAAAAGGGCAGTGAAAAAAAGAGGAAAAGGCTGGGTTTTGTGGCGTAAGGAGTGTAAGCCTTGTTCTTGCCAGTTACACGGAGGTGAATTTCCACTGATGTGAATTTCCACCGATGTTTATCTTGGAAGCAGTGTTAAGAAGCATTTGTTAAGGAGCTCTTAGCCTGGATGTGCCAAGTGGCTCCCACAGAGAAGTGAGCAGCACCAAGAGCGGGGCCCAGCTGGGCGTGATGGTCCAAGCTGCAGGGAACAAGCCTGCCTGCTTCTCTCAACCAGCTGTAAGCCAGCACTGTGCTGTGCCTGCTCGGAGTTTGGAAGGATGCCCACTTCTGCATGGCTCTGCCAGCCAGAATTTGTGGTCATCCTAGACTCTGGAGGGGGCAGGAAAAAGCCATCCTTTGAAACCCAGAATGTTTTATGATGTAATAATAATAATGGATGGGAGCACTGAATCCTGTCATTGTTGAAGGGTGATAGGAAACTTGATTTTTTGCATTAACTGGTAATTTTTTTTTTAAAGGCAGTGACCTCATCCTTCTGCCTGAATCTGAATGTGCATATAAAGAGATTTACATATTTATTTAAAGAATGTGTGTGTGCATGTGTGTCTATGTATATTTTAAACTAATTACATTGATATTAGGGATTTCTGTACATTGTTACTCACGACCTTTTTCAGTCTTAAAGCAGTTTTTCTGGAACTATATGCATGATATGCATTTTCTCGAGCTTCAGTGGTCAAGTAATATGTGCTCACGGAAGAGTGAAATGAGAGTATAGCAACACATTCTATACCTTCTATTTTTATTTAAAATTTGTGGTCATATAGTCAATCCTTGCTGCAACGCAGAATCTGGTTTTTATTACATGTTTAAACAAATGAAAGATTTTTAATGGAAAATAATAATCACTTTGTGATGGCTTATTAATCGTGATGAGAGAAATTTGCAAATCCTTAGAAGACCTTAAGTCTGGCTAGTCTCTCTAGCTGTGAAGTTTAGCTTGAAGAAGAAAAAATATTACAACCACTAATTCTTGCTGCCCCAAACCACTGCTGTTGTCTCTGGCCTACATGTAAAATCATTAGTCTGTAATTATATCTCTTGCCACAGAGTATAGTAATCAGTGTGTGTTAATCCCCATAATGCATACATAAATCAGTTTAAAAAAGAGGTTGAGGACATTTATTTGCAGTCTGTTTATTTAAAAGTCCTTTACAGGTAATCCACAAGAAGATGACTCCTGCCAAAGCTGGAGAAGTCTATTGCTTTTTCTGTAGACTTTGCTTATCATTAATAGAAAGCAGCATGTGTACATCCTGCAAACTCATTTCCTTATTTAAAGTGGGCATCCTTCCTTTACTGAGATATGCTTCCTCTTTTAATACAGGACTGAGGATGAAGCCTTTGTAAGTCCTTAAAGGCACATCCCTTCCAAATGACCTTTTGTCCCATCCTAGTAAGTTGCATTGTTTAGTCGACTCCCTGTTCGGTGCAGCTACATGAGCTGTCTTTGGAAATGAAGAAAAAAAATTTCTTTGCTAATTAAATTGGGAAACATGTCACATTTTCCCATTATGAAGCATAAATGAAAGTCCAGTTGAGTGTGGTGTGCCTTTTGGTAGCCTGTGGGGAACTGAATTCCAGGGAGTAACTGAGCAGGGCTTATTCACACAGCTATCCAAGGACAGTTGCTACATTTGTACAGATCTTTTCCCTATGGATTTCTAAATTCTTAATTAAAAAAAAACACTGTATTTATTTTTCTTTAAACCATATGACCAAGAATTGTCCAAATATATTCAACTACATATAAAATTTTACCCCTCTGCCTTTTCTGTATGTAAGCATAGATTTACTTTTTCTTTATCTATGTCCTTTTATTGGATTTAACAGAAAATTATTCTTTCTGTGAACTACTTTAGCTTGATTTTTCTGACAGTATCGCAGATCAATTGCTGTGGAGGAGATATTAATTTCACAGGCACTGGATTTATAGCATTATTAAATTAATTGGATAGAAGTTAGGTTGCAGGTAGTTTCTCTTTAATGACAGATACCGTATTTCACTAATCAGAGATGAATGAAAATTAAATGAAAACCTGCTACCTACATTTTCCATACATTTCCCAGGCTGCTTCTGGTGGTTTGGTTTGTCACTTTGTTGTAGGGGGAGTTTTTTAGGTTTTCATTCTTTTTTTATCCTATGGAATATATCAGTAGGCAATTCATAAATGTTTTCTTTTAAAAGCCTTTTAACAGGGTCACTCGTGAACTGAGACCTCAGTGTCTGTGCTCAGGCCAGGTTCTCTGGTGTTGCCTGGGACTCCCAGAGCTTTCCAAGGTGAGATGAGGATTCTTCCTGGCCCGGATTTGTTGAGATGCACATGTATGATGCCTGTCAGGAGTGATGCCATCAAGTGGACTGTTCACACCTGTGAAACATTAGAGGGTGGTAACACCAGTTGGTAAATACTTCACCCTCTCCTGACCTGAGCCCAGGGAGGGGGTCTCCACAGGTGCCTTGTTAGTTACAGGGGAGAGGCATTCTGCTCTAGAGGGTGGATCAGGAAAAGTGTTTAATTGCCTCTTATCGAAGTTTCTTTTGTTGACTAAATAGTCATAACCACTTCTATTCAGAAACCCAGCTGAAATAGTGTCCTACTTTATTCTGTATAAAGGCTGGTGCTTAAGATACTTTCTCCAGAAGTGGGAAACCTGCATGGTAAAACCTCCTCATCCTAGAGGACTTCCATTCTCCACTTACCTGTGAGAATACACCAAGGTGGGAGCCACTCCAGCAGCCAAGAGTTCGGGATGTTTGTTACAGGGGCAAAGATGCTACAAGTGAGATGGGTGAAGTATGAAAAAAGAAGAAAATTAAATACAAAATGGTTTCAATATGCAGTGTCAAGAGAAGTTGAAAGAAAGTTAATTCTACTTATTCCTCAGAAAATAGTGAGAAACCAGTGGGATCTTATACCACTGGAATCAACTGAAACGTTATAATTGAGTGCAAAGCTCTTAACCTGTTGCTTTGAGTGACTTTCCCAACCCTGCACTGGAAGTCCTTGGCACAGCTGGGTCCTTGTGCCAGCCTTCCAGGACTATGTTTAAAAAAGTGAACAATGAGAATGGAAAAACATGTGCCTCCATGAAATTTGTGCAGGTTTCTCTGCCTCTTGGTGGAAAAGGATGCAGTTTTGAAATGTGACTTGCTATGCCCTCAGTGCCATAAGTTCCCTGGAGTTCTCTTGTGATCAACCTGTATGTGACAAAATATATGGCAGCCTTCTTGAATGGCAATGATGCACCTTTTGGAACAGCTGCTCGCTGCACATGTGGTTTGGAGGAGACCTTTCTGATTAGGTGTCTGGTGGGTGATTAAGTTGTGGGTGAGATCCTGACTTGATTGCAGGTACTGCAAGTTTGCTGTTGAACCTTTAACAGGTTTGAGCGAGTGTTTGTTCTGGAAATGATTTAATATGTCCATGTGCCCTTCTGTCCCTCCTTCACCCCCAGGATGGTGAGACATCTTACTAGATCCTCACTGACTAATGAGTGTGCCTGTGCAAGGCCAAAACCGGGCTGGCTAATGACCTTAACACTTCTGTCACCCTTTGCTCTAATGTGAAAGGAGAATAAGGAAAAAGGCAGGGGGAAGATTTTTTCCCCCCCCCAATTTTTAGAAGGATTTAGGATTCTTCTTTAAGACTTTTCGAATTCTTTAAGAAGCATTCATGTCTTCCATCATATGTTTAAGGGGAAAATATTTTGAATGTTTTAATCAAACAAATTGCTATGATTTCTGAAATTGTATTGCAATAATTCTATCTTTTAGATTTAATGTAGAAAATGTTGTTATTTTTGCTTTCTGGTTCCTAAGTGGAAGAGCCAACTCAAACCAGCTGGTAGGTTGCATGAGTAAAGACTATTAAATTTGACTTAGAGCTTTAACTATTGTAGGCAGTTTGCTCAGTGTGAAGAAAATTAGAGTGTGGAGTGATACTGCATTTGGATCTTACGCTGTGTGTATGTATAAAAGTAATACTGATTCATTCAAGAATGTAACATTACCATATGGTCTTGGCTGTAAGCATGTGAAGGTTTCAGAGGAACTCCCCACAAATTTAAAGATAAGAAAATTCGTGTTTTTAGAATACAAATCCTTCAGAATACAAATCCAACTTATTTGAGCTGGAATTGCCAGTGCTTGCAACACAAATTTAAGTTTTTACAGTCTTGTTCTACAGCCTGGAGAGGTCATTTCAGTGGATCAGAAAACAAGAAAGCTTTTTCCATTTAGATGAAGACAGCAGAGAGTAGTGCTGCTGCTTCAAGAATAGGAGCCTTGCTGTAGAGTGTATAGGATGTTGCACTCATACATGGGGCTTGAATTTGACCTACACTGATGAAAATCAGTACTTTTTGTTTTAAATGGTTCCAGGGTCCTTGTGAATGATTAGCCTAATGGTCTGGGATGTAAAAATGTAGCCAGCTGAATGTCTTGGTTTACAGAGGCTGTTCATTCTGTCGGCAGAAGAGATTTATAAATACAAGGTAGATTTGTGAAATAATGCATTTATTTACCAAGTGTATTGTGCTGGCTCTGAAGAAAATATTCCCTTTGATATGTGTCACTAAGTATTTTAATGATTCATTTAATCATGTAGAACATTGTGGACATTTTTATCTGAAGAAATACATACATGCTCTGATGGTTAAATTATGCATTTGTTAAAACACAACAAAAAAGGCCACCAAACCTCTAGATATACCTTTTACGATAGGAAAGAAGCCTCCAAAAAAAAAAAAATTAAGTACTAATGTGGCTGATAATACACTTTAATTGCAATTTGTACTGCCGTGTTCAAAAGAATGTAAAGTAGCAAAGGCTTCTCAAATTTATTCTGTTTCAGCCTTCTTGGAAATGCTGAGGACTGTATTGCCTCCCTCCTGTTCTTGAGGCTCTGCTCCAACTGAAAAAGCCCAAATCCCTGCAGCTCTCTCCTCCCCTTGTGCTTTTGGGTTTTTTTTTACTATTTTACTGAGAGCTTCAGAGTAAAAAAAAAAAACCAACACACCCCAAATATGAAAACTGTCCTGTGATCTGGCACATTTTGGATGTGAACAGGAATATAATTTGCAATTAAGCTTGTTTTTGATAGGCACAACAGAACAAGAGTAATTCTTATGACCAAACTTTAAATATAGTCTGGATATGGTTTATCAGCTGACTGAAATCAGTTGTAGAACTTCAAAATGAGGAAATATTAGTCTTGGAAAAAGAGAAAAATACCAAAATTAAATACCTACTTTATATAATGAAAATGTACCATAAACAAATGGGTTAAAATCCAAAGTAAATAAAATTAATGTGGTATTCTGCTGCTGACTAGCCCTATATTTGAGTGGAATAAATAGGGTTTTTTAAAATTATGAAATGGCAATAAGTAGCTCCTTGGTTTTCACTGATATACAGGTGGGGATAAAGCTTGATACTTTATTATGAAATTATGTTACTCAGTTTCTTTGAAGTAAACTTTTTAAAGTTTGCATACGGTGGTTCTGCACTTTGGTTTCATAAAATATCTTTTAAAATTTCATTCTTGATTGTAGACTGGCAGCACTGACAACCAACCTTGATTCTAATGGTTATTCCCTGAACAAAGGAGGGTAGGGTTTGGAAGCATCTCTTACCAGTTATCTTTACTTTTCTGTGTGGTAATTTGTGTTCTCATTGCTCCTAAAGTCTGTTTTCTTCAACCCTGAGTTATCAATAAGGGTGAATGCAGCCCTGGAAGATTTTTTTCCTGTACCTTGTTTGTCCCTGTATGTGAAATGTGGGGGACAGACATGATCCAGAAAATTATTTTAGCTTCTCTTTGAAAGACTGCAGCACACTGCTTTCCTCATTGCCCAGCGGCGTACTTTGAGTCTTTTTAAACATGAAGGACCCAGCTGAGAGTGCAGGTCAGGAGCTGGAAAACTTTTCTTCTACTGGTTGTAGTTGTCTCTGTATTGCAGCTGCTTTTTATCAGAAGAGGGCTGCAGCTAAGAGCTCTTAATCTCACTTTTCCTCTGAGGGTTTGTAGATTGTCAGGTGTTGACCACTTGGCTACACCAGGCATATCTTCTACTTGGGAGCTGCCTTCTTAGGAGCTGTTGTTGGTTTGTTGAAGGGTAGATGTATCCTTTTGTCTACTTTTCGTTGTAGAGAATTGCATTTCATGGTTAGCAAACACAGGAGCTAAACTTCTGTGTGGCAGACAATGGTCTGAATCATTACAGACATAAAACACATGATTTATGATAAGATTGGGCAGCAGCTTGTAATGAGGAGCTGATAAAAACTTAAAGCAGAGTCTCAGCGCTCCAAAGAATTTTAGTAATATATAAACTAGATCTTTCCAGCAACTCCTTGCTTTGTAGTGAACCCAAACTGATTGGTATCCAAGTCAGACTTGGATATTTGTGGTTTTCAGACTGTTCTTAATAAATGTGGGTGCTCCCTTAGGAGAATGGTCCCTCTATAAACAATAAGGTTAATATTGAATGTTTATTCTTCAATCAACTACACTTCCATTTTATTCAGCATCTTAAATTTTTATGTTTTTAAAATGTGAGAATGCAAAGCAGAAAGAGAGAAGGAAAAGGAAATCCTGTGCATGGGCAGGGTGGAGTGTCATCCCTTCTTTGACTAGCTTCTCTCAAATTAAAACAGGAGGAAAAGAAAAGTGAAAAGTAGTAGAACATTTGTTCCTTTGTCATTTTAATATTCAGTGCTGAAGGAGTGAAAACACCATCAGTGGTCATGTTATTTATTTTCTGTACACCTTTTCTAAGTGTATTTTTGACTGTATTATCAGGGAAGCCATTATCTTACCTTGGAAAAAAGGATACTTTTTTTAAAAAAAATGGCTCTTGTGCTATCTTTAACTGTATCAACTGATTCAGTGACTATCCTCAAAGATCAAATGTTTGTGGAGTTACAGAATTGCTACTGCTAACAGTGTGGGAAGGTAGGCTTTGCTCAGTCACTTCAATTGTGGCTGCAGAATCTTGATATGAGAGGAGTAAAATGCAAGGACAGCTTAAATCTCTTAAGTGTTCAATCTGATGTTATTCAGAATGGACGTCGAAGACAATGTCATTAACCTCAAAGGTACAGCTTCTGATCACATTTCTGTTTGTTTTTATTAGCATATTGCCACTTTTGGGTGCCTCAGGCTTTTTATCACTGCCCCTTTCTGCCAGTGCTTTCACAGGATGGTTCTTTCTGTGTGCTAAAGGAGAAGAAACTGCAGTCTGCTGAAACTCCTTGGAGCTGCAGTTATAAATAGACTTGGAAGCAGCAACAAGCTGGGTCCACTGCCTCTGTAATGGCCCTTTCCAAATACTTTAAAACAAATGATTCATCAAATAAGGAGCACTAAAAGAAGAAATCTGCCAATTTGTAGAATTTGACTCCTCCTAATCAGAGCAAGGCAACAGGATGTTGAGTTCCTGCCCTGCACCTGATTAAAGCCAAATGCACTAGGAACAGCTGGGAGTGAGAGGAAGCACCAAGCTCTTCTCAGTTGGGGGTAGGACAGCAAAAGAATTTTTTTAAATCCCTTCCACCTTTGTTGTTCTGTTTTCCTGACTCTTTGACAGATAAGCACTTATTTCCTCTGGTATTTGGACCCCTCAGAAAACCACGTAGAATGTACAGAATATAGGAAAAAGCTGCACGTGTATGTGCCTGACCTAGGCATCTGATTTTGGTCACAATGTTATTCAACATTCCTCATCATCAGTGTAGCCAAATTGCTAACTTTACAGACTCTGGTCATGCAGGTGCCAAATTCTCCAAGTTCTGCCCACCCACCTTCAGCAAGTTAAAACCTGTAAGAGCAGCATGGAGACCGAGATGCATTTTCCATCTGGATCGCTGTGGTAGTTCTCACTGCTGTAAGCTCACGCAGAGCCCCTCAATGAACGTGCTTCTCTTTCTTTTTTTTTTCTTTTTTTTTTTTTAATGGAAACACTAAAAAAATGTGAAACCTTTGTCAGTGCTTTCTTCCTGTGCTCTAGAAACCATAAAAAACACAGCTTTTTAAAGCTTCAGAGTACACACATGCCCTCAAATAAGTGTTAAGCAGTTATTTTTCCCCATGCAGTTGTAGAATGTGTTGCAGATCACAGCCAAGCACAAAAAATAAGTGTCTTGTAGCGTATGCTGTAGATACAGTAACAGTTGCACAGTGGTTTATTGCTTAAAATACAGCAATTACTTCAGTGTCAGAAATCTTCCCAGAACCTCAAAACAAAGCTCCTTCTTTACCATTTCTTGAAGTAACTTCTTATGTGATTATTCCTGGGCTTTTTGCAGCCGTATCACAGCGCTGCTTTATGTGTGCGCAGCTTCCCCTCTGTGCCTTGAGCCAATGGAACAGGCTGTTCGCTCGTGCACTCCCTGGGCCTGATCCAACAAGCCATGAGGTCGGGAGCAAGACTTCTCTTGGCTTCCCCAAACTTTGGATCAGGCCTCCTGCTGCAAGCATTTTGTACCCTGGCATCCGCGCCTCGGCTCCTTTCTCTGTGAGCGTCAGCACTGCCAGAGGGTCAGAGTAGCAACCGTCACTTTAAAGCTTCAGAAAAGCAGGCAGTTCAGAAAAAAAAAAAAAAAAATTCTTTTTAAAGTCATCCCTGAAACACTTTTTTCTCATCTTGAAATGAAGGAAAATGTGCCTATAAATGTCTCAGTCAGCATGCACTTTTCTCCTCTACTAAAGTTTGCCAGATATTCCATTTCTCTGCCTTCCTTTTTTCTTCAGATTTTCAGGTTAATGTTGGAACTGTTTTGTGAGAAATGGTGTTAACAGTGTACCTGACATATGAGTACTGGGGCTTACCATAACACTATGAGAATAGCTGCTGCCAAATTTTATGACCTCCAAGGCTGTATATTTAAAATCTTTTGGTATATGTCAACCAAAACAGCGTGTCTTTGCATCAAGCAAAGAAAAGTGATACTTACATACACAGTTGAAAAGCCAACGGTCTCTGCAGATATCGAGAGAACAAAAGAACGCTTCCATGAACTTGTGCTATAAAATACAAACCTCAGGTACTTTATGTTCCTCTTTTGCCTTTTCTGTGGGATGCAGGATTTTAGCTGAGGCTTGGATGACCTTCACATGGTGTTTCAAAGGAAGAACAGGTCAACAGGTGCCTGTCATCCTTGCAATGGGGGGCTTTGCCCCTTGGGAGAATTGGGGCGGGCTCTTTGGGGAAACAGGTATTGCTTGAGGAAAATGGGCACGTTTCAGAGTACAGCAGGTATCATTCTGTTGTTTGGCTTTTAGCACCTGTTGGAAAGTGACAAATTACTCTCTCTTTTCCTTTGATATGTATAGCCTAGCTTGCCTATTAATGTGTAATGTTCTTTCCTAATATAGCTTAGGAAACTCTTTATAAATTATTGTTCACTCTACATATGGCAATACAAGTTGTATTTATACAGATCAAGTCAAAGCACTGGAGCAAATAAACTCCTACTCATCACATAATGTGTTTTTCCTGTCTTGTAGTGCCAAAAAAGGCGTTTGAATGTATGTAGAGATGCTCTTATTTTCTCTGAGCTAATGGAGTTTACCTGCTGCTACTTTGGAGCACAGTCATTATGTATTCTTAGATATCTCTATATTTAAAGCCCAAAGCAGATATTGGATGTTGATACAACTTGTGGAAACTTGTATGTTAAGTCTGATGCTCCCCCCTCCCTTTGGTTTATCTGTGGAAAGAGATTGCTTCTAGAAGAAAATGCTCTAATAGTTAGAGGCTAACTGCCATTAATTGAAATTGTATTTTTTAAGAAGGATGTGAAAAAAAAAACCCTGTGAATGAGTTTATTAAAGTTTTCCGTTAGACGATTTAGTTTCAATGGTCCAGTAGGTATTCTATATTTTTCAATGCATATGATGGTTTGAAAAAATTACTGTTAACACATTTGTTTTCCTATTTAACCTGGGAAGACATTGGGAAAAATTGGCAGACAACACTACTGAAAAATCTTTAAAATAATTTTTGGCAGATTCATGCAGATTAATTCTTTGAATTATGTGGGTGTCAGAATATGACAAATTGGATGTGTTTGTGAGATGCTAGTGTGCTCACATATAAATGCAAATATGTGTATGTCTCTGTACATTCTACCTAGGGTTTATTCTACCATGTACTCCAAAGGAGGTGTGCTGTTGTTTTCTGTAAATTAGAATTAAGGCCTTCTGTGTGTGCATAAATATATAAAACAATAGCTTTAATGCTTTTTGGCCACATTACAGAAATTACAAAGTTTACTTCATTTGTGTTCTCCAGATCCCTTCATGTCAGAGAGAAAAAGCCAACAAGGAGAAAACAATTTTTTTATTATTTCACTCCTACAATGCTTAGTCTCAAAATGCTTAGCCAAGGGAGCGTTTCTTATGACTTATTTTCCTTTTCCCAAAAAACCCAGATGGCTGTCCCTGTTTAGGGGGGCTCTGTCCTCTTATTAACTCAGAAAATAAGTACCTCATGATGCTTTCAATCACTTTTTTATTTTTTTTCGCTTTTTGTGGGGAGTGGTAAATCACTAAACTGTTGCAATGAATTAGCAAAAAGCATATCCTGTGATGTTGTCAGAGACATGGAAGCAATGACACTAATGCGAATGAAATCAGTACAAGGGGAAGGTGTCTTGTGCTTGGGAAAACCTTTAATTTGCTTTCAAATTACCTAATGACAACCTTACAGTGTAAAAAGAGCTACTTCCAGTGTGTTCCTCCCTGCAAATGAAATTGGAATAGACACAGAAGACTTGATGTGAACCATAGTAAAACTTGACTTGCTTAAACAGGATTTTGGGTAGATTTAGTGAACGTTTTGGTCTTATAAGGCATTGTGACAAACTTCATGAAGTTCAGGACCTTCAGGGCTGTTCTTCTACTTTTTCCTTTTGACCCTAGATGGAGGGGTTTTGTGATGTGACTCAGGAGATAAATACAGGAGTGTAACTTTATGACACAAGCCTGGGAGGGAGGGTCATCTTGTCTCCTTCATCTAGGAGATTTTTTTTCGCTCTGCTTTCATTTTGGATCAATCCACGTGAGGTCACTAATTCAATAAAGATGCTGACGAAAGTAAGCCATCTTCATCATTGCAGCTTAATCTGGCAAATCAGCTCCAGAGGTTTGAAAGCGCTTCTGCTTGTGAATGGATGATTATTTGATGCCAGCAGAGCCAGAAAGAGAGGTTAGTCTGATGCAGATGTCTTGGCTGGGGTCTTATTTCTGTCAAATTTGCCTTTTTTGGGAGGCGCAGCAAGGACTTATCTCTGTCTCGCAGCTTTTCTGTGGCACTGCAGGAAGGAAAACCCCAGTGGCTACAGTGATGTACCTTTGACTTCTGCTCAAGATCTGTGCCATGAGGGGGGTCATGACCGCCTGGAAACTGGACTTTCCATCTGCAGCTGTGTAAGTTTCTGCTGCTGTGTGGTACCTCCTGAGGTCCCAAGCTCAAGGTCCATTTTCTGAGGTTTTCCAGGTGCCAGTGTATGCTTGTCTTTAAGGCAGAGTTACAGTGCAGGAGCTGCCTTTCGAAAAGACCTGCTGAGGTCACAAATCTAAACGAACAATGAAGTTTCCCAACATACCATTTGATTAAATGAAACACAAGAATACATTACTTCAAGTTACCCAGTTTCCCTCCTGGAAACCCTAGAGAAACAACACTTGCAGTTTCATTAACCAGACCTTCCCACTCCCCATACCCACAACTGGAAAGCCTTACAGCTTTTTTTTTTTTTTTAAGATGTTTAGGTGTTTGCTGAGGAATCATTAGCCATCTCTGAATATTTTCTGGTGTCATCAAAGAAACTACTTATTTGAAATAAGGTGGAATTATAGCATAATGCTGAGACACTTCCTATTTCTTCCTTCTCACATACTCTGAGATGTGAGATACCCTGTTTTTATCTCTTTCTTTGCAAGCGGGTTATCAGGCTTCCAAATAGATTGGTCACTCACAAATCTAGTGTTTTTTTCCTTAGTAACTGGCTATAAACTTTTGAGTTGCTTTTCAGCTTGCAGATAGAATAAATTGCTGTTTGTAAGTTCTTAAATTAAAAAAAAAGGTTTAATCAAGCTAGTTTAATACCTCTTGTGACTTTGGTTGAGAACAGTAAGTGCACTGGGTAAGATACCATTTTTAGTCTAAGAAAAGGTTTTGGGAATGTGAACCCAAGGTGTCTCTGTGAGGAGCTATTTAGGGTCCAGCAGATGCCTTCGCCAAGCTCCCTCCTCTGCAGGACTGGGCATTTCTGTCTCTGAAAGCAGTTTAGTCACATCAAAGGAGGGGAAAAGGTTTGGTTTGGTATGCTGGGGAGGAGTAACTGCAGAAGAATTTAGAGGTTGCACTGAGTGCTGGACTATACACAAGGCAGTGTCATGCCAGAAAAGCTGTGGAGCTGATACCCTGACAGGATGCTACTGAGTAGAAATAGGGACTCCATACTGCTTATATACGAGAACACCTCAGATCTTCCACTTTCCAGAATATGCTGAGAGTAGGAAACAATTCAGAGCAAAGACAAAAGTAATTCTAGGCCTGGAAAACAGTCTTGCTGGTAACTGACATTAGGAGACCACTAGAGTTACCTCATTAAAGCAAATGTGAAGCAGCTATTTGATCCTGCTCACACTGGGAGTAAGATGTTTGGTATTACTGGGTGCTTAACCTCACAGGCAATTATGCAGAGATCCAGTGCTGAAAACTAAAGTTAAACAAATTCAAACTAGAGAAGAGGTGCAAATTTTTTAAAGTGAGGACAATTAGCATTTGCGAGGCTTACCAAAGGAAGTGAAAGATTCTCCATTACTTGCAGTCCTTAAATCAAGATTGGATGCTTGCCTAAGAGATATAAATAACTACTAGCTATTTATACAGCTTCGTATAAGAATCTCTGAGTGAAGTCATATGGCCTGTGTTATGTGGGACTTTGTTATACTAGGAAAAGGAGAATTCTGAGTAGTATTAACTATATGTGTATAATTTTTGCTTATGAAGATAGTAAATACAGCAACCAAAACATGTGCTTCTTCTGCAGTAATCATGTTTTCCTTGGATTTATGCATGTATCAGGCAGAATAGCTGATACTTCTCTTTTTATCATCCACAGGCTTAAATAATACCAGCATGTTTTGTATGTTTTGCTCTGTATGAAGTCAAGCTGTTACTGGTGTTTCTGGTTTAGCTTCCAGATTCTTATACTAGCACACTTCATACTGAAGCATTTGAGTTATAAACACTGAAGTAGTGTTTAACAAAAAAAAAACCCAACCAAACAAGCAAACAATCCTGTTTCCTTTAGAAACTAAATTAAAAATTAAAATTGTATCTCCAAATTTTATATGGAAAATCAAAACAGAAAACTGATTTTATATTTCCTTAGATTATTTAGCAAAACTTGAATTAACTGTAGTGTGTGTATGTAGTATCTTAGCCTACAGATTTCACATACGTATATCTGCATAAAGAGAAAAATACGTCTTAAGATGTTTCAACTAGAAGGACAAGGTGGCGATCGCCTGGTTTATTTCCAGGTAACGGTGTTAGAAATCAAATTCTTCTGAAACTGTAAAACTAGAAGACCTACAGAGGTCTCACTGGTTTTAAAAGCCTATCCTAATAATCCCAGAATTATCAAGACAACTACAATAAAAGAGCTAGTCTTGCATTTAAGTTACAGGCGAAGTAATTCCATTTGAAATTTATAAAAACTAACTCTTAACTTCTGTAAAGACGGCCTTTCCAAAAGTACTTTGCCAAGGCTTAGGTGTCTTCAGCCATCTGTAATGGATTATGTTCCCTTACTGTATTTCAGCAGCTTGGTGGTGGGAAAGCCTTGGTGACAACGACACTAATGCAATAGGCGTGATTTTTTTCTCTTTCAATTTATTTTGGCAATCTTGCTAGAGGGGGAAGGCAGATCTAAATCAGTTACTGCAGCCTCGAGCGTGCTGAGTGCACTCTGATGTCCTCTCTATGTTATGTCTTCTGTAAGGTAATAATCAAGTGGGTAATAAAAAGATGATTAGGATCATGCCCAGCTTTTTGATGTGCTTTATTTTCCAAAATTACTCCATTAGGGGTAGTGGACATAGTAAAAGTTGGCAGAAGCTACGTCTGGGCAGTGGAATTCCAGAAGAGACGAGAAGGCCCTGGCTCTGGCAGGCGGCTGTTGTTTGCAGGGCTGCAAGGGGGGCGGTGTTGCTGGACAGATGATTTGAAGCAGCGGCTGCTCCGCTCACAACCAAACACTTCAGCTAATTCATCACAGGGCTCTCGGGCGCTTTGCTTGTGCAAACTTAAAAGGTTAAGGCAGTAAATAGTTTATTGCCACCGAGGCCTGTTGAACATTGATCACTGCTGAATTCCCTCTGTTTAGATGTAACTTCTTTTGAAATATGCTCTGTAGGTTTAGTCTGAGAGCAGGATAATTGCTGCAAGGGCTTAGGGTTTGGAAGCAGACACTTCTGCAGCCAAAACGCAATAGGCTGCCAAGACAGACTAGTGTGAAACATTACAGCATTATATTTTCTTAATTCTCAGGACTTGAATGAAGCAATAGGAAAGACTGTTTTTTGAGGCATGGAAGGGTAAAGTCATGTGGAGTTTGCCCATTTCATACCTATCAATAAAGCCCTTGCTATAGTCCTGTTTCCAGCCTCTCTGGGGTGTATGTTGCACTTCACAGCATCTGATGGTTCTCCTTAGCCTAGTGTGGAGGAGCTCCTTAATCGCTGTGCAATTAAGATTTTTTTTCAGTGTGTGAATTGATATGATGAGGTTACACACATTCCAGAAAGTACTCCTGCTGCTCATGTAGCTGTATGCATTTTTCATAGCCCACTTATGTACGGGATTCTTACTCTCACCACTGAGTTTCTGAAACGTGGCTGGCAGTATCCTGCCAATGCACAGTGCTGATTGTGTGCCCAGCCAGCTTTTTGGGTGTGAGGTTCTGCCAAAACGTGATCAAATGACTCCAGGCTTTGGATCCAGATTGACTAATTTCCCTGACTTGGGGAAGTGTTATGGGTTTGGGAGGGCAGGTTACAGCAGCAGTTTAAAAATATAGAACAACCCCAATTGTATGTGCTTAAGCTTTTATGGTCATGTGTGATATCATGACAGCATATGCCGCATTTTTTGGTGATGGTGTTCTCCTTAGAAAGGTGAATTCTCATGAACTTGGACCTGACCCAACCATCAGCTCCCCCAGGATGAAACCCTGTGTCTACGGGGAGCTTCTCAACTTTGCTCAACGTGTGTATGCACTTGAGGTTCAAAATTAGCTCTAGTTAAGCTGAGGTTATTTATATTTACATCATTTATTTGTTTTTCAGTAAAAGCCTGCAGATAAAGACATGTAAAGAATAAGAGAGCTTGTTGACCTATTGTTCTGTAGCATATTGCATATAAATATAGACTTTTAAAGACGAGTTGCAGTCTGGACAACATGTTGGCAGATTTGGAGCTGTTTATCAAAGATAATATCTGCAGTCTTTTGTTCAAAAAATAGAAATGTTCCCTCAGATTGCAGTGAAAGGGATATGAAATACATTTACGTATATCATAACTGGAGTTTTGTAATAAGCACAGATTAATACTTTTTTCAAACTATACTAGAATATCATAAGTTAATTCCAAACCCCAATTTTAAATGTAGGAATTGGTGTGACTCTTGGGTATGGTGCTGTGCAGGGCTGGCAGTTGGACTCGATGATCCTTGTGGGTCCCTTCCAACTCATCTTGTTCTGTGATTCTGTGGATATTTTGATAAAGTTTTCAAGAAAAAGAAAAAAATCAAATAATATAAATTGAATTCCTGTATTTAATATGTTTCTATAAAGTTCAAGACTGAGGCAGTAAAGTGAGAAGGGAAAAAAAAAACCTGGTGAGCAGTCAATCAGTTTCTCTGTATGTGGCCTTAGTCTTTACTGAGAAAACAGTACCTCAGGCTTGCCAGCTGTGAAATTTTTAGTTCATCTTTACCATAGAGCACATCACATTTTTTCCTCGTTTAGACAGGGCTGTGAATGGATGATGGATGAACTGTAGACTCATTGTGTTAGAAATACCTATTTCGTTTTAAAAGCTCAGCCCCTCCTTGCCAAGGCAGTCATTCCCTCTTGTAACAATAGAAGAAACATCATGAAGTCATAGTTCAGCTACAGTGAAAGACTTCATTCAAGGATTTGATGAATAGCAAAGGGAAATGGGATACAAATAATGTGACAGCTAAAAAATTTTTGTTATCCTCTCCTTTGCTGTCTTGAACTGTAAAATTTTCTGTGTTTTTAAGGTTAGGTGAGAATTCCCAATGCAGGCAGAATAATTTTAAGCTGAGGGAGATTTTGAGGATGAATTTGCAGATTTTAAAGAGACCAAGAATTAATCTGAACTAAACCTTGTACTGTTAAGGATGTGCATTTTAGAGCAACTGTTGCATCATGTCTGTTCCTTAAACAGCTTCAGTTTAATGATTTCTAGGGAAGAAGAAAATAATAAATATTTGAAACAGACTTCTGAGATGCAGTGTATATTTGCTCTACTGTGTGCTGAAATATCTTTCCATACAATTTAATGACAATGCTAATTTTCCAGATACTGAATTTCATACAAATACATTAATCAGACAGAGTTTGAATTCGGAATTTTGTGGGAAGCTATAATTTCAAAAGTGTTAGTGGTTGTTAAATATCGATGGGAACTGAAGTCTTGGGACAGTGTTGGGGATATACAAGACTCCTGGAATCAGATTGCTGTAATCTTGGCACAGTATGTAACTGGATCTCAAACCTTCATTGCGTAAGTTCCTGTGATGCTACATTGCCCAGTATTTGCTCTTGTTGTGCAGTGAGCCAATAGTATCAGCTCAGTAAAGGGAATTGAGTATCTCTGCGTTCTCTCACCTCAGGAAGAAAATTCCTTGTTTATTTCCTCTTTCTGCAGGATAAAAATGCCCTTTAAATATATTACTAGGCTGACACATCGCTGTACTTTACAAGCATAGTAACTGTTTTCTCCATTAATTTGGTAAGCTTGTAGCATAAAAACATGCCTCCTCATTTCCATACACCAAAGGTGTAAGTAGATACCAATTAGTTTGAGTTGGATATATGTTGGCCAATCTGAGGATTGTCTGTATGACCAGTATAGCTAAGAAACCTAAGACGGTTTGATTCTCACTTTTTTTCTCAATAAAACACTTGCTAGCCTTATCCCCGTTAATTTTCTAGGAAGAGTTCAGACATTTACAAGATAATGCGGAGAGTATAAGACTTCAGTGCTCTCGAATGATGTCTTTTGGCACTAGAAACAGAAAAAGAAATTTGTAGTTGCGTGCAGGTGGGATTGTCAAGCCATGTCGCTGGTTTAGGGATAGCACAGTTTATTTGAATTTTCTGAGTAATAGGCTTTGCAGAATGAGGTTTAATTACATTTTGTTTGTTGTGTTTATTAATCCCATTACTGTATTAACTTCAAACTACTAATGAGTTTGATTTATGCATATATCTGGATTTTTTTAATGTGTATTTGCCTTATTGGCTTTTCTTTACCTGTTTTTTCCTTTAGCATACTGACATGAGACGTGGCATCTCTTTACTCATGCTGTTCATTAGAAAAAATTAAGAAATATTAACAGATTGATTTTCAAAGGGTTCACTAATGTAAACTATCAATCTTTCACTTTTCAAACTCAGAAATAAACCTCTTTCCCTTTCCTTTTCCTCCCACCCAATAGAGGAGCAAAGGAGGGTGTGGTTATCATGAATTAATTGCAACCCTGAGGGGTTTGAGATACTTGGGTGCATTTCATACCTTTTAGCTGTCCAAGGTTGATATTTTCACACGAAAGCTCCACCCCACGGTATTTTATTTTTTATTGCATAAATCAGTCTGTGTGCCTAGGGATCATTTATCATTTCCCTAATATTCACCAGGGTACAAACAGTACTGTTCCAGTTCCATTCAACTTCCTTATTTCTCCCTCCTACTCCTGCTTAAAAAAAAAAGGGAAAGGTTGGCAAGATGCTAAACTTTATATAATAGCAGTTCTGTATTTAATGCAGAAATCATACATTATCATAAAAAACGTTCACCCTTGAGTACTCTTTGTACTTCTGAGAACATGATATATGGCTGACTAGTGCACTTAGCAATGATGACTTCATTTAAATCTTTCAGTTTCTGAGAAAGGGATTACTGCCTAGAACGTAACTGGTATGAAAAATACATACTTTCGGATGCAACTGCAGTTAATATCAGCTTAAATTTGTGTGTGGAGAGAGTACTCTTGCAACATGAGAGGTGTTAAAATCTATAGGAGTGGAAAGTGAAACACTTGCTGAAGTTTTGTTTTTGTGCCAAAGCTTTTTAATTTTTTGCCAATTATAGAATTTTTCATCACCATTCACTATTTACATTTTTCAGCCTTCCCAGCACAGCTTCTTTGGTATACTGGTGATGCAGGATCAAAACTTAACTAATGTTTCCAAACTCCCGTATGACACTTTAGAAATTTCCTCTGCTTCTCTGGCAAACAGGCAGCACCAGTGTGTTTCTCCCAATGTTTTGTGGTTCCTTGACAGAACTTTTTGTGTCCCAGGTGAGGATGCTCAGAGCCCCGGACCAGCTTGGGGTCAGCACACTGGAAATTAGCTAAAACTCCTACTACAACCTCGAGACATAGCGTTCTCAGCTGATGTCAGGGTTATGTGCAATCACAGATCTTACCTTGCGGTATTTTTTCATCCAGCCGTACTTCACAGCTATTCAGCACGTTTCCCTCATGGATAATCACTGCTTATAATGACCTGTGCAGCAGGGCTCTCTCAGTGGCCTGTAGAAGCTCTAAAGATTTCCCCTTTTTGTATATGCATTTTGTGGGCAAGTTAGTATAATGACATCTTCTTTGGCTTAATACCATGTGATAAAACTTACAGGCTGAACTTGATTTTTTCTTGCCTGATGGACAAGCTCTGGAAACACAATTTTTTTAGTTTCAATTAAATACTGGTGAATACTGGCTTGCTTGGAAGGACATGCAAACTGGGTATGCTGTTTTATAGAGGCTTGCAGGCATGTAGAGAAAATGTGTTTGGAAGGGAAGACAGGTTGAAAAAAATCCTGAGATTGATTTACATGACTCCTTCCACATTTATCTCTTCTTGAGATAAATGCACCCTGTTGGCATGTGCTTGTGATCCTGCCATTTCTTGACTGAGATATCCATGAGTCATTCAGAAAAGAAAAAGCATGATTGAAAAGTGCTAATTGAAATAAAATATTTGCATACAATAGGGACATGGCATCTGCCTGAGCTGTATATTAGTTTAAAACTAAAATGCAGTCATTCACAATTTTGCAGACTTCACCTTATTTGTCAAATTTGATGTTCCCACTGATCGTGTCCAATGACTTGTTCAGTACATTTTGGCAACTTGGTCTTGTCTTCCACATAGCTTTTCCAACATGCCTCATCCTGAGGCTGCCAAGTTCCCTTTGAAAGCTGACGGTGCTTTTTATACTTTAGTCAAGTCTTACTCAAAGCTGCTCTGAGAGGGCCTTTACTGGCACCTCAAGTGCCACACTACGGTATAGACGAAGAGAAGCACTTCATTGCAGAGGCCAGTATGGTCTTTTGTCACTTCTAGCACTGGTAGAGACAAAAACTGCAATGCTGCTTTAGGGCACAGTCAGGGGCAATAAAGAAATATAGTGTTTGTTCTTGGGGGTGAGAGGGAAAACTCAAAAACTTGTTGGGTTTTTGCGATTACTTGACTACCATATTCCTTTTTCATGAATGGTTTACCTTAATGTTCAAGTGAAGAGCAGCTACTATTCCTAGTCCTTTTCTTCACGTCAGAACCCCAGAGAGAGGTGAAAAACAGGGCTGAGGTTAGGGTTGTGGGTTGCAGCATACAAATCAGTTGCAACGTTCTGCTTTGATTTATGATCACTGTGGCTCATGAGTGCCAAAACTGCCTTTTAAAATTTATGCCTATACATTGTTTTCTAAGAGTTGTAGTGAAGAGGCTTTAGTAGTCCATAATAAATGGCAGAATAAAGTAGGGCAAAGGGAATACTAGCAGAGAAAATAAGAGATTGATTTATTCTCTGAGAGTATCATCCTGCTTGTCCAATAAAGTTTAACCAGAGGGTCTCATCCCTTTAAGCCCTCTGCCCCTTGGCCTTTTCCCCCTTACCTCCACATACCTGTTGAGACACATGGTTTTTTTTCAGATTTCATCCCATAGGTTTCTTCCTAGCCAGCCACCCACATCCTTTTAAGACAGATGAGTTGATTAAGTAGAACATTTTATGTGGGGGATCGCCTTGGAGTTCAGAGTGCTCACTGTCACACAGAAAACAGCAGTGTTCTCCCTGCAAGGATGCAACTGGAGAAGATACAAGGCTCCTGCTTTCCAAAGTGCTATAACCATGTTAAAATCTGAGCACTAAAAGTGGGAATAATAGAGTATTCCACTCCAGTAGCTTCCTAGACAGGATGAAGAACTATCACAGTCATTTTTGAGGTATGTAATTACTACACTGAGTTTACTGAAAGCAGTTTCTACAGGTTTATTACATCATTCACAACAAAGCCATCATCAGCTACTGTATTTGTGGATGCTATTAATACTGGTATTTTGAAATTAATCATATGGAGTGCCTGTACATGCACTACAGGTAAGGGCATTAGTGCTCCTCTCTAGGGTTCACCCACTTTAGCATTTCAAGGGGTGTGGGTGGTTTTTTTTTGGTTTGTTGGTTGCAATTTTAATAAATTTGAAGGATTCAGTGGTTTTCTTTCAGGGCTGGTGTAAACCTCAGACTCTTTTATATAGTTAAAGAATGTTTTTAAGTGTCTTTAAGTAGCTGTTCACAAGAACAAGTAAAAGGAAAAGAATGCTGCTGGGTTTTGGAATTGTTGTCCTGTCTTTGAGTTAGATTTCAGAATAAAATTTCACAGAAGATGACCTTATGCATTGGAAGAAAAGGCAGTTATTTGCCCTGTTCAAAAAAGAGAGAAAAAAAAAAAAACAAAACAACCCTGGTGACTTATTTCTTGACATGCTGTTGCATGTTTATTGATTTTCCCAGTCATTCCTGATGAAGTACTGGAGCAGGAACAGGGAAGGTGGCAGCTGTGGGAGTGTGACTTTTGTCAGTACATACATATCCATCCAAATTCGTGCCATGCAATTAGCCATCCCAATTTAATTCTTAATGCACATGCAGTAAAATTGAAAAAAAAAAAAAAAAAACAGGCTTGGGAATTAATTTTGTGGAAGTCTGGGGTATGCTGAAAGAATTCTAGCTAAAGAAGAGTTGTGTTGTTTTTGGTTGATTTATGGCAAACCAGAAAGTAGAACTAGGTGTGTAGAGATGTAACACTAAGAAGCATTGTGAGAGATGGCAAATAAGGGGAGAATATGGACTTACTGAGGAAAGTGAGTGGGCGAGGAATAGGGCTGAAGTGATACTATTTACTTAGAAAATGTGTTTCTGTGGTACTTTTACTATTTTAAGAGTAAACTGAGTGCACAAATGGGGCAGACATCATTTGCATTCTGAGATGGAGTACTTAGAACTCTCTTGCCACACAGATGCAGGTGTTGGACTCTGAGTTCTGAACTCCCCTCCCTGGGTACTTCAAGGCAGAGGTTGTTTCCTAGATGGAATCATGGCATTGTTAAAGCTGGTGAAGTCATCTAAGATCTAGTCAAAGCACTAATCTAACGCTGCCATCTCCACCACTAAAATGTGCCACATCTACATTTTTTTTGTATGTGTGATTCCACCATTTCCCTGTTGTGCCCAAGACAAGAAGTCATTGCTTTTTTTCTCTGTGTGTGTGTATGCACATGCTTATTCATTTTATCAAAAACTCATGTTCTCATTCGTCTCCCTGAAGTCCTGTTCTGAAAGCTCCTCCACAACTGAAGCACCACAGGCTGCCACGTGTGGTCAGAGCTGGGGTACCTCTCTGCCCTTAGGCTGTGATGAATGGAATGATTTGATTTTTGAGTAGCTGACAATAAAAGAGAGCTAAGACAAGTTGCTTTATCTTACATGGTTTAAGAGTGCTTCCCTACAGCGTTACCTCAGCTCCACGGTGAAATTGTAACTTGTTTTCTTGCAATGACTTGGCTGTGTCTGCACCTGTCAGGGCCCATATTCATGGGCAGACAATCTAATTTGGTTTATGGTCTCATTAATGAGTAATACATGCACATTGATCTAATTAATTTTTTTTCTTGGAGTATCCCTATGAAGCAGGAAAGCTCTTTCATCCCTTATTTAGCTGCTAGGAAGGAGATAGCAAATCTTGTCATTCAGAGGAGGAGAAAATTCCTTTACTTTTACAAAACTAAAAATCACAGAGATTCCCATAGAGTAAAAGGTAAAAGCTTTTGTTAATCATTATAGAAAATGTTGTTTGGTTTTTTTCAGTGAAGTATATGTCATATATCTATTGATGCTTCATTCAAAGTGTGTACAGTTTGGTCAGAATGAATCATAGCACTTAACAGCAGTCAGTGGTTTTTTCTCATCTTTTTATCATGAGCTGTGCTGCATCACTTACTACGTGATGCATCACTGCATCACTTATTAGTTGGATATAGCACAGAAAGCCAACCCAAAAGAATGAAAAATATAACTTGGAGAACTGGTCAGACAATTGATAATGTAGATAATGGGTGGACAGGGGGGAAAAACTAACAAAAAATATTTTTTCTTAAAAAAAGTTTATAAATTTATAGCAAGTTTTCTCAAGTTTTTCAAAATCAATTTTCCTGAGGGCAGATTAAATGCCCTTAAGAAAAAAAGACCCTAGTCCACAATCAGATATGTCGAAACTCCATTTATGAAATATTATTTTATTTCGTCATGAAGGGAGAAGTATTTTCGATACTTTGGAGGTATCTGAGAAGCTGATGTTGGAACTGCTTTTAAGCATTCTTTAACAGTGCCATTTAGAATAAAGAATTGCAGTCTGAGAAGTAATCTTCAGTGATAATAAATGCTGAAAACATAGCTTTTCTCTGGTTGAAAAGGCAAAACTTCTGACAGGCCCCATAAACCTAGGGATGTTTTACCTTATGGATTAGTAGGAGGTTCAAGAGAGTCAGGCAAGGTAGTAATTTTCAAAGTTTTGGGTTAATTCTAGCTCCTAGGCAGTACAGAAGTTCTGTCAGTATTTGAGTATGTCCATTGTGTTAAGCTGTGTTTTGCAGTCTTGTTGGCCAGGAAGGCAAAGAGAGGAGAGACTGTTGTTAACAGAGCTTTGCCGTACTAGATTATTGCTTTATTCAATATCTATCTAGCCATCCATTGAAAATCTATCAAAATCATAAAGCAGATAGATGGTGATGGTCTGGTTGCTCATTCTAGGGGTTGTTTTACTTTCTGTCTTTTTTGCTTGTGGTGATGCTTTTATCACTTCTGTGAAAAACATCTTTCAATGTGTTCTGAAAGCATCAAGGAAGCAAGGATGAAAGTTTTTTAAAAGGCTTCAGAAGTTAAAAAAAAAAAACAACCAAAACTATAATACAGTTGTTATGTTAGAATTTTAAATAACCTGTATGTTTTAAATTAATGTCTTTATATGTGAAAGTGAGTAAGAATGGTGCTAGTTCTTTGGAAGTGACTGCATTCCCTGCATGGATGTTATTCATAGCTCTCTATTCCCCTGGTACATATAAAGCAAAATGAATTGGCTATCTTTTTACATCTCCCTTTGAATGTTCTCTAGTGACTCTGCAATTTGCCCCTTTTTGCCTTTCTATTAAATAGCATTTAAAGCTTCTGGCACAGCTGGACTTCAGTATGTAAGAAAGCTTTTAGGGTATTACAGTGTCGTTAGCTATTGAAGCTACAATACTTGAAACATCGAAACCTATCCTGACTTTGCTGCATGTGGCATGTGCTCAAAAGTTTGGGTACGTATGTATATTGTTGAAGCTATCCCTGAACAAAATCATGCTGACAATGAAAAAAGAATGAATGCTGCTTTTTTAAAAGCTTCTTTTCTAATCTCTGTAATTTGAAACTGAGGACTTAGAACAGTGGGTCAGAGATTGTTCTGCAAGATAAATCCCTTGCATCACATAACCCTGACAACTCCCCAGTTCCATCAAATTAATAACAAGTGGATGAGAAGATAAGCAAAACTAATGGGGAGGTTACATTTTTGTGACAAAGGTTTATGGCCATACTGAATCTCATGTACTGTGATACCCCTCCTCCTTTTCCTCCTCCGCTTTGGTATTTTTTTTACTATCAGATCTGAGCATTCCTCTATCTGAAGCTCTTCTGTGGAGGAGATATGATGAATAGCAAGCTGAACTGTGTGTCTCCAAAAAGCTGCTGTGAACAACTCTCTACTCCTCCAGTAGAAATCACTGATTTTTTACACGGCCAGGCCTCATTCTTGCACACTCTACATCTACTTTCTGCTCCTTGAATGCTGCTACATCTTTGAAGATTGAAACACTCTGCTGTAATCCCATCTCCCTCTCTTCTTATAACTATGCAATATTGGAGTTTGGCAGCAATCACTGAATGTCATCTGGACCGGCTCTTTTCACAAAGCAGGACCAGCTTACAGCAGGTGGCTCAGGGTGATGTCTGATTGAGTTTTGAGTATCTCCAAGGGTGGAGATGCCACAGATGGAGATGCCACAGCTTCGCTGCACAACCTGTTTCAGTGTGAGACCACCCATGTTGTGAACTCTTTTTTTTTTCCCCCCTAATATCTAGTTGTACTTTCACATGTTCCAGCTTGTGTCCATTTCCTTTTGACCTGTCTCTGGGCAACTCCCTTTTAATCCAGTCTGTTAAATTCTCTTGACTCACTACAGTAGCTGTGTAATGAGCAGATGAGTAAACAATTTGCAAATTACCTCTACTGGAGATCTGTTCCAAACACACCTTTGAATCCAATGGTCAAGACAACTGTACAAGATGTAGGAGACTGTTTTATTAAAATGGAGAATGGATATTCCAATTTAAGGATTGTGGCATCAACATTTTGAAAATAATAGGCAGCTGGTGGTTCTTCTATAGGTCTTAGCTGGTCACACATAAACCAGCAGGCTGCTTTAGAGGCAAAGGTGAACATGATGACCTCGACAGTTCAATTTACAACTGCACCTACAGTTTGACAGGGAGGAATCACTTGCTAAAGAAACTGAATAATGGATCCAACTTTCAACCCCTACTGATAGGGGGCCAGATAAATATGAGACTTTACCTACTCATGGGAGTATTTCTCCATGCTTATTCTCTGCTTTGGGTTAATTTTATTTCTTCTCTTTTTCAAGTAGTAAAAAAGCAAGTAGTAGTTTTTGCTCCTAAGAGGGAAAAATGGAACCTGTTTTAATAATGCCAAGCTAGTTCTCCTTAAAGTTTATTTCAGCAGGTTTGCATCAAGAACTTAAAATTAATCAGGAGGAGAGTTGTAAGGAAGACTTACCCAAGACAAACCATGAGAAATTGCCGTGTGAACATACACTGTGGAATATGTCAGGAGGCTTTTTGATCCTGAGCATTGAGTGTTTCAGCTGCACAAAGGAAATTTTTATAGAACCTGAAGATGATGAAGGATCATTTCAAATCCCCAAACAGCACAAAGGTAATTTTTGTGCTTTGGTTTGGGCCTTCACAGTTAGAGGTGAAGGTGAGATGCTGGTCCACTGATGTCAAAGCCAAGCTTTTAACCACTTCAAGAAGTCTCTCCAGTCACACAGCCTGCAGTACATAGTGTGACAGAGCCACTGTGAAACCCCACCATAGAGAAGTAGAAGAATAAGCACTGGTTTTATCAACTGCACTGCTTATTCCTTTGCATCACAAGTAGCTTGAAAATCCAAGTTACCCAAGCTCTCTTGCTGCAGCAATACTGTGAATGAGACATAAATTTTAAGAAACAATGTTGACTTCTGCTTCCGCTTATAAAATCTTTTCTTTGCTAATTCTCCACTTGTAATCGTGTTGTCCAAATACTTCAATTTTATACAGAACACTTCATTTTTTTCTGTCTTGCTAATGAGAGAACAGGGAAATAAATAGGAAAGAAGATAATTCTACAAAAGGCATATTCATTTTATCCCAAATTTCAGTCATTACTTTTTTCATCTGTTTCTGTTTAGCTAAGAAATTGAATAGGACTTTAAGATATCAAGAGTATTGCCTAGTAATAAGCAGTTCAGGGTTTATTATTGATTATTTTTCTGTATAACAAAATCTGTAATTGTTTGGGGAATTTTGTATATTTCAACTATTTTTTTAATTGGGTGAGAGGACAAGCATTCATTATGAGTTAAGAGGCTGGGGAGAGGGGGGAAGAGGAATTGTCATATTCTCTTAGAGGGTTACCTGACATTTTCTTTCCCATCCCCTTAACCCAGCTCAGCTCCCCCAGATTCTTTGTATTTCCTAAAATCCCTAGGATTTTTTTTTCAGAGTGTTATGACTTTACAGGAATGCTTGGCCTGTAGTCTGTATTAGATTTAGCAACTGGAATCTTATGCTTTACATGCCTATTCCTAGGGATTGAGCAGCTTGTTTACTAAGATGATGTAAGTGATCCCAGTGGTTTTTATTGGCAGTGGAAGCCGCACTGAATATTCAAAGCAAACAGAATTGATTTTAAAGAATGCAGAAAAGTAACCACTGTGAAATTTGTGAGACTCAAAACATTTCTGAGCAGTTTTTCTGCTGTGTGATTTGCTTTTCAGGTGTAAACCTTTCTCAGTGACCTGATACACATATCTTCTCCTTTGATAAACCTAAAGAATCTACCATAGGTTTTTTCAAAAGAGCAACGATGCTTAAATTGATGTTATAGTTAGGTTAGCCACCTCACCTTTTACAGTGAAAGAATAATAATTTACATTTATGTTATCCTGTTTCCTCCTGGGCCTTCACATAACTTTTCCTCTTGTAGCACCAGCCTTCCAGAAATCCCATCTTCTGAAAGAAGACTGTAAGGAAGAGATGAAATTTCAAATCATTATTTCTATTCCTTAGGTAGAGCACTGAAGCATATTCTGCTAGCATATGCTTTTTCTTGATTGAAAACTTATAGTTGATATGATCACAGCTTGTCTGTTGGATTCCTCCGAATGACAAAGCAGAGATGAAGAATCTCATAAAGCCAAAACTATGTGTGCACTAAATTGATAACTTTCAGAATATCAGCATTGCTGGCAACAACACATTGGTCAGAAGCAAGTACTATTAAGTCTGCAGTCTTGTATATATTGTTGATAGATGTGATAGGAATGTGGTCTTGTGGATGGTAAGTCCCAAATGTTTTCATTTAGATAATTTTCAGTAAGCTTTTAAATCTTGTTAAAGACCTTGCTAAGCTTGGTTTTGAATGATCAGTTGGGAAACATCGTATTTAAAACATTGCTCTATTAAATTCAGATCTCTTGTAGAGATTGAATCTGGTGATTATGAAGAGAAATAAATGGGAGGGGGAGACACAAGAGTTCAAATTCAAAAGGTAGCAACCAGTTCACAAAACTCATTCCGATTGTAGCCACATGAAAGAAGAGACATAATGTGGTACAGTGTATTCATATTGTGTCCTGTGCTTGCAAAAGTGTTATAACTAATGAAACTATGCTTTCTTCATGAAAATTGTATCATCCTATGGTAAGCCTTGCTGTGGAAATTTTGTCTTGACTAAGAATGTATTTGAAATATACTATATTAGGGATGAATCCAGCAATAAAGATACTCAGTATACAGAATTCCCATGTACATAAGGACTTTTTAGTATTCTTTGAGGAAATTCTGCAGGGTGTTCAGAACCCGAAAACTTGGAACTTGAAGTACTTTTGTCAAGTGTCTCCTTATTTTCCTTCGTCCACTTTTAATGACACACTTATCACTACCCACTGAATGGAATAAATAGATATATCTGAAAAATATACTTTTATAGTATCTCCAGAGATCAACAATGACAACCGCAAAAGCATGGTGCCTCCACTGTACATGGGAAGTGAGTGCCAAAGTCACTCAGATTTGTATGTTCCAAGAAGACAATTTCTGTTTTGTTGGTATGTCATGATTTCCCTTTTGCACAAAATCTGTCCAAAGAGGGCAAAGAAGTATTGGATCCATACTCTTCAATACTCTTTGAGAAAACTTTCAGGTTTAAAGTTTCTGCCAGGTAAAGAAGCTTCTTTTGCAGTTATTACAAACACTCCGTGTTTCCTTGAAAACAAGTTGTAGTTGCAGATCTTGCTTTACATGGTTCAGAGTAACAGATAGTTTTGGATTTTGGGGGAAAGAATGGAGCATCTATCTTAGGTAGCTAAATTAAGAGATGGGTGTGTAAATAGTTTCTCCAAAGCATGATCAAGAGCATCTCTGTTATGTTTTCTGCTCTGACTCACCGCTGTCTTTATTGGTGTACAGGAAGACAGTCTTCCTAATTCAGGCACTCAAGAAAGTTGTCATAAATTAGGTGTTTTGAAAACTCTCATCTGTAGGTATTAGCTAAGCTCTTTTATTCCCACTGGATAAATGTTTAATCTTTCCTAAACTGTGACTTGGTTTTAGCCTTTATGCACCTGCCTTTGCAATAATATCCATGAAGTTTTTACTCTTTCAGGTAGTCCCACTGAGCTCAGTGAAGATTATTTGTAAGAGTAACATCTATTGAATCTGATACTATATTTGGTTTCTATAACTCAGTCCTTTGTTTTTGTGTTATGAGTGCATGTTGTTCTCTCTTGCACATCCCTCTTCATGAAGTCCCTGTTTTTTTTTTTAATTTCTTTTTTTCTTTTTTTTAACTCCAGTCTTGCTGCTAGTTTTGCACAAAATAATGTGTGTAAGGAGAGGGGAATTATGTTGTAAGGGATAAGTTATCACCTTTCCCTGCTCTGCCCTGATTTATTTGTAACTACTTAATTGATCTAGTATTTTATAAAACCCTTTTACATTTTAAACTTTGAATTAGAATCAAATAAAAAAAATATGGGTTGCTTTTATCTGTATTTGCAATGTTACAGCCCCTACATTCCACAGGGTCTCTTAACAGTCCAGAATTTTGGTGTTGGATGTTTTAGTATGTAAAACAATTTTTAAAATTTTCCTGAATGCCATTTTTTGTCTAACCTGCACTCCAAAATGAAATGGATTTAGTGGTCTGAGTCCTGACCCTGTTGAACAGCAGTCTGCATTACAAAACAGACACAAAACTGGTGATTTCTTCTTGGGGACATTCAGACCCAGTCATCGTGGGGGCACAATTACCTCACACCCCAGGGAGTGTTTTCTGAAGGTGAAGACTGAGGTCATTCATCAGGCATTAGGGAAAACCATCTCTTGTGAAACTGGTCTCTACACCAGCCAGAGAGAGTTCCCAGTGCTGCTGCTGTGGCCTCATTGCTCCCTCTGGTTAAGAGGTTTTATGATCTGGGATCTCCTAGACCGTCTCAGTTACTCTGCAGTAGAATATGGAAGCAATGATTTGCATTTCAGGGTGATGTTTTTAGCAGGTTAATTGTTGGAAACCATACCTTAATATAGGTAAATTCCTGGTTCTGCTACAGTTAGTGTGTTTTGCCTTTCATTGGAGAGCTGGGACATGTGGTTAATGCACCAGTTTATGTTCGTTAGTGCATTATTGACTGTACCATCTACTCATTCAGATGCTTTCCTAAGGGTTACTCTGACACTGGAGTTGAGAGACCTTAAGTGGCTGTCATCTTCGTGCCAAATGGATTAAAACAAAAAATGCACAGCCCTTCTTGGCAGATCAGTGCTCAATTTCAGCTGGGTCATACCAGGTTAACAAGACAAAGTATCAGGTTTCGTGGTATTTTTTTCTCTTTTGGTGGAAAAAAAAGAAAAAGTAAGGCTTTGTTCTGTTCATATCTTTACCTATTTCAGGTCAAAACTATGTGTGAACCTTTTTATTTTGGAGCACAGTAATTTAGATCATTTCATACCTGTATGAAATTAACCATAAGTGAAAATTCAAATTAATAATTTTTTTTTCCATCTGTTGTGTAAATAAGCTTTAAATCTCCAGTGGTTACTGAATAGGGAAAGTGGCTTAACAGGAGAAATGAATACAGGGCTATCAGTCTGAATCAGCCAGAGGGGACATAGAATAATTCTTTGGGTCAGGGCCATGAAGGAGACTGCTCTAAAAGCCCATTCCCCTTTACTTTTTATAACATTGGCAGCATAAACAGGGAATGGTTTTTCAAAAACTGGCATAAGCAAAATCCCTGGGTTGGAGAGAAGATGTAAAAGGAAGGAGGAACGTGCCTCTGGGATGGGCACTGGTGGAAAAAAATTCTTCAGAGTCCACGAACTTTGCTGGAACATCCAAAAAACCAGCCTGTACCACCAAACAAAGAGTGAGCTCCCTTCTGAGCATGTTTTCTCCTGTCTGCAGATTTGGGTGGTCACAACACACCTCTTTTCCCAGTTTTTTTTTTTCTCCTGTAACTGCAAAGAAAAGAATTAATATATTTTTGAAACACTCTGAAAGCTTAGACTTGAGCACTGATTGTGGCATAGGCAAAAAGACAAGCTCATTGTAAAGCTAACTACAAATACTGGAGTGGGGAGAGAAAAAGGAATCTTGGCCCACCGGTGGGCATGAGTTTATTATCATACTTTGAAGAATGTGTCATCTGGAGATTTAAGTTTTCTTTTGGATACCTCCACCCTTTTCCATCACGCTTCATGATCCCCCTAAGTTCTGTGCAAAAGCCACAGCTATGGTACACCTTGCTCAGGTGGTGTTGGGAATATCATTTGATAGCAGGTCAAACTGCTATTCCACTCTTCTCTGAACTTTGATGTCTGTTTAAATTGCAAAACCTTGGACCTTGTTTAAAGTTTGGAGAGGAGGGGGAGCAGGGTTTATACATGTTTATGCTGTCATGCTCTCTGTCCTATTACTTGTTAAAAATATATTTTAGGCAATTATAACCAAATTCAAGTGTGTCAAAGATATTGAGCCCACATGATAAATTGGTAGCTGTGGAAATGAGAGAGTGCCTGATAATGTTCCCACCATGGGGAGGCTTACCCCTTACTTCACGTGGGAAAATAATCCCAGGGAACACCAGTCTTTTGGTTTGGCTATTTATGGAACTACTTATTTATTCTTAGAAATCCTTTGAGGGTACTTTTGTAAACTGAGCATTTACTCTGTACAAAAGTGTCTAGATGGTTTGTGGCAAGTGATGTATTGCTTTGTCTGGTTGTACACGATCACGGCATGTTCTGGTTCCCCTAGTAAAATTGGTGGGTTTTTATTTCTTTCTCTCCCCAAGATTTCTTTCGACCTAGCAGAATATACTGCTGACGTTGATGGGGTTGGCACCCTACGGCTCCTAGATGCTATTAAGACCTGTGGCCTTATCAACTCTGTGAAGTTTTACCAAGCCTCCACCAGTGAACTTTTTGGAAAAGTGCAAGAAATCCCGCAAAAGGAGACCACCCCTTTTTACCCAAGATCGCCTTATGGTGAGGAGCGCTGATGGTGTGTGTGTAGTGTCTGTCTGTCTGTTCTCCCTGCTCATGTCTCAGGGCTGAAGTCATTTGGGTGTGAGATTAGAATGATGATAGAGCTAAAGTGACTAGACATGTCGAGAGCCATACCTTTATGAATTACTATATAAAAAGTATTTGCTGCCATTGCCTGGGGGTTGGAAATTAGGATCTCACTTCACAAGACCTTGTTCATTCAGCTCAGAGGTGAAGGGCTCTTGAAGAAGGGGGGGTAGGGTGACTCTTCCTTCACAAAGGCTTGTGAGGTACTGCTGAAATGATAAGGTTTCATATTTTTTGTTGCTGAAATGAAAAACTCCCAAGAGCTCTCCTCCTCCTTCATGAATTCGTATGAAATTTGAAACACTTATTAAAGCAATGGGCATGAAGGACTTTGGTGATAAAGTTTCAAATCAATTTGAGTGTTAAGGCACCAGATTTTCACTTTTATTTCTCCAAAGTAATTTTGGTTTTGTTTTGGTTTTGGGTTTTTTTTTAATTTACAGAGGTCACTACAGTGGCATATTTCGCACGCTCTGACCGTGTTAATTATATTGTAAAAAAAAAAATGCTGTGCTTGAGTGTGCATAAGAAAACAAGTAAGAAAGTGCCCTGATGTTTCCTAGCCAGTTCAGAGGCTGCACAGAATGTGAGTATTTTCCCATTCGGCTGCTGTTTATTGGGCTGAACTTTTTTCTATACAAAATTTGACACATATAGGGAACTAATCAAATGCTAAAGCACTCTGCTGTTGAAATGTGGACTTCACCCTGCATGTGACCGAGACGTGTGTGAACTGTGTATGAGCCAAGCATTTATACAATAACGTTTCAAAATTATTTTTACAGGGGTAGCAAAACTGTATGCCTACTGGATTGTGGTGAACTTCAGAGAAGCCTACAATCTCTTTGCTGTGAATGGCATCCTCTTCAATCATGAGAGCCCCAGAAGAGGTTAGAAAATCCATGTGAAACTGTTTCCAACTTTGCGTATATCTGATCGGAAAAATGGAACAATGCATCCACAGGTTTCATTTAAACTTGCCAAAATTCTGGAGGGAAGATGTTATGACTTGTAGCCTACTCATGGCATTTAATGCAGCCCTCCTGGCAGCCTCAGAGCTCAAGGACAGCAGCTTTCCCTTTTGAGCATTGTATTCCATTTTGTAGCTCACAAACGCTGAAGGGAAGTTTGTGTATCTAATTGTGTGTCCCTCTTGTTAATAAGTGAAGACTAAAATGTTAAAATGGCACATTAAAAAAGGTAGGTTTTCTAAGCATTTTTTTGGGCACCTGCATAACAGATGCAATTGCAGATGTGACATACTCAAGATTTTAATTTGTGTATAAATGTCAAATTGAGAGGCAGAAATATAGATGCTCTGAGTTCGTAAGACTAATTAGTACAGCCTGGTGTATTTTGAAAAAAAAATTGAACTATGGCCCATACTGTTTTACAAGATGGCTTTTAACACATGGCTTTAAAAGGCCTTTCAGTTTAATCCTTAATAGCAATGCAGCTTAAATTCCACTTAATCATCCCTTTTCCACTTGCAGTACTTTATGAACAATTAATGCTGGTGTATAGTTTGAGTAAGAGTCCATGGTTGATTAGTAGTCTCTTTTACAATGGCAGTTTTCCTCTGCCCTTTAAGTACTGTGACTGTAGAAAACACTCTAAAATTAAACTTTAGATTAACACAGAAAACTGGATTCTCAGTGCAGAAGCCTTTTATTGTGGTCTGTTTCTAAATGAAAAATAAATTCAAGTTTTACAGGAATGCAATTATATAAATTATAGCCTGGCACAAAATATAAGAATTTTAATCACACTTATATGATGCTTATATAAAACAGACCATAATTCCCACTCTGCTTAAAAGGGAGGAAAAAAAAAAAAAAAAAGAAGAGAAAAAAGGAGTCCATGTCAATAGGATTTAAATATTAATTTCAGTCTTTGGGAGTCACAGCTGTGAAACCTCATCATGCAGTGGGTAGGCAGCATTTACAGTAATTGGTGGTAGAAGTTGGTGTATCACTTCACTGGAGCAAATGAAGCACGTTCAAAATTAAAGGAGAATCATATCCACTAGATTGTTTCATTTAGAAGCCCTAAGTCTTTCCTTTCTATTAATGAGTTTACTGAGGTGTATTCATAGTGTGCTGTAAACCAATGAGCAAATTACTCTGAGTTATCACTATGCAATCAAAACCTTCTGACCATTGTAAAAAATGAGGGAATAGGCAATAAAAAATATTAGCTTGGCATGATTTCTAATAACTCTAAGGAGCTACAGGATGAGATGAAAATTTCATAAACACATTTACCATTTCTGCTGCTCTTCCATGGACTCATGCCATTTTGAAGGAGGAAAACTTCAATACTTGATGCTGTTTTGATCCCTCTGATGTTTGTTCCTGCTTTAACACTACTGCAATAGGGTTTCCAATCTGAAGTCTCTTTTCAACACATTTAATGCTCCCATGGAGAGCCCAGGTCTGTGCTTTGAAGTCTCAGGCTGTACTTTTCATTGTGTGTGTGTGTGTGCCGAGTGCAGTTTTAGGCCTTTTATGCCATGAACAGGAATCTTGTCCTAGAAATGGTTCCAGTTGCCTCTGTTTGCCTTAGCAGGAGTACTTGCCATGAGAGCAGCTGTAACCACAGACCAGTTCCATTTGCATAGTGTGTATATGGGAAAAGGTCTGGAAAACTACACAGATAAGGAAACGAAATAAAAGTAGTTTTGAGATTGCTTCTTGATAGCCATTAATCACTTTCCTAATATTTTTGAAGATTGCAAAGGCACTTTGGGAGGAAAAGAGGATTTAACTGGGATGTCGAACTCCTATGCAAAGCTGGTAATATCCATGGAAGTTTTAAAATGCTTTATGATTTAGCCTTTTTTTATACTGATTTCAAAGATTAGGAATACCTAAATAAATAAATACATATTTTCTTCCAGTACTAGATACCACTCTTTCAGCTGGTTTAGGGTTACACTGAATGGATCAAATATAACATCCCATTGATGGTGATACTATTTGCATCTTGTCCACATAAAACCTAATGCCCAGGAATCAGAGAAGAGTAGAAGACTGCAGCAGTGCCACTTGCTGAGGTGCAGAATTGATCAGTCCTGGCAGACAGTGCATATCTGAATTTTTAATCATACTTTTGAAAATTTCTGTTAGTTTCTTACAGAAAATGTATTTATAGGAAAAAACTGTGAAGAGACAAACTCTAGTATTCCTTGTGGTCAGGGACCCATGAAATACACTGCTCTGGAAGGCAATGGTAAGGATGAACAATGCATTTTTCATACCTTGGAGCCTGTATTTTGGGCTATGATCAAATATAGAAGTATTTGTATTTGAAGTACGAGTACTCATGTTGAAGGATGGTGAATTGCAGTTGTCTGCCAGGCTGGTCACTGATGCTGAGTTGAACAAACAAGTGCAACGATTTTGCTTCATGATCTGTATTGTAAATAAGTGTTTGGGGTCAGTCAAAAAATCGCGCACAAAGGTATTAGCAAAAATGGGTTTAATATGAATTTATAAAAATGTGACTTAACAAAGTTTGATGGCAAGGTTCACTCTCTTACTTACTGCATGGATGAAACATACAAAGGAAAATTGAGTTAGAATCAATTTAGAATGATTTGCACAGAGATTGAAAGCGCTAAACTGTAAGGGAGACCCATTGAGTCATGAGGTTTCTAAACTCCTGATGCAGCTTAGGTGCAGCTAGTTCCAATCTTAGTCTCAGACCTTTACAATTATTTATGTCTAAAGAAATTAATTCTTTCATTCTTTCATTAGTATTAATTTACCATGCTATCAGCAACTTACTGAGCATCTGTTGTGGATAAGGGGTCTCTCCACTGTGATACCTCTGTCTCAGATAAGGAATCTTAAACCTAGAGGTGAGTCCCAGATCAAGGGGAGAGGCGCTGCAAAGCCGTCCACTTGCAATTTAGAGAGGACTGAAACTTCATTTATCCAAAGGTCTGTTTTTAGTACAAAGGTCTCTCTGGCTTGAGGAGTAACTTTGAGAGTTGTCCTAACTCAAGGGGAGATCACTGCCACACAGCCATGCTGCCTTGCAGGGAGAGCTCAAAGAAGGTTCATTTAGGCTGTCATATTTATGGGATAAAGTAGTTGGCTTGTAGTTGAATTACATGCGATGGGAAAGGTATGCATGTGAACCTTTGGACCGTCAACTTTCTTTGTTCCTCAATAACTGAGTCTTGGAAAAACCACCCGCTATTCATGTGTTCCAAGCATCAGTGCACCCTGGGTTACTCTGCCCCTTTGTAGGTTTCCTGCTTGAGTTCTTGGCCCAGCTACAGCTCAGGTGTTTATGTCCTTTGGAGCCTGTACCAAACTACTGCTAGTCTGGATAAGGGGGTCAAGTGCATCTGCCACAATCCCTCTTTATATGGCATTCCGGTATTGTAGTGCTGGGGCAGCAGGGCACAACCCTAGTGAAAATGAGAACTGTCTAATCTTGAGAGCTGCTTCCCTATAAAAGGAGTTCAGGAATCTACACCTCTTCTTTCAGAATGCCAATTCTTCTTCTGAGCCTTTCCAGCTTAAACTCAGAAAGGAGCACCAGTAGTTAATCTCATGTAGCCTGTATAGTAATAGGGAAGTCTGCACAGAGTTCAGGAGGGTAAAGAGTGCTTAAGTCTAATATGAAAGGTTTCATATTTCTCAAAATTACAAAGGCTTGAGAGAAGTGCTGGCTTTGGGAACATTTGGTTTTCTACTTTTATCTTGCTCTATAAGAGAAAGACATTAACAGGAGTAGTTCTAAGATGTGATGCCATAGTGTAAAGCTGAGCACTTAAGTTTGCTGTGTGGGCTTCCTTTTAAGTATGATGTTTCAGGTTCTGACAATCAGAGTGACTTTACAAAAACACCAGTGATAAATTCTATGTTGGCTGAACCCACTGCCTGAGCCTTTTATCTTAATTTGGGAATAGTACAGCATTATTAAATTGTAAAAGTACTTGGGTCTATACTCAAGAGGTACATGTGTATGTAACAGCAGAAAAAATTTTCTAAAATTTCATATGAGCTAAAATTAGTGGCTATGTTAGACTAATCTTAGTAAAATATACATCTACTTTGAGCCTTTCTGTAGTACTTTCTTTTCTATTATTTTCTTTATATTATACGGACTGCCTCTCATTTGATTTCCCTTTCATTTCACTTAGTCACTTTTACAGTTTTGTAAGATGAAATAGTCACTTTTTGACCAGTACATACTTTTCAGCTCGCATAAATCAACACAGCTGCACTGAAGTGAGTAGGGTCGTGTTGATTTATGCCAGCTGAGGGTCTGGCATAGAACTTCCACTAATGGTCTGGTAATGTAAGATAAGCATGACTTGCTTCCTTTGGGGAAAAGACCTGTATTAGCAGTATACTTTGCTAAAGCTAATTTCTTCAGTTCCTTTCATCCATTTTATCCAGGTATAGCTCAAGAGTTTCCTGATTTACGGTCATGCCAAGGCGAATGGGATCTTCCATTTCTGAAGCTTATTTATTGTCTAAGTGTGACACGAGCTGAAAAGCAATGTGCTCTACAGTAGCTACAAGGCAGTCTCTGTATTCAAAAATGAACAAACAAAAGAAAACATAAAAAACTTTTCCAGAATGATGTGTGTTTTTTTCCCCTCCCCTCCCACAATATTATGGGATACCAAATGGGGGAGGTAGTGGCCATCAAGTTGCTGGTGGTAGTTGGAGATGTCTCCCAGTATTATCAGTGTGGAAATGTCTGCCCTATAGCAATATTGGAAAGATATTGCTGTTCAGTGAGATGATGGTTTTGACAGTGGAAGAGTGAGGCAATTAGCAAGTCTAGTTTTCAGGAAAGCTGGGGCTTGATCCAAACCTTTATTACTTCATTGGAAAGATTCCTGTTCTTTTGTTGGGCTCTGGATCTCCCTAATACCTCCTTTTCTGAGTGGGAAAGCAAGCTACTTGTTGACAGTGTCATTTGTTTCATCTCAGACAAGCCCTTACTGTTTTCTCTCTTCAGTTTCTGTAAGAAGTTGTCTCAGGTTTACAAGATGTGCCTTTGGATGTCTGAGATAACTTTCTGATTTGGTTAACCACTTCATTGCTTGCTTCATCTGATCTTAATCTGCCAAGATGTACAAACATGTACAGCTTGTTTCCTGACACAATGCAACAGAAGTTTTGTTTGGTTTTTGTTGGGGCTTTTTTCCCCCCTAAGTAATACTTTGTCTCCACACATGACATCATTCTGTAGATCATTCAGCAGGGAATTTTTGTGTGTCTGATACCAACTCTGGTAAAGCAGTTGTCATCAGACCATTGCTATATAGCCAGAGGGAAAGGATACAACTGCTCATTTCTGTGATCTCTTTCAGCCAGGGTGGAAATGGCTAGGTGTTAGATTGCAGACTGAATGTTGTCAAAGTACATGTAGTAAGACTAAAATGAAAAGAAATCATATCTTAAACAGAATGGGGAGTGTTCTTTCCTTTTATTGTGCATCTGGATCTCAGGTTTGCCAGGGAGAAGGGGGTATGAGTTTCCCCTACTCACTGTAAATAGGTGTGTGACTTTTGATTTTATGGTTTTTGTTGTTACCTTTTTTTTTTTAATCAGCTTTTAGTCTCCCTTTTGCCTCTATTTCATAGAGAAGGCAGAAGCAGATGGTGACATCTGCTACTGACTTTCACAAGAAATCTGTGCAATCCCTACTGTAACAGCTGCTCTTCTGCATCTACTATATAGAGATGTAGTCAACATCTGCCAGATTTCCCTTTCTCATGTCTGTGGTTGAGGAGACTAATTGCTAATCTCCTAAGACACTTGCTGTGCAAGAGAAGCTTGGTCAACCTAGTACCACTGGAAATACTAAAGGCTTTTCCTGGTGCTTTTTTGGTAAGTTGAGGCCTGTGAAAGACATTAAGTGTGTAAAATTTTCAGTGCAGAGCTGTATCTCCTTCATTTAATACAAAAGTTCCAAACCCATGAGTATATCTAAATAGGAAAAGTCAGCAGAGTATTGCTTGTGACTCTCTTACTCCTTGCCGGGTGAGAATACAGGCTGGCTGGTGTCATCAAGGATCATCTGCCTTGCACATTGAAAACTTGATGGCAAGGTACCATGTCCAATGTAAAAGGACTTACTCAGACATTTATGTGCTATAGAGCAGCCAAGAGCATTTCATGCTTTTTAGTTTGCGTGTTTCAACAGAGAAAGCATGCAGTGTCCTGAAGACATGCATTCTTACTGGCTTTTTCTCCCTGCTGCGAGACTGATCCTGCTAAGTGATCCATGCAGGTGTTCCCTTATCTACACATGCAGTCAGACGTCACTGGGGATAAATGTGGGCATTAGGGACTACTTGCACAAATGGATTTGCAGCAATATTGGCTGCAATAATAGAAAATTGCCAGGTAATACCTTTCTTCTGTTTTCCCTAAGTACATGTATTTTCCCCTTGAAAAAGATCTGGTGTTACAAAATAAGTAAATTCAGTTAATTGTGATGATATTGAACCTGCTACTGAGTAATTAATACAGATTAGAGCACATCACAAGATGTGGAGATTTTTTGTCTGGTTCTTATGTTGCTAATAAGCCATATTAACCTTATATTTCTAGTGCCACTTTCCCAGTGCTAGCCAATACTGAGATATGAAGGCAGTGTGAGCACACCAAAATATGAGTGGGTTTCCCTTCATGAGCTTGTGTTTTAAAAGCAGTACCAGACATCTGAAATAAGAACTGAAGAGTGAGACCATTTCTGCCTGCCCCTTTTGGGCATCCAGGTAATCCAGGTCAGTGCCGTGGAACTTGTCACATATGGGAATGAAACAATCATGTAAGAGAACTGAATCAGAACATAGATTTTTTTTTTTAAAGCGAATCATTGATGAAGTAAGATATTGTGTTGAACAGTCTGACTACTGAAATCTTTTTGATTCAGTCTTTGCAACAATAGTTAGTGGTAATCTTTACCATCTCTTTTTTTTTTCCTTTTCAGTCTCAAAGTAGCCCTGATTCTTCACTTCTCTATCTGATGTACTTTTCTGGGGTCTATCACCAGTTTATCTAAGTAGTTATGGATATAGCTTGTACAAAAACTTCTTGCCTGTGGGTTTAGATTTTTTGGAACAGCTGCATTCACAACTCAGATCTCTCCTTGAGCCAATTATTATCTTATCAGAAGCATCTTTTCGTCACTAAATCATATGCTCTCTTGTGGCTTATACTGTGCTGAGAAGAAAGTATATTACAAGTTTTGCTATCTTCCATGATTGATTTCAACTGTTTTTTAATCTAAAAAAAAAAATAGGGGCAGAGTATCCCCACAATTTACAAAATGTCAAACCTATTAAATTTAGAAAACTTTACCAAGTAATTCTTGGCATTCCTCAAGTTATGTTAACATATATCAGTGTTACTTTCTTAAACTAAAATATGCAGACTTTTTTTTCTCTAATTAAATATCAGCCGAAAACTTTGAAATAAACTGCTGTGGAATTTATGAAAGTCAGTGATGGGAAATGGAGTGGCAGAGTATGTATCTCATCTGTAATGTTCCTATGTCTTCATTAATGCACAAACTTGTAGCAGGATTTTTAGAAATAAGGTGTTTTATGTGCCTATTCCCCTCTTTTTTCCCTTTTTTTACATTTATTTCTCCCCAGTCAAAGGACAATGGAAAATGTGACCATTGTGTTCTTCTTGTATATGGATAAATGAGAACATGAACTGAAATACAAGCAAGAATTGTGAGGTTTACACCTTGCATTTTACAAACTAGCTTGAAGTGAATGCGGAGTTTGCAGGAGGTCACAAGAACAGAACTGGTTTCAGCCAGAAGTCCATTTAGCTGACTTATCCCATTGCCTTTGCTGGATCACTAGTGGAGAGTATAGAAGATAGTATTGATACAGTGTGGTCATCTCAGACTCCAGTAGCTGATGGGTAAGAGACCGTGCATGAAAGATGCACCCCAGTTCACTGCTTGTCCCATCCAGGGCTCTGTAGGAATGCAGTCCAAGCTGCTGCATGTGAGATCCTCCCTGAAGGAAGCCACTTTAGCTGGGGAATAACACCTCCTTTGAATGCATGGGTAAGTCATCATTCAGTGGTACCCAGAGCCTAGGAGAAGTGAGCATACTGCAGGATACAGTTTTCCCAGATGTGGGAGCTCAGCCATGGCCAGACTCTTCTGTATTTCTTGCTTCTGTCAAGAAATTCCTTGAGCCGTTACTGCTTGCAGTTGCATCTACATGATTATTTTGTTCTGTTGTGTTTCATTAAATGTCGTTGTAGTCTGAAATAGAGGCAAGAAATGAAAAAAAAAAAAACCACAGAGAGCAAAGGTCCCATCATTATTGCAAGAGGTGTTGCATAAATGAATCTATCTTACATTGTTGATATTTTATAAGTAATGAATGTTTAATATTTTAGTCATTGTTGCCGTATTAATGATTTCTTGAACTTCTGAAGACCTGTGTCTTACTATGATTAAAATTCTGTCAAATATATACATTTGTCATGTGATACACTAGTATACTGCTTTGTCTTCTTCCTGTTACGTAATCCAATATCAGTGTTCCCCTGAGAGTATGAAGGAAAAACCATTAGAAATTGCTTACAGCTCATCTTCAGGGTCCTGGGTATCGCTTCAAAGATGTTAAGTATGTGACTCTGTAGGCCTTATTTCACAACCTTCAAATTTTGGGCATCATCTACCAGGTACAGAAACTTGAAAGCCTGGTCATACTCACAGCTTGTGGGTGTGGAGTGACTGCCAGACTTACCTGGCCCATCTTAGTATCTGAAACATTTTCTCAGCAGTGTGCCTCCTGTTTTCCCTAAAACAGCTCTCTGAAAAGTTGACGATTCCCTCTACTTAGTCATGCATAATTAATAAAAAAAATTAAAACAAAAGTATATCTATTGAAAGTGCATGTTGTTTCAGAAAGTTATTTGAAATTAGCCCGCTGAGACATTTCAGATACGGGAAACTGAACAAGAGGGACTCTAATTCACAATAAAACAGGGGAAGGAAACGTCAACTGATTATTCCTCAACAAAGTTATCAGGATTCATTAAAAACAAGTAAGTGAGAAATGCAATGTGATTGGATGTCACCTCTGATAAGATTCATCATGCAGTGGGATTTTACAGCAATTGTAGGAAGGTAAGCTGCTTTATCTGAGAGAAGGTTGGTGCATTTGGTCAGAGCTTGGTTTGAACTTAGGAACAGTTTTCTTTCTCTGTCTTGATTTCACTAAGTGTTTCACTTACTGTTCCCAGAAATGTATTTAAAAATAAGAAGCAAAACCACACAGACAAACATTGCATGTGTAGGTAGTTTGATTTCAGACCATCACATGCATTATGTACTTTTTGGGAATGCACAAAAGTCTTACATTTATATTGTAAGTTTTACATTTATATCCTGTTGTCACTGAAATAGCTGAAAATCCCAACAGCAGACTGGCAGACTGCTGATTTGTGCCAGTTTTATTCATCTAATTTCAAGTATTTTTGAACAAATTTTAACCTCTGTTACAAGGAGTTATAGCAGTGTATATACTGTCAGCTACACGTGTTTCCCACACTGTTGATGTTTGCACACCTTGCCAACCATGTTAAAATATTTCCTTTTCAAGGATTTGCCTTTCTTAGACTCTTAAAATTTAATTATGTTCTACTTAATTGTTAGGCAATGATTGGCAAATGAAAGCTATGGCCCAAAGCATTGTAATTAAACCAGATACCCCATGCTATTTAGATGTTGCAATATCAGTTGCATATTTTGATCTGTATTGTATCTCACCCCTATAGAATGATAGCTGTTAAGACAGAGACTTAGCAGGTTTCCCATGAAACCCTTCAGGGTTGCTCTTTGGTACAGGAAAACAAATGAAACCCAAGCCAACAGAGAGAATACAGTATCATGTTTTCTCTACTTTCTCTGAGTTTTTTGTCCTAGGACACGTGAGTTTGAGAACTACTGCTATAGAAATGATGCAGGAATGCTGATGGATTTTTATTTTTGAATTCAAGGCCTTGATTTCATGCCATTATATGTGAATTGACTTATAGGTAGTAAAGAATTATCCAGTAAAGCAAGTCAGACCTTCAGTTTACATTGTTTTTTTTTTATCCTCATTTATATTACAATCCTTACATTAAAAGAGATTTCAGATGTTTATTCATTGCATCAATATCCATCAATAGGTGGATTGTGAATATTTGCAAAACTTTACAAAATCCTATAGTAATCCCAGGTGTAGGCAGTGTGAATCTGGAAAAATCTAGAGGTCATTTTGGATTTAAGACAAATTGAGATGACTTGAAAAAACATCAGTAACACTCAGAAATATTTTACGTTCCACTTCTTTTTTAAAAATTTTGAAACAGTTGCTTTTTTAAGTTATAAATCTTCTTTGTGCTTTCTTGCTGACACCTTCCTCTTCCCAGCCCCACCTCATGCCCATATTCTGAGTCACTGGTAGGCATGTGTGCATCCATTAGGGACACTCGTGTTGTGTTGTGCACTCTGTGCTCTCACACTGAGTTCTGTATGCTGCAGACTGTAAAAACTGCCACCAAGATCTTTTGTTGCCATTTTTGCCCTGCTTCAAGATTAATGGAGACACTGTGCACTTCCCAAGGTCAGGAAAAGTTCTTCAACTTCCCAAATTTTATGTAATGCTTGAAAATGGACTAAATTGGAAATTATCCATGGTCTTAAAAACTTTGTTGGTTTGGGACGGCACCGGTATTATACTTCATTTTAAACATATATCCTGAAGTGCCATTGAATGTAAAGTCAGTCCTGTGACCACAGCAGGCATAATGCAAATACTCCTTTTTTATTCCCATGCTCTTTGTTTTCATACATATTGCATGTATCTGCCATTGAAAATCAGGCCAGTAGTTGCTAATTTTACCACATGTTTTGCAGCAGGCATGTGCCTTCCTTTTCTCAAGTCCTGACCCTTTAGGGAACATGGGGGAAATGGGGTGGACTTGTGCTAGTAGTGTGACTTGTGCTCATGCTCTGTTGGGGTAAAGCATCTGCAACTCATGTGTTATGGACAAACCTGTCCCCTCTGTATGGTCTAAAACTAGATAGTGGATGTGCTTCTCGGATGTGCTTCTCCTTTTCTGAAAAGCTGCCCTGTGCCCTGGGCCATAACCTGTCCAGGTGTGCTGCACCTACCAGGTAGTGAGTTGAATCATCTGAATTTTGGCGAAAATTATATGAGATGTTTGAGATTTGCACAAGAATAAGTTACCAAAAAAAAAGAGCGTAGCACGTATACAATTGTTTTATTTTTAGCATATTTCACAGTCCCTGCAGATTTTGCAATATTTACGAAAAGCCGAGCAAGATTGGTGTAACAGTAACACAGGCTGGGAACTTGAAAGCTTGACTTCGTGTAACAGCAGTAGGCAAATACTGCCTTTGCTACCTAGTTCTGAAAGTGCTCGTGTTACTAAAGAACTGGCAATAGTTTTTGTCGTGCTGGTGAATCCAAGATCTATTGCCAAAATGGTGTCAGAAAAGTGGCCAGTGAATAACAAGTCATTATTAAATTTTTGCTATGTCTCACAATGATGCTTTTCTTGAGAAAAGCATCATAATCTTAAATTGCACTTAAAGAAGCTCTTTGTTTTGAAATCGTGGGATGAAGCAATTCTGGGTTTGATTTCGTTAGTGTGCTGCAGTTATTGCACAACTCTGGTCTACTTGCAAGTAAGTTAAGTGTCTCCTGTCACTTCGGTTCTACAGGTTCGTTGTGGGTTTGGTGGTGTGGTGATATCATCTGGTTTACCGTCACATTTATAGACAGTGATAACCAGGCATCAACACCCATGAAGAAACCCACAGAGTCATCAGGGAATGTTCATTCATTTTTTCCAAAATTATGCATGTGTGTGAGTATGTGGATGATGCTTGAAGATGGCTGCCTGTGAGTGAAAGTCTGACGGAGGAATTTGTGTGTTCAGTAAAATTTTCTGTAAAAGGATAAATTAAAATTGTCCTAACTGATAACGTACATGAGGGTTCAGTCAAACTCAGTGTTGTTTCCACTGGTTAAAATCAGAGATTTTAATATTTAATACAAAAGGCTTGGGATTGACTGAAAAAAATCTGGAAGATTTAACAGTTTTTAAAAGATGCTTTTCCTTGAGACTACTAAAATGCAAAAAGTTAGAACATTAATCCTCAATGGATTAACAGAAATGCCTCTTATTTTTCTGTAGCCTGTCAGGAAAGAAATACTTATGCAGCCACAAGTTGCAGTAAGTTGTTTTTTTAATAAAATTTCAGTTGCCTTTATCTGATTTTCAAACCTGCTGTTTAGTGACAAGACCATTCTGATTTTTCACAGCCCTGGGAGTCTTACATATTTTAAAGATACCTCACAGAGAGCTTTCAAGTCATAAACAAAATAGTTTTAAGAGGGCTTTATTCTCTACTTCTAAAGCAGAACTTCTCAACTATGTAGTGATGTAGGCGGCAGCTACCTTGAAATGTTAGTTTAGCCTCATTTCCATTTTACTCTGCAATAATGTTTGTGGGATACACTGCTAAGATTATTATAATTAATTTAAGAAATGAAAGAAAAATTGTGTTTCCTGTACACAATTGTGTTTCCTGGACTTGTGATGTTTGAAAAATACCAATAACTTAAAAAAAAAACAAGTAAAACAACATGAAAATTTCTTGGGTCGGCTCTGATTTTTCTTAGACTCAGGCAAGTCAGTTCAGTTTGGACAGAACAATAATTATTTATCTGCACTGGTATTTCTGAATTAGTTCAAGCTGAAAAATGCAAATTTTTTAAAATGTAAATTTAAGTGATTAGGGAATTTCCTCTGAAAATTTTCTGTTAATTATTCTGATCCAATAATCAGGTATTTTCTTCTTGACTCAGTTCTGCATTAGGGTAAACAATTTGATTCAGGTAACAGCTGTGGTTCAGTTACCATTTTATGTGGAATTAATCTGTATTGATTTGGTATTGGACTGAAGCAGTTTGGAGAGAGCTTGTGTTTGTGTTTAGCTCTACATGAGTTTGTGCCATTGAGGAGATCAAGGGAATGTGGGTTAAAAAGAAATAAAGGGGAATTATATAAAATCTGAATTTTGAATCTACATTTTTATAACCTTACCATATAAAATGGGTAAAGAGAGTACTTTGTCATTAATCAAATACTGTTTACTGAATTCCATTGAAACTCTTAAGAATAACTTAAAAGTTTAACTTTATTTTCATAAGCCAGTATGTCTATAGCCCTGGCTACTTTTAAATTCCTCAGCAAATATTTTTGTAATGTTTAAGTTTATTATTTTTGTATAAGTACTCAGAATGTGATTGTTTTTTCTGTTTCAGGAACTTCTTTTGGGTTCTCTTTTAAATTGGTAGGGAGATTAGGGGACACTAGTGGTTTCTTTAGCAACCTCTTCTGGGCTGTGCAGAAAAATTACTAAAAAGCAATTTTTTTCTGATGTGCTAAATTGTAACTATTTTAAAAGAAACCAATGGGTTGAGTGTTTAAAGATTCAATATAATTTTATCCATATGTACTTTCAAAGTGTGGATTAGTATTAATCGATATGTCGGATTTCAGCTGCATTAGGCATCTGCACAGCTGTGATGCTCAGCAGCTCAAGAGATGGTGTTGCAGAGTTTATTCCATTCCCTTTTCCAGAATGGTGCCATGACCACTGCTAGTGCTGTGCATGGGAACAGGAAGAAGAAAAACCAGAGTGGGCAGAGCCATGCCACAGAGACTGCAAAAGGACACGATGTCCCCTTTTTGTTAGAAAGTCCTTTCTGAAACCGCACCTGAACACCAGTCCTGCATGTTAATTCACACCTCAGTCCTTCAGGCTCAGTTCTGCTTGTTCTTGACTCTGTGGGTTTTGACATCTGTCTCTGAGGAGGAAAGTCCCTGCTTCCTCAGAGGACTTGGGAAAAACTTCATGAGAATATCACTTACCCTTGGCTCATTGTTTCTTTATGTTCCTTCCATAGGAGCCCAGGTTAAATCTGTTGTTGTTGAATTGCCAGTCACATGACAGACAAATTTGCAGCTGCTTAAATTTGAATTGAAATAGCTCTGGAAAAGATGGGGGCTCCCTCTCAGATGAAATAACATGTATGTCCAAGAAAATCATAAATAAACTGTTGGGGGTTTTTTAGTAGATCTATCTCATATCATAATAATTACCAAAGTGTTTACTCACAGGTGCAAAATACTTAGAGAGTCTCCTTAATCTCCAATTATTGTTGCCCTCTCATCTTGACCTCTCTTGAAGTGTTTTATAAACAATTTAAAGAATAAATGAAGTATTAGAAACAGTTATTATAGAGCAGGCAAAGTTATTTGCTTTCTTTGAGTGAAGGGATATAATTTATAAAGGACTGATTACACTCATCTGTTTTCTGGGTAGCCTGTAAGTTTACTTTACCATGGCTAGGCAGAATAACAGAGAAATTGTGTCATGGGAGCCCAGTAAGATATTGTAGCAGTAGGAAATCCAATTGCCTTGTTTTACAGCCATTTGTCTTGTCCATTGTTTCTGTCAAATGATCATTTGAATCAAAAGCATTTAAAGAGATTTTCTTCCTCTGCAGTAATGAGAACAACAGAGACTTTTATGCTGCAGGACATTCCTACTAGGTCTTTCCTCCTCTAACATGGCTACCTGCCAGTCCTTGTTATTACTGAAAGTTGCTTCATTTAGTACATTTTATAAAGTGTCTCTGCCCAGCTTTGTGGCTGTCACTGAGGTTATGAGTCAAGAAGGAGAGTGGGAGCGGGAGCTCTGATTCAGCAGGGCTTAGCAGCAGAGAAGTTAAAACTGAGAATGTTAGTGGGTAGCTTATTACTTCAAACCTACTCTTTTTCAAGATATGTGTTCAAATCAAAAGAAAAATACAGTGGAAAGCATGTTTGATCTCTTTGCCTTACTCATTTTACCACATTGCTCCTGTCTTGCTTACTAACCAGAGGTTGGTGTCGAGGTTATTTGACTCTAACTCTCAGAAAGAAGGGCCCTGTCTTGGAGGGAACAGCCTAAGGGTTTCAGAAGCTCCCTCTGTAAGTCTGCAGGACATTCCCACCTCTGCTGTGCACTTCTGTCAAGCAGGGATCAAATGAGATGTGAGGGTCCTGGAATCATCAAAACAACAGTGCCTGTTGTCTCCAACACAGCTGGAACTGGGGAAAAGATGCCTGTTTCTCTTCTCTTACATGGCTTTTTTCTGTCTCTTTCCTGATCTCCCTGTGTGGCAGACAGAGTGGAGGCAGTAGAGCAGCAGGGAAGAAGAAAGGGTGACAACAATTGTCTATTCCACAACAGAGGACAATTTTGTAGTGTCCCTTTGCAGTTAGAAGAACATTTGTCAAGCCTGATGTCTGCCAACCATGGTTCTGCAGCCTCTGGAGAAGCTTATCTTATCGAAGTGCCTTTTTTTTCCTAAACAGATAGAAGAGAAGACACTGTCATTTCCAAGATCAGTATTTGAGTGAAGAAATAGGGCAGGGTGTTGTTGTAGACACATATATAGAATTACATCTTTATTTCTAGTACTTCTGGCAGAAGCAGGGAAGTTGAGGGAGGGAGATACATTAATAACAGGTGGTTGTTGTCAGCATGATAAGATTCAAAAAATCTACAGTACTCTGTATCCTACAGCAATGTTCTTGCAGGTCCAATACCCCTAAAAATATACCTTAGCAGTTCTAAGACACTTCTGAAATATTCCTTAGGTTTTAGAGTCATCATTTTGAAAGTCAGTAAGTCTGTGTGTAAACATTTGATATTTAATCATTGGAAGGATTGGGGGCCCTTATTCAGAAGAGTGTGGTCAGAGGAAATCAGAGTTTGAGTGCTGATTCTTCATCGGCTGCATCTGGAGCCTAGTGGGGGTGCTCTGGGGAACAAATGTAGGTTTGGCTTTGGCTCAAGGGAGGTCCCCTGTCATGAGATGACATATGAAGGTTATGCACATGAGTACCGAACCCTCACACTCCCATACTGTGCAGCATTTCACAGCCAGGAGATAAACAGACTGTAGCTGCTTTAAAATAACAGCTAAATACCAGTTTTTTCTCTGTTTATCTCTGTTTACTGGGCTATTAGGTCCTTTTTTTTACTCCTGCCTTGAGTCATATCCCAGGTTGGTGTGTCCTGCAATTGGGTGTGATAGTTTCTTCCAGATATCACTTGTACCTGAAATGCTGGGCACCGTAAACTTTGTTTTAAAACTCTCATGAGTAATTGCCAAAAGGTCATAGCTACAGTGTCCCAAACAAATGCACGTTATGAATGGTCCTCTTTTTTAGCCTGCTTTTCCTTTAAACATGCCTGTTGGGTTTTGAGTACCTGCAGTTAAATGGTGTTGCTTTTGGCAGGGCTTGGTGAGCAAATGAGGCATAATCTCTCTGATCTCAGTAGTCTGGTCAGTCAGCCATGACATTCTCAGTGTCTTTTCTTTCTACACCCTGTCTGAACAGAGCCATAGCCCAGGCAGCTCTCAGTGGGGTTGCCAAAGATTACCCTGTACAGTGAAGCAGCAGATGGCAGGACAGTGGAAAATATGCGGTCCCAATCCCTGGGTTCACATGGGGTTCAGGGTTAAATTTCAGTGATTTCCCTCTCTGCTCCTCAAACCCGTCAATAAACTGCCCTTTGAGAGACGAACTCTGTAGTGTGCTTTGGGAAACTATTTAAAGTTCAGTTTTGTCCGGTTTTGGAAATGTGTTCTAGACTGAAGCAGAAAATTCAGGCATTCTGTAGCTACAGCAGTTAGAGTCTTCCTCACCATAGCATGGGCATAAAAAATGAGGTGCATATGAATACATCCTGAAAACTATGAAAGGAGGGTAAAAGGAGCTTTGAAAATTTGATTAGTTCATAAACTGTGTAATGACTGAATGAGGGGTGCCTCCACAAACTTAAACGTGTGCCTATGTGTTTTGATAAAGCCCTTGTTTGCACTTCTGGTTTTTCTCCCCACAGGCTCCTTCTTCCTTATTCCTTGCATGGGATGGAGAGTTCTCACTGGAATGACTAGATGTTCAGTCTTGGGGTGGGGGAGGTGGAATGGTGGGCAGAGAACAAGAAAAACATTCTTTTACAGCAGATTTATTTACTCTATTGAGTGATTTCATGCTTTTTTGACTCTTCCAGGGTACTTCTGTCTCCTTGTTTCACAAATATCAAGATACTTAACTTTCTCAAATTCTTGTAAAATTTTGGAATTTTATCTCCTTTTGTGAGGGGGGGCAGGGGGAGGAGACATTAGGGCAGGAAAAACCTAAAAAGGTCTACATTGCTTGATTGATTAGTTCTTGTTCAGAATAAAACTCTTACCTGTTTCCGCCTTAGGGCTTGGTAACAAGCACATAGAGGAATGTGCATCAGTGACTAAATGAGAACCTGGATTTAAGTGGCTTTCTGAGCCCCCTTTCAGAATTTGTGCAAGAACCAGGCTTTTGTTCATTTTCCTGTAACAGCATTAATCAGACGGAACTGTGAATGTACCATTTCTTTCTCTGAAGTTCTTTACCTGTGGTTAGCTTCAGGCTCCATAGGATCCTTGCCTACTTCATTTCTTAGAAGACAGCAGTTTTTGCTCCCAGAGCAAGTCTGTTCTCTGGACAAGGGGCAATCCTATTAGGAAAAAGATTACAGTATGTAATCTAGAAGTGTTCTGTAAAACTGTATCATTGCGCATTCGGAAACAACACTGAAACACGTAATCCTAACTTTTGGTGCTAGAATTTACAGCTTTGTCCTGAGTATGTACAGAGTGTGTGTATGTGCATGTGTGTTTTTCCGCACAGCTACCTATGGGGATATTAAAATGATGTGAAAGGTCCCACTAAAAATACAAAGCCAGGAAATTCAGAATTGGGCTAACATTCTGTCCTGGTTTCACCCCATTGTGTTCAAGTATTGTAGACATCGCAGAACAGCAGGTGATCTGACTGCCTCTTCTGTTCCTAGAGGAAGGATAAACTAACTTAAATGGGAAATATCACAAAAACAGGATAACAATTAATTTCAGGAGTCCACAAAGGAAGAAGTGTTCTTAAAAATACTGTTATTAAAACAGTAGTGAGCATGACCAGCTGAATGGTGGTAAATGACATATTATATAGACACTCTTTTTTTGCCATTGAATCACTTTCCAAATTTTTTGTTTCATGTTTTCTTGTGCAAAACTTTTGTCGTGATTGAACTTGTTAATGGTGGTATGTTTAAGTTTGTCCTCTTCTTTGTAAATTTAACTAAACTGACTTCAGTGAAACTGCATCAATTTGTCTTGCCAGAAAGCTGAGTTCTCTGTGTTTATAGCTGCATATTAATTTTTTTTATTAATTACACTAGAGAAACTCTATTCCCACTGAGAAAGAATTTAGGAGTGGGATTCAGTTTCAATAGCAATATTAGTAAAAAGGAATATTCATTGAAATGTGTGTACACTTCAAAAACCTGTTAGAATTTTACTCACCGGTTGTGTTCAAAATATTTTCTCATTAAATAAGGGTCCATTTCTTTTTTCATTGCCTTATTCATTTTAGAGTGAAAATTAGCAGCATGCCCAGGCTCTGTCCCAGAGGAGAGTTCACTCTCAGCAATGGTTTTTATGCAACCTCCTGACATATCCTTTCTGCCTGTGGGAGAGCTGCTGCTCTGTCTGGTGGCATTTCCAGTTAGGAGCTTGGGTGTGGAAGCCGTAGCACCCTTGCTTAACTTCAGGGCCCTCTGAGAGTGATCACATCCTGCGCTGCAGTAAGGACACAGCTTTTATGGGAAGTTTAAGCAACCAGCAGTAACTACAGCTAGGTGAAATAATGTTTTTATTGGCCTTCTGAGTAGAGGAGGTCAACACAGCTAGGCCAAACATGGCCAAGTCCTTTGGACCAGAAGGGACATGCCGTCTTTGTTGGCTTGCGGTCTCCCTGGTATACTGTCATCTTGTCTCTGCCTTTTCACCCCATTATCTTCTTAAACTGTTAGGGCTTGGGGGCTTACGTTAGACTTGGGTTCCCCCTGCTCCTGCTTCACACAGTCAATTGAAGCTTTTTTTGCTGGGGTCTGTTGTTAAAATACTACATTTCAGGGTTGTTACTTTGGTTTTATCCAAAATGATGACTTCCAGGGTTGTCCTGTTCTGTCTTCAGCAGAACCACTTGTCCCTATACAGAAGCAGAGCTTGGGAAATGGGGACAGAAGGGACAGGGAGAGTAGGCTGGGAGCATCATGAGCCGATCTTATACCCTGGGTTGCACACCAGCTTGACTGCATGCCACAGCACACACTGTGGAGATTTTTTTTTTTCTGGCACTTACGTCTGAGCCATGTGTTTACTTGATTGGTCTGTTGTGAGTCCAAAAGGGTGTCTGTAGCTGGAAGATTTCATCCTCGTGCTTGTAACTGTAGACCTTTTCAAGTGATGATTTGTACATTGACTTGTTGGGATCATCAGTGGTGTTGGAGATGTATTTCTCACCCCATCCTAGCTGAGAATCCAACTATTCGTAACGTGGAAGATGGAAGGAAATGTAGCACCTTGCATTTTATGCACCTCAAACTAGAAAAAAATGTGCCTCCAGTATTTGCAGAAGCTGAGATTTTTTTTTGCTTCCCTCCAGTTCTCACTAGCCCTCACCTTGTTACTTCTTGGTGCGCTCTTTCCCTTCAGCTGTTTCCAGCTCCCTGAAAAAATGATTCAGCTGTGTTTCAGGACCCCCTCTTGGTGATTCCAGGAATCCTGTAGCAAACAGTGGTTTAGTAAAATCGGAACACATTTACCAAATGATGTATTGAGGGCCTAAAGGGTGCCTCGAGGACTACCACTGTCTCAAAGCTAACCAGAAGAAAGTCCTAGGAGAAAAACAGTTGAGCAACAAAGCTCCAGAGGGAGGCACATGGATTAGGAACATCTTGAGTTATACTGTATAAGTGTCAAACCCGTCTAGCACTGCTTTATTAGTTTGTGTGGGAGGCAAAGTTTCAAATAAGCTACTTGGCTGTAGCCAAGCCGTTTCTCTTGCTCCAAGAAAATACATCAGCACTGACTCAGCAAATTTGCTGCTGTGACTGGTTTCAAGGCTAGCTCTTGTTACAGTCTTTAACCTACAGTAAAAGTAAAGGAAAATTCTTTTTCCCCCTGACTTGAAGTGAAATGATACGTTTTATACTCAAGAAATTTGCACAGTAAAAGCTAGCACAATTATGGGTGCACAGAAAGTCACAGAAGACCTGTGCAAAACTTTGTTTACATCATGACCCGCCGCAAACTGATGTCCCAGCCACCTGGAGAGGTTGAGAGACCAACCAGATTTAGTCCCTCAGAGGTCAGAAGGTCCAAGAAACTGTATTAGTCAGTCATGTGTCACCAGGTAAGATTAAAAGCCTTGCCTGCTTCATCTCAAGAGAGTGCGAGGGTAAAGGCTGAACGTCTCAGCTTGAACCATCAAACAGCAACTTTTTTGATGTGCTACTGGTTGCTGAGAGGATGGAGGAGGGGAAAGACAGGGAGAAAAGGAAAGGGGTGTTAAATTTAAGAGCACAGATATCTGAACTGTGATAGCCATTTAACGAGGGAAGATAAAATCAGAGGGGTTTTTGTGCAAGTTGCCTAAGACTGCAGGATAATTCCATTTTGTACAAGTGCTGGATTTTCCTTTTGGTTGCATACAGTTCTAGCTATTGTAGCACCAATTCAGCAAAGCATGTACTTAACTACAATTGTTTACACAGGCTTTAACAATATAAAGAGTCTGTACTGATGGGCAAGCACACTCGTGTTTACCCACAGCTCATACAAGCAAGGGCTTGCCTAATTCTGTGACAGCTGAAATGAGAGGTTTCATTCAATAACCTTAGTTGTACAATTTAAAAAACACAGCTTAAAGTAATGTTAGCAAATCAGAGCGGCTGAAGACATTTACCTTTGTTTTACAATGTAGTGTATATGAACTGCGATTTAAAAAACCAAATTGAATAGTTTGGAGCAAAAGGTTAAGTTTTCTGTAAGTGAAATGCTGCTCTGTTTATGTAAGTGCCATTAACAACATAAACTTGGTAACAGGAATAACACTTTTACATATTGTTTTCAGTATTAATGTTTGGGTTTTCCTTTATAAGAATCTTTGATGCCTCACCTTTTCCTGTTCAGTGTACAGTTCCTGAGGGGAAAATATTTTAATTTAAGAAAAATTATATGGAGGAAATATACTAAAATAGCACCTTTTGGCCAACAGTTGTTGCTGGTATATCACCCTGTCCTTTTAACAACCCCATATGATGGAGCTGAGAAGTGTAATTAGTCCCAAACAGTGTTATCTCTAATGTGAAATCCAATAGCTTTGTGTTACACCGTACACATGCAGATTGTCTGCTAATCAAACATCATTTTTTTCACAGTCACTTTAGAGAACTGCTGCTCTGTAGTCATAGAAATGATACTGTCATTGTTTTTTGGGAGGTGGAAACCTGTATCTGTTTGTATGCAAAACAGTCATGAAGAGTCTAAAGCCCTGATGACAGATGCCGGGTGGAGGGTTAGCACCCCTGAATCACTGGGGGAGTGTGGCTTGTGCCGTGACAAACACCACCTCTGATTCTCATCCTCTGGTGGTGGTTGGTAGGTCTCTTCCCCTTCTTCCATTTTAAAAAGACCTTTTTTACAGGACTTACTAATTGTCCCCTGAGGTAGGCTTTGTGCTATCTTTTCACCCTCTGGGAAAAAGAAAAATTTTCCTATTCTCTGTGCTCCCTCCACATTTCTGTACCTTGTTGTTCCTCACAGGACTGTCTCTCACTCTCATTTTCCACTCAGATTATAAAAGTCATTAATTTGTGTTCTCTTCGTGCATAGTTCAATGACCTCCTGTTGCCCTCAGCTGTCCAAATGTTCTGTGTGCAAGTGGATGGCAGGGGCAGAGTTGCTCTGGGGTTGAAGAGCATCCACCCCCTCCACTGTGCTGCCCTCCCCTGCTGATTCCTTCCATGCCTTAACCTTTCTGCCTTAACCTCCTCATTTTTGAAATATAAAAGTAGTAGTGCATTTTCAGTTACCTAAAGAATGGGCACCCAAGGAATCGGTACCCCAATTCTGTTGAAAACTGATGTGCTAATGGAAAATGGGGCCAAGCAGAATTAGTGCATTTTGGCATCAGAAAGGTTATAATGTGTATCAATATATTATAAACCAAAATAGTTCAGTTGGTACGCTGCTTGATGTCTTTGTTAGCAGTATTTAAAGGAATTACTACCACATCATTTTTTGTTTAAATCACACGTTTCAAATTAGTTCCTAATGAGGGTCACTTGATAAGGAGGGGCAATTTTATCCTCATGTTACTGGACCACTGCTTTCAGTCTGGGATCTGTGGGTTTTTCTGTTACATAATTGTTTCCCAGGGGGTTGATGAAGAATAGCCTTTTAAAAAAAAATATTATCAGTAGCTTTATCTTTCCTGTTTAGAGAAAAATACATGTCCATTGGAAAATAGTTTGGACTACGTAAACTGAAAATGTTTGAAAAACATTGCAAATATATTAAAAATCTGAGAAAACCACCACCATAAGGTACTTTAAAAATTTTAAAGAGCAGAGGAAAAGATTGAAAATATAATGATGAAACAAAGTATTTCCAGCTATGCTATACAGGATTAAAATGTAAGGATTAAAGCACTGTATCTTGTGTTTCACGAAATAAAATTATTTACTGCCCCAGTCAGGAAGATGTTTCCCATGCATGACTTTACAAGGAGTTGCTTATGAATCATATCACCCTTATTTCACATATATTTCATTTTGCAAAAATCTGATTGTGGACTTTATGGCAAGCTCATCCAAAGGTAGTTGTACCTGCTGAGTAAAATTTGTAGGATATTATAGTGAGTAGAAGGGAAAAAAATCACTTTTAACAATGATTTTTCCTTTTTTCCCAAAGAGGAATGTTTCTACTTTGTACAACTGTTGTTGTGAGAAGAACAATTTGTTATTTTAAATTGAGGATGGATTCACAATTTAAATGCATGAATGTTTAACATATATTAAGTAGCTGCTCTACTAGTTTTACCGAAATGCAGTACTGTATCTGTTGTTTTGATCAAGACACAGTTTAAAATTTCATTTAAACCCAAAATACGGAAGGTTAATTTAAAGATCTATAACTTGATTTTTCATTTGGTTTACAGTGGCATAAATCCATTTGCTTTGGAATAATTGTTATTGATTTTCATCAGTGTAAGGAGATTCAGGGCTTCTTTTCTTAGAACATCTGGGTGTTGCTTTGTTTTTCATTTCATCTTGTTACAAAAAAATGGAAAAGGTTGTCATAGAATGGAAATGATGAGCAGTGTGGATTTTCAGGCAATCAAAACATTTTAATGATCTCATTAAGTGTATCATTTACAACACATATGTGTTAAAAGAAATATGTTCCTCTGGGTTAGTAGAAGTGCTGGGTACACAATGTGTTTGAACATGTTAGGCTTCCACTAGAATCTATGCCAGAACTGCAGAAACTCGGAGGGAAAAAAAAAAGCCAAAACCAACAACTCCAACCTTTTTCTTGTGTCAGCATCTTCCTTTTATCTTATTTTATGCAAAATGAAGAAAAAAGGTGTTATGAGAACTTGATAGATTGTTCCAGGACTGCATCTCTGTTGATAGATAAGTATTGCTATTGAATTCTATAAGATTGATTGTCATTTTATGGTATTACTAGGGTTAATAATGGATTTTCTTTGGCATGCAACAAACTAGTGTTTTACAGGGAGAGCAGTCTTCCTAATACCACAGTTTTATCATTAGTTGTGTTTTGTATGTAGTCTTGAGAGCTTGGAAAATGATGGTTCTTGAAAAGAAACAGGTACTACAATAGTGGCTCTTAAAGCTGCTTCATCCATTTGGCTGCCTCTTCTAAACCACAGATTCCGGAGAAAAACACCTACTTCCAACAGGCAGGTTCCTGATGATACAGGAAGGGTGAAACCCAAGTGCTGATAAAAGGAATGGGGTACTGATGCAGAGACTAAGATTTTTTTTTTTTTCCTGTCTTGGGGCAATCCAGCTCTGGATCTGTAGGTGCATTCAGACCATGCCTCCTAAAGCAATGGTTTTAGATATGTGTTAATGAGAGATGTGTCCAGCTTTCAAAACTGCATCTTTGCCAGATGTAGGCAGCATCCTTCTCAAAGGGATGAGCTATTTCCACCCTGAGCCAGGCAGTGCAGTGGGTGACAGGCCTGGGCTGGAGAGCTAAAGATATTGCATTATACCTCTGCTATTTCTTTTTATTGTAGTATTGTTCCTGCAGTGGTTTGCTGACAAGTTATATGTTTTACAGATCAGGTCTGCTTGATGAGGAATCCTTGCTTTAAATCCTGTCTAGGATAAATAGGGTTTGTGAATCAGACCTTATGGTTATTCCCTATTGGAATGCTAACGATCTCAAAGGGAGGGCTTGGGTTTTGAAAACAACTCTAAGCTAATGCCTAGGGTTCCTGAAAGAGCTGTTGATGTCATGAAGACTCTTGTTAAAGGCCCCTTTTAAAATGTAGGAACTTGTCAGACCCTGCTTAATTTGGGCTGTTTGGAACCACTGAAATGACACATCAAAGCATCCTTTGCTATGTCTGGCCACATCTCTTCTGCCTGGCCACATCTCTAATGCTGCGTTGCAGCAATTCCAGTGCTGCCAGTAGCGATGCAAACCAGAGCATGATGTGGCCCATCATGGTTAGGGTGTATTCACTGCACAGACAACTATGCAAGGCACTTAGACCTGTATGTTTGGCCTTACCAACAGCAAGAATGATTCTTCTCTGGGTTACTGCAGGATAGTGAGCTCCCAGCCATATGCCACCCACACACATTCTGAAAAAGTGTTCAAATAAGTCAAAATACATCAACCATATAACAGTGTTTTGAACACTCCACATTTATTCGTACCAGGTGTGAGCAATGAGTTGTGTTTTACGAAACCTCTCTGAACTGAGGAAGCAGTGCAGAGCCAGGAGACAAATGTGGGACTCTGACATCTCTCTTTCCTACCAGTCTTAGATAGTTTCTGTCACTACCACCAATACATTTCCAGGTGAATTAGTAAGGTTAGTAGCATAACAAATTAGGCTTTATTCACCTGTGATAACTGGTGGCATTTTAGCTGCTGCATCGTCTTGATCTGATGAAAATCAACGTAAAGGGTGAAGTGGTTAACACACCAGCAGCTCTGATGACACTCTTCCTGGCATTGAGTGGCCATTTTGTGGAGAAAAATGCTCTTGGATGTTCAACATTAGCAAGTCTTCACTACCTCCTGAGGAAGAAGGAAACTAACCATTTCTGTGCCTCAAAAGGTACTTTGCATTCAGTTATAGAAAGATATCTGTAGCACTCCACCTGGGCCTTTTAGATACAATCAATCCTGAGGAAAAAGACATTACTTCTGCTAAATTTCAGACCAAAGCAAGATTTCATAGCCAAATTACAAACCTCTAGGACAGGGCTTTTTAGTGGAAATGCTGACATAGCCTTAACTATTTTGTGTGACTCCGGTGGGCACCAGCTTAAATTCTAGTTATGATGTGCATATAATGGCATGGGATCAAACACAGAGTGTAATGGGAATATTTTAAGATACTGTACTTGAAGAGAATCAGTACTTAAACATTATTTATGAACCATATCATTTAAATGCTTCTGAAATGTGCCATTCAGTCCTTGGGTGCACGAAAAAATTTTCCAATCACGTTTCTGAGAATGAACAGTAGCATAGTTTTCTTCCACAGCTTTAATGCTGAGGCACTTCCAAGAAGAGGGTTGGTATTATTTAGTGGAACCCTTACTGGAATATTTATGGAAAATACAGGTTTTCATTTTTCATTGTGGCGCTCTCTAGTTCTTCATTTCAGCCTTTTCAGGAATATTCCAATTTTGCTTGGAGAATATCTTTGAGGATTGTTTCTCTCCAGTTAACAGTGACTCTGTGAGAAGACAGCAGCTACTTGTATTTGTTGTGCTCTGCTAGACAAATCAGCTCTTTCTTTTGCAGCGTCTTTCATATATTTAAATTGATAGCATAATAGTTTTTTCTCTCACACAACCTAATATGCTTTTTTTTTTTTTTTTTTAATGCTGAGGAAGCATTTGCTCCAAAAGGGAAGTTGACATTCATTAGTTGTGCAGGTTGACAATAAAACTTGCTTTAATGCAGATGGTGACTAGAACTCTCATTGCTTTTGCTGCAAATGGGAATGTAGCGTTGAAAGCAGTCAGTTTTGCTTATTACTCAGTTGCAGCCTGGAACTTTAAACCATATACTTAATCCTAGAAAGAAACCTCTTCCTTCAACTTGTATTTGCTGAATAAAAATGCTAACTGAAATAATTTCAGTATAGAAGGTTAGGAAGTTTCAGAGCTAATCCTAGTAAGTTTTTGCAATAGATTGAACGTGTTTTTAATTAATTAGCAATAATTTGTGTGAAGGTCTCAATGCACTTTGATAAGTTAAAAATAGAAACAATCTTTGGAGAGGTGCCAGTCTGACTAAGCCAAAGAGACTCTGTAACTGGTTTCTGTTAAGCCAGAACTCCAGTCCTGCTGCAAGCCTGTCCAGCCAGGAACAGGAGAGCCACAGTACTTTGCTTTCAGAAGTTATAATAGCAGAGTCACAGGGTTGATACTGTCCAATTTTTGAGAAATTTGCTTTGAAAAAGACTCTGGATTATATTTTGTTCCTGGAAGTTTGCAAATCACACTATTTAGGAAGCTTCCTTTATATATGAATATAAAATATTCATATATATTTCAGGGGATATGGAAATTACGTAATTTTCATCCTTTAAAGAACAGGCAGAAATTGATAGTATATCCTAAATGGCTAATAACTGGAATTGCAATTAGTTCAGCAGTTGATGAAAATTTAAAATTCTGTCTTAATCCTGTGGTAAGGTCTGAATTATTTAAGTTCTTTATTCCACATGGGTCTTAGAGGTGGGCTTTTTTTTTTTTTTTTTTTTTTTTTTAGTAGAGTCAAATGACACAGAAAAGTACTGTAGTGCTCTTGATTTTACAGGAAAAATTAGTAGCCTGAAAAGGACACTTTGTTATTTAATAATGTTGCAGCAACCTACTATTTGTTTGACAGGAAACAGAACGTATTGAGATGTATATCTAAAGAGCAGAGCTCCATAGTGAAAAAACTGCATGTATGCATTGAATGCATAAGCTACACTACTTAAGACTTCTAAAAATTGCCAAGAGCATTTTACAACTGCAGACATTTTCACTAACTTTCCTGTTTTTCATTTGGAGGAGGTATCATCTGTCACCACTTAATCATATCTTTTTTTAGCTATTAAAAAGGCGTGTAATTTTAATTTTTGTGGCTCATTAGTGTGCAAATGCCATTGGGCTTGTTTAGCCTAAACTCCTCGTCTAAATTCAAATCCCTCTGCTTTTGAGGAGACTATGACCACCTTTTAGAAACACAGCCATCATAATCTAAAAATCAAGATCTGAAAATAAGTAACAAAAAATATTGTTTAAAGCAACTCCACTGGGAGCAGAAATGGGTGCACAAATTTTCCAAAGTAATACAGTGAACAACATACTGAAATATGGTAAAATAAAGTACAGTCTTCAACTGAGAAAGTTGAAATCACAATTTCATGATGTAACTGAACCTGAGGGACAAAGAATCCCAAATAACTAGAAAACTAGAATGCATTCAGCCATTACAGTTCTTTGGAGAATACGTAGTATTTGCATAGTCCCAATTTTTTTTATTAATAAACAAATTTATTTAGATATATGCATTCCTTGGGAAAAAAAATTAAAAAGGAAAAAAGAAACGGCAACAGAAAACTTGAGGGTGGTCTGAGATGTCTGTCTTCTTTATGTAACCTTTTGCATTTTGTGTTTAAGAACTGACATTCCAAACGATTTTCTTTGGCTTTATGCCTGGAGTGAATACTGAGGCAGCAAATTAGGAATGCTTAAGAAGTCCCACAAAGAAAGATGTTTGCTGTGAAAGTGCAATTAATGTGACACTTGCACTGGAAGCTTCTTAGCTTGCTCAAATCATAAAAGATGGCATGGGTCTAGGTGGTGTAAAGGGACTGAGTGAAGACTGAAAATGCCACGTGCTGAGCTATGCAAGGTGTCTCCTGTGGCCGGCTATCTGCCACTGTGACTGTGCTGATACTACCTTTTATTTCTCTTCCAGGGGCTAATTTTGTCACTCGAAAGATTAGCCGATCGGTAGCAAAGATTCACCTTGGACAACTGGATTGTTTCAGCCTGGGCAATCTGGATGCTAAGAGAGACTGGGGCCATGCCAGGGACTACGTAGAGGTAAGATGTGGGATTTTTTCTGAATCATCTTTGTGGTGGGGATAATGCTTATTGCTGTAACTTCAGGTTATGGTCCACAGAGGGCTATCTCAAGATTTTTTTTCTGCCTATTGAGGTCTGTTAACTTTGTCTTGCTCTTGACTTCAGATTAGGGAATTTAGTAACACAGCAGTCTACCCCAGGCATGACCTGAACAGAAAAATAAATCTTTGGGTTTACATTCCTTGCCTGAATTCCTGGGGAAGGGGTCTGACTACAATGTGGATCTATTTTAGCATATTTCTTCTATTCTTTTGACAAATTTTATGACCAATATTAAGATTTCAGCAAGATGCAGTATGACCTGAAGTGAAATATCCTGCTGGAGGTTGGTGACCTGTTTTTAATAAGGCAAAAATTATCTGTATATTAATAAACAAAGGCCTCTTTGGTTATATATTATAAAGCAGCATCACAACATAGTTGTGATGGCAGGTACTGGAACACATAAGCCTGCATATAGTGTTTGAAATGTTTGTGTAGTCAGGATTTGTATCTAATTTTATTCTACCCATCTACTTAAGCAGACAAACAAACAATACCCCTGTATTGTATTACAAGGAGACATGAATGACCATGTAGGAAATATTGTCTTTTTCCCAGGAGATTTTTGACCCCATTTTGGTGCTTAAAGTTTTCCTGTGGTCATTGGACTATTTCTGTCTTTTAATAATTCCTTGCTGGGAAACCGGATTTGACTTCACCATTCATTGATGTAGTTTAAAAAGATTATGACTGTTTGTTTTGGTTTTCTATATTACAAAGTAAGAAGTATCTCAGTATGCAAAAGTCTGATTGTTATCATAAATTGAGACTTTAAAGGTAGAGTAAAAGCTGAGCTCTCAAATCTTCTTTACCATCAAAAAGAGCAAGAAAATAAAATGATGATACCTCTCTATAAACTGATGTCCTGGATGACATTAAGAAAGGTAAACAGCCATATCACCTTGGTATCTAAAGGGTTACATCAGGCAAGCGAAGAAGGTGTTTTTTGGTAGCCAGCTATAAATGAAGTTCTTTGGTTCTGTGCTGCATTTGCATGAGCTGCTAAGGGCACCATGAGTGTGATGACTGTGCCTCCACAACTGTGGTTTTATATTTGTGACTACAACATTGGATGAAGCAGTTAAACCAGTAAACCATCCCAGTCATCTTTTTAATGCATAAAACTATGGTCATGAGTGACCATGGAAGCAGTTACCAAGTCTCAGCTGCAGGAAAGTAAAAGATAAGTCAAATAGAATGATCAGTTGCACGAACATAATGAATACGATTATTATTAATGATTTGTTAACAGGCATTGGATATTTCATAAAGGCTTCAGCTATCTCATTCCAATACAAAGTGCACTAGGTTATAAATCATGGGATGAATCCTGAAGTCTTCTTCCCTAAGGGAAATCCAAAATAACCTTCTCGTGCCTTCTGGGTTAGACCCTTGTTCTGTGTTCACAGTATGACAGGATGGGTCAGGCTGGAAGGTACCAGAGTGACTCATCTGGTCCAACCTTCCTGCTCAGGCAGGAATGAGATCCTAGAGATCATTGAACAGAATTGTGTCCAGACAGTTCTTGAATATCTCCAGTGAGGGCGACTCCACAACCTCTCTGGGCAGTCTGTTCCAGTGCGTGGTCACCTGCACAGTGAAGTTCCTCCTCATGTTCAGGTGGCACTTCCTGTGTATCAGTTCCTTCTCTTTGCCTCTTGTCCTATTGCTTGGCAGCACCAAGAGTCTGGATCTGTCCTCTTGACACTCCCATCAGATACTGATAGACGTTGATGGCATACATCCCCTCTCAGTCCTCTCTTCTCAAGGCTGAACAGGCCCAGCTCCCTCAGTCTATCGAGGCTATCATTCAAACCTTAAAAACCAAAAAGGAAATGAGAACAAGTCTATCCAGAAGGATGACTAGCTTTCAAGGCCTTTGGCCTCCAGAAGGAATGTGGTTTTCTGAGGTCTATGGCATGAACACATGTTTTTTTGTGCAAGTAGCATTCCAGGCCTTTCAGCTACACATCTTGGGCCTGTCCCAAAATCTTCTGGAAAGAATTCCTTGCTAAAATATAGTTCATCTTGAGTATTTCTCATCCCAGAGAGGTACCCCTTCAGATAATCAGGGAGAGTTATTATCAATTCTCTAATTCCCTGAGTACTGTGGAAATGTGGTTACAGGCAGCCTTCTAATGGCTAAAAAATAGGGTAACTTTAAACTGGAAATAAACAATTATTTGAGGTTTTAATGGACTGGAAAGTAGGGCTTAGAGATTTAATGTTGTTCAAATAAATTCATAGTATGTTAGAAAGCATGATCATATTTACAAGCATTTGGGGAGCTTCCTTAAGCATATGGCTGAACACATAGGGATATATCTTATCCTCTCCATATGTAGCTTTAAATCCCATCGATATTAATACAAGTAACACATGTGCATATAGACTAGACCATGTACTGTGTTTTCTTTCTTCTTATTTCCTTATTAGGGATAATAATAAAACCATAAATACATTCATTTTTGTTGTTTTATGAAATATTATGGGTCAATTCCTGATCTCATGAAAGTTGATGAGCAAACTCCCGTTGGCTTCATGGAGAGACAGTATCCTGTATGTGTTGGACTTGAGGATGTCTGGTGGTTACAAAGCACAAGCAGAATTCATGACTCTTGGGCTTTGATTATATGAGTTTATTTGACTGCCACTGTGATTTTGGGCAAACTCCTTTGCATACAGTAAAGCACAGAAGCGTGTAGGTGCCCACTGAGGGATGGGTTGAGGCTAGCAGATGATTCAGAAGTTTAAGGTTTAAACATAGGTTCATATCAGTGGAGAATAGTTGGAAAATGTGTTTGATAAGGATTTTGACTTGGCACTTGAACTGCCACCTGCAGGAACAGGGTACAGCAGCATTGTGCTGGTGAATGAAAACCAGGAAGTCCAACTCACTGGAAAGAAAGGATTCTATTCAGTGTTTGAAGAGAACAGAATAGAAATAAGTAGGCATTGAAAATTTTTGGTGTGGGATTATAAATTTTAACCTAAAATTAGTAACTCTTAACATATTGGCAGAAATTGCTGCTGCCTCTTGCTCTCCCTTTCTCCATTACTGACGCTCCTGTGATCCAGCAAAAGTCTCATGAGATGGTATTAGAGATGATGATCAAAGCCACAGAGTTGGAAGAGGAAAAATAATGTATCAATGCTATTGACATATGAATCTTCTGTGTACTGTTTTGCTTTGTGAGGATAATATGGCCTTTATTTGTTGCAGACTATCTGCTAGGTATTTGCAATTATTAGCACAACAGCAAGCCTTAAGAGTACGGAGTACAGTGCTGAGTACAGGGGAAGAATCACCCTGCTGGCCACACTATTGCTGGTACGGGCCAGGATGCCATTGGCCTTCTGGGCCACCTGGACACACCAGCCTCAGTTGCTGAGCTGAGGCTTTTTCTTCCCTTCCTTCAGTTTCCTCTTTATCACCTGCTGATGCCCAGGTTGCCTTCTGCAATTGCACTGCCAGTACCTCAGTCTTGTGCAAACAGCACGAATACTGCACTGATGAAAGCTGTGGGAAAGCCCCTCAATCTTGATCTTACAAAACTAAAAGAAGAAGTCAAAGGTAACAGTTTTAATAGTCTTTAGCTATTCATAGAGATCTGAAATATTTTCTCTTGCCTTCAATAGAAATCCAGCAGTATTTCAAGCAATAATTACAGAGGACTCATAACTGGGTCATAATTGGCTCCAATTCAATTAATTACATGTCTAGTCAAATGTTTAAAATTAGGTATGTGCCTACATTCATGGTGAAATCAGGGTGCATTTGATATTTAGAATGTATGGGAATTGGCTTCCATTAATTTATATTTAAATAATGCAAAAGAAAATCAAAGCAAAAGAGAACTGTTTATAAATAAGTAATATAGTAAGTTATTGTACAGGCCAACCAAGCATATTAAGAAACTGTGAAACTGCTTGAAGAGAGAATTTCCGTCTTACTTTTTTTTTTTTTTTTAATTGGTACTGGTGCTGATTCATACTTTAGTCTGTGATTAAAATGCACAAGAAAATATGCAGTCATTTTTATTGTCTTAGACCATTTTGCACATGTTGAAATTTAGATAGTAAAATCTAATTTTTGTTTAAATCTCTAGTCAGCGTCACCTGGTCTTTTACTTATGATTTTTCTATTTACCATTCTAATAGGCAGAAATTGACCCTTGGAAACAACTGCTACCACTGCTGTGGTGGGAAATCCCTTCTTGTATGTTTGCGTGTATGTTTAAATATAAAAACTCTTGCCAGAAATAATTATTTAAATTTTTACTTTACTCTTGTGCGTAAGAAAAGGAGTCAGCCAGTAAGACTATTGGCCAAGGCGTTTCTAGTTTTGCGATGTTGTTTTCTTGTAGCATTAAGGATGTGTTGTCTTTTGAGATACATTTTACCTTAGTCTGCTAAGACTTGATGTTTTTTCTGAGTAATCCTTTCACCACCCCAGCTGAATTCTTGCTTGTGAGAGTTTTGCTTTGTTAAGGACTGTTGTTTATAAAGGGAAAGTCATTTGTATCTGTCTATGTAACTATCAATACCTCGTATAGTTAGGAGATTGGCTCATGAGTTTAAGGCATGTTTCTAAATGGGGATTACCCTTTTGGTATGGACTGAAGTGAAAAGTGCTTTTCCTTTCTTGTTGCTTAGTTTTCATGTTTAAAGTGAGTATCTTCTAACAAGAGTTGAGAAATCATTTTAAACCCTCAGTGATGGGCTTGTTTCAGTATGAGGGTAGAGCCATCCAGGTAAAGTGTACTTTGTGTATTTCCAAATGAGAACTTTTTCTTTTCATCAGCTTGTCTGACCTGGGATAACTAATGGCTCTATTAAGCCAAACTGATCTTCAAATTAAATCAAATCTGCTCTAGATGGAACTGCTTCCATCTAGGTGAAGTAATTGTGAGAGCAGCAGGACTTTTAAGAACCTTTAGGAGAAAAGTTTCACAGACTGTGCTCTTTTGGAGCAACTACTGAACATTCACAAAACTCTTGACAGGTACCAGCTGAAGCAGTACCTTTTCTAGAAGCATGTGTATCAAAGACAATGAGGCAATGAGTATTCCATCCCTGATTTTTTCTAATAGTTTAAAAATCTTTAATTTAGAACTAAGTCTTATGCTGAAATGTTTTTGAGGAAGCAACATCTTCCCAAAGGAATTATGCACTTGCCAAGGGCAGAATATTTTTTTATTTCCTCATGTAAATATTTAGGACTTGTGGAGATAGGTGTCCAGGATAAAGGAAGTGACATTTGACCACGGTAATACATTCAGTCATCCACCCAAATAATGACCCAGTTCTCAGGATACAATGCAGCCAGCATAAGTGGTCACAGCACAGTCCCAGCTGGTTTCAAATGAAAGATGTGAAGTTCACCCAGCACTGACCCACAGGCACTGGCACTGCAATACAGACACTTCATGACACAACATGAGTGCTGGAAGAGCAGATCCCAGAAGTAATGATTGTCTTCCCTCTGATTGAGTCTATAGGGAAAATACACAGATAAGTGGATTTCCAGGTCAATTCATGGTATCATTATTTTAGTAAGTTATTTTTACATTTTGTGCCTCAATTGAAATATTCCAAGCCTACAAAAGAACTCATCTTGATATGAGGTGGTAGATGGTGTCACTGGCCACCAAACAGGTGTCTCCCCATGTTGGGGTTTTGGGAATTCACCTTCTGGGGAATTTTTTTTTTTTTTTTTTTTCTCCCATGCATGTACCCCAGCAACAAATTGCTGGGTCTTTGGGAGAAATAAAGGAACTGGCCACAGTGGGAGGGGTCCGGGGAGCCACCCTCTTTTCACCTGGGCTGGCGGGCAGTGAGTGCTCTCGGCGTTCGTCCGGAGGGAGAGAGGCTGCTGTCCGTCCCGCTGCTGCAGGCTTTCCAGCTGCCTTTCTTCTACCGGAGAAAACCCGGGATTCCCAAACCCGCCTTTTCCCTGCCCTGTCTGGAGCCGGGCTGCAGCCGCGGAGCCTTCGCTACATCGTAGCTCCGCACGCCCTGCCTGCCGAGACTCCCGCGGTTCCTGCTG
>VZTI01002108.1:202563-222209 GCA_013397865.1 Struthidea cinerea | reverse complement strand
ACTGCCGTAGTTATTGTTGTTCTTTTGCCTTGTTATACATATATATATATTAGTAAAGAACTGTTATTCCTACCCCTCATATCTTTGCCTGAAAGTCCCTTAATTCAAAAATTACAATAATTCGGAGGGAAGGGGGTTACATTTTCCATTTCAGGGGAGGCTCCTGCCTTCCTTCACAGACACCTGTCTTTTAAACCAAGACACCCCACCATATCTCTCATACAGAATCAAAATAGGATTCTGTGACACACTGTTGTAATTTCTCTCTCTTTACTGCTGTCCGGGTAGGCTCCATCAGGCTCCCTCAGCTCTGTAGGGCACCTGTGGCCCCACGTGACTTCTGGCTTCAGAAACTACTCTTTTATTTCTCTGGCTTTAGTTACAAACTTCAGAGTGGGACTGAAGACCAAACATTTTCTCAAAGGCTATATCTGTGCAGGGCCAAAATCAACTGCCACAAATGATAAGCATATAGTGAAGCTCTCCTCAGTGTACATTTCTTCTCCATTCTCCCATACAAGCAGAGAAAAAGTTGAAATTTAAATAGTTATGTTTTCGTTAGAGCATGATTTAGTGCCAGCAAAATGTAGGTGTAATTCTCAAACATCTTCTTCCAGTTTCTGAAAATATGGGCAACGCTTCCCTTATGAAGAGAGAACATGTTTTAGAATAACCTCAATTTCTAATGCTAAATAAAGGCTTACATTTTGGTAAATAGGACTGCACACTAAAGGACCTTATAATGCATTTCTTTCAGTGCATGTAATTTAGATTAGACTTCTTGACTATAAGAAATAGCTGCAATTCTCAGCAGAGTAATGCACTACCATCTTAATTTTACTCATGTGGATGATGTCTACAATAAAGAAAAGCAAATCCAAACCAAGTCCTTTGTGGTTTTTGAAATGCTGAAGTCTGCAAATAGTATGATTCTAAATAACTACAGCATAAACAAGAAAATCTGAACACACTTTATTCATGTGTGCATGCACACAAATACACAGCCTGTGTAAATGTGTGCATGTGAATGCATGTTTCTGTGCATAGGTGGTTTTTGTGGACGTCACTTTCATGTAGTTTGAGAGGTTCATTTATGTGCTATTTTTTCTTTAAGTTTGAGATGATTGGTAATAAGAGATTGTACAAGAAAGTAAGTAGTTTATTGCAATAGGCATGAATGGTCTCCATAGTTAAAACATAAAAATGGGGAAAGAAAAAGTTTTTAATTACAATATGTAGGTGTTCTGTCTAATACACATCATGTGGCATTGATTTCCAGCAATGGTGGACTGTAAGTCCAACTGTAAGTGTTGTTGTTAGACCTTTCAGAAAACTATCCTGATCTATTTCAGAACTGTAGCATCATTTTCCCCTTTTTATTTTCTTGCAGACATATTTTCTGTGAGGGAAGCACATATGTAAATAGATTTTTTTCTTATTTACAGAGATTTTCCTTTAACTTTCTTTTTCAGCACTTTCATGTTTGACCTATTAGTGTTTTTAGGCTCTACAAAGCCAGGAAAAAGTGCTTTCCTCAGCAAAACCATCTGGTTTGGTTTCCTGTGCCTCAACAATGATATGTGTATTATTATCAAGGCCACCCCGGTGGTTTTCTAAGTGGTCTTGTTACAGTGGTGGTCTTACAATTCAGTTGGAGTGATGGAAAGGTTAGACTAAGGCTTCTTTCAAGTATAAGGTTTCCAAATTGATAAATTATGTATTGTTGTCATGTTTCTGACACTGACCTATTTTGCCATTGTGGCTTGAATGAAGTATCTCTTCCATCAAATAACACAATTACAAGAGTCCTCCTGACAAATTCTGCTTTTGCAGCCTGTTCTTCTTGAGAATACCAAATTTAGGTACTTTGCATAAATAACTGTAAATGCGTGCTGTGTTCCTATGATTTTAATTTTCTGCTCTGTCTGGCAACGTGTGAAAACCCAAGTAAAATTATGACTCCATAATTTAGGAGCTATCCTTCCACTTGTTCTAAGGCCTGTAGAAAGCACATGGATGTCAGCAGAGAGACTACATAATGCAATATATGCACCATCATTGCAGTCCACCTCAGTGCATGCTGCAGGACAAGGTTTACTCATTAGCTGGTGGCAATATAGCACCAGCGTGAAAACAAGCCAGACTTTAAACAAAAAAAAAAAAGGTCTGTTCCACCTTCCAGTCAGTCTTGTAGTGATTTTAACCTGTGGTAACTCCAGATGAGACTGTGGGAAAGAGATGAATCTCATGAGGGAGATGGGATTGCCTGGACCTAGGGAGTGAATGCACCAGACAGCCTGGTCAGGGCTGCAGCTGTGCCTGGAGGGAAACCCCTGCCCCATCATGGAATGGAGCATGTTCACCATAGAGTGAATTTTCACAAAATTTAACAGCAAAGGTCTCACAAGTCTCTCTTCAGTGCTTGTAAATCAGGATTTTAACTTATTTTTATTCCATTGTGGTCTACATAAAGTTTATGAATTGCGCAAGTTTAAGGAAAATGTGAAGGAAATGTTCTCATAAACATTCTCTAGCCTTCTGCATGCAGAATTTCAAATACCTACTCTACGACAAGGAAACCCCTAGTTCATGGAAAAAATTATTGAAGTTTAGTAAAAATGAAAAGTATTTTTTAATCAGCTGAATCATTTCAATTGACATTTTTCCTTCCTTTCTTTGCTCTTTTTTCCCATCATGAATGGGGGGAAAAAAAGGAAGGTAAAAGCCAACCAGGTGTGTCCACCTTTGAACCAAGAAATTTTTTCTCAGTCAGTTGGTATTTGGCAACATTTTAAAGAATGGGAAGCGGCATCTTTTATTGGTAAATGTTAGGCAACATTAATAACAGGTACTGCTACCAGCCCCACCTGTAATAACCCAGATAGTTTCTCTTTATTAACTAATCTATGATTTATAGATTTATTTGAAGCTTAGAATAGTGTACCACATTCTGAGAAAGCTCTATAGCATAGTTGGTTTGAATTTTAATAAGGGGGAAAAAATCCCTTAAAACAGATCATTAAAATTTAATGAGGACATTTTTAAAACCCTATAATGGTTCAATTTACACTGGAAGTCAAAAATAGTTAATGGTGTTGTTATGTCCGTATGGTAACATCCTCACTATACAGTAATTGTTTTCATTTGAAATTAAGCCAGTAAAACATCGTGGGCAATGCATTCCCAGAACCAAAGTTTTTAGTCCTCCAGCTTCAGGTCATTTCACTGAAAGAAATGCTTCAGATAAATTAAAATGTCAGGGCTCACTTTTATTGTACTCTAGCTGTTAATATTCTGTGCATTATTAAGAAGATTGGTTATCAGCAGAGTGACTGTTCTTTCCTGATCTGGGTATGGAAAAAAAACCACCTTTTTTTTTGGTTGTTTCAATGGGAAACATTCCCCAAACCCACAGGGTGCACTTAATATGCCACTTTTAGTTGTAGCAGAAATACCTGAATTTTAGCTGTAGGTGTTTTTGGATGAAGCCTTGACCTAACAACCAACATTGATGATCCAAAGATAGAGCAGCTGAACTTTCCAGTTGGCCTTCTTTGGCCCATTTTAAGCTTTCCCTGGAGATGGCTGACTTGGTTACCAGGTTAAGTATGTGAAGAAAGCTTATTGCTGTCTTCTGCTTGACTCCTTTCTCTCTTCTTTTAAAATCCACATGATTCTGCAGTGAGAGCAATTGTGTGTTTCCTCAGGAGTATGAGGAGCATTGCGTTTGCAAGGTAGGTGAGCGACACTGGTGTTTTCTTGTCCCCTCTTTCCAGTCAGCTTGGCAGTGTGACTGGGGTGGATTTTCCTGAGGCCATCAAAGAGGAGAATGAAGTAAAAGTAGGGCCCTGGCATCGTCCAGTGCCTTGTAGCTTACATGAGGGCTGTGCAAAACAGCTGCTGGTTCCCTCAAACCTTCCCAGCACTTCCTGCTGTGAAGGAGGGTCAAGGCTGACTGGAGCAAGGGAGCCGAGCAGTTGTCCTTCCTCACAGGCCCTGCAGATCCACAGCTCAGCTCCTGGTGTGAGCAACCTTGGCAGCCATTTCGTTGCTTCTAGTGGAATAAGGATTTCAGTGGTGCTTCTGAAGCGAGTAGGCCCATATTTCTGCTTCCAAATTTTCTGTTGTGCAGTGGGATTAAAAGGATCTCTGCTTCTGGATTTGAGGAAGAAAGGTAGGGGATCCATAACTATTCGTATGAAATGTTGCCTCTCTGCAAGGACAAATTATTGCGATTTTTTTTGTAGAATTGAATGCAGTCCAAGCACATTTGCTTGGACTCTTTAGCTTCGATCCTAATAACAAGCTCGGTACTTTTAGAAGCTGATATTTTTTAGTGCAAGTTGTGCATTATTATTTCTTGATCTGCAAATGGGTTGGATTCTTATTTTTTTTAACATGAAGTGGCTTTCCTTCTTGCAAGTGCACTTTACAGATTTCTTGAAAGCAGTAAATTTCACTAGTAGAGCAGGAACTCCTGCCTTGACCTCTATCAAGTGAGATGTTACTCTACACAGTAATAGTTTATCAAGACAACCCTAATGCTCTAATACAAGGCACACACGTTGCTTTTGACATAATGAAAAGTTGGTACAAATCATATGATCTTGCTGCACTGTGCTTTGTTTTACAAGAAAAAGTAATGCTTTGTGTTGCTAATGCAGTATATTTCTTATGCAATACAGGCACATTCCCCCTTCCTATTAATTTATTGCGCTGCATTGATTTCCAGACCAACATTACTTTTCCATGTCTGGTGGGAATTTCTCTCTTCGTCTGAGTTGTTTTAAATTCAACAAGCATAAGGTTTTTAATATATCATGTTCATTTTAAAGGGGAAATAATTGACAAGGGAAAAATATTTTGTATAGCCTTTTCATTTTATTGCCAGTGTTATTACTGATACCCAAGGTAGATACGTACTAAAAATACTGCAGGTCTAAAACTCTTCATCTGCCAGATTACAAGCAGATTGTGGAATATTGGAAAGGTGTCAGGAGGCATGAGATAGAATGGTCTTCCCCACTGCTCCCATACATGCATGTTCCATGTTTATGTTTGTTTGATGTTTTATTTCAGCCCATAACACCTTGTGACTCGCATGCCCTATCCATGGTATGCACCACTGGAATGTGTTTTTCTGAGTTGATAGCACTGGTAGCAGAAGTGATACTGGGTTGCAAGGAGGAGCCTGCCATAGAGCAGGGCTCTGCTGTGTTCTATTTTCTGGGAATGCCAAGGTGGAGCACCAAGGAGCTTCCCTTCCAAGAACCTTTTCCAGACTAACTAATGCCTCATGTCTAGGAATATCTTTCTTCTTCTTCTTCTTCTTCTTTCTTTTTAAAGTATTTTAAGAGCAGGTAGTAGCAATTTAGAACTGGTGTTGGTTTTTTGATGGTGTGTGTGAGTTCTTATGGTCTGAGCACACTTAATGTTAAAACTTTATTATTATGTACAGCACTTTAACGGCATCTTAAAAATATGGGTGCTATTTTAGAAAATGTATTATTTGATCCAGGTAGCCATAAAGGGTAAGGACATGTGTGAAGTGCTCAAGTCCCAAGAGGACAGTAGGGCTGTGAGTTTCCTCATTGCCCCCTTGGAAAACCTGAGGAGTGACAATGCTGAAAACCAGCTGCAGGAACTGGTTTGGAGTGAAGTCTTCTAATAATATGGCTGTTGGCTTTGGTGGGAGTTAATTCACTGTGTCTTACATTTGTGCACGGGGAGGCCAGAGGAAGAGAAAGAGGCTCTGTGCCTGCCCAGAGTTACAGAGTACACCTGTGATAGGACAGCCACAATTTGGCTCTAAAAGTGACCTCAGGAGACATTAATATGCCATTTTACACATTACCAATAAAACCAGGAAGCATAATAAAGGGTTTTCACCTGGCCTGCCCAGTGCCAGTTTTCTGTCTCAAGTTTGACAGAATGATGGAATTGGTGCACAACTGCCCACTCCTTCTAATTAAGTAAATTAGACTGTCCTTAGAGGAGGCGTTTTTGTTGCTGGTGTTCATAAGGTCACATCTTGTCGCTGTTACGTCTGAGGCGCATAAAGAAAACGACACAGAGTTCAGGCTCATGAACAAGTGGAAGCCGAAGCTTTTCTTTAATAATTTTCTGACTACTTTTATAGGATAGATCGCAAAAAGTGTGTTGAGTGGCAATAGGTAATTGGTTCCTCGGCCATCCACTCCTTGAGAGGATTGGCCAAGTCTTAAGAGACCTATTCCATAATATTTACAAAGTCGAAGCCGTAACAATCTTGCAAAACAGCTTGCGAGTGCAAGAAGTTTATGAAACTGTGACCTTGTTTAAAATAGTTTACATAGGAAAGACAGTCTTCTCACAGAATATTGAGAAAAGGCTGAAGAAGTTTTCTGCTTCTAGCTTTTTAGCACCTACAACATCTAAAGAAAGGCAGTGTAAAACCAACAGGCACATGTGTAAAAGTATAGCTTGCACAAGAAGTTTCAGTAAAAAGTCCTCCTAAACTGAAAGTAAATTAATCATCATTCTTACCACAATAATTTTGGAGTGATTACATAAAATAGTGTTAAATAATAGCAGAATCATGCACATTTTACATTTACTTTCAGAATACACTAAAGTCAAGAGAAACAAGACTCAGTTCCCTTGGCTTAATTTATTCATATGAGGTTTGGGAAGAAATTGTGTCATGAAATTGCATGCTGATGACAGGCAATTAGTTGCACTGATTTGTAGCAGTCTGATCATTTAAATACAATGTGTCATAAATATTTCAAGTTGGGGAAAAAAAATCCAGATTCTGAAATCATTATCTTAAAAATGTCTTGGATAGTTATTTATGTTCTGGAGCTGCTTGCAAAACTGTTGACTCCTAACCAAGCTGATAGTTTTATTAGAAGTTTCTTAAAGTGATCCTTTTTGCTTAGATATGGGCTTTTGCTGGGATACTGGTTCATATAAAGTCTCTTCCAGTGAAACAGTCTAACTTGTCACTGCAAACTCTGTCTTGGTTTTAGAAAGTACTGCTGGAGCTTACAGTGTTGCTACACTTTCTTGGAAGGAAAAATCACACACACTTTTCTATTTCATGAAAGCAGATAAAGCTGGAAAATAAAACTGCCCGTAAGCAAGGACAAAATGGTGGTGCTCAGGATGAAAGCTAGGATCTGGAGTTCCACCCAGAACCAACTCCCCAGCAGCTAAAAGAAGCACTGTCTGGCAGAGAAAAGCAAAATTATACTCAGGGGTACCACAGTTGATGGAAATAACACTGCATAGTTTTCTGCTTCTAAATGTGAGGCCAATACAAGATGGGGAGTAAGACCCCAGTTTATAGGGGGATGCTGTGCTCTCATCACTTGCTCTCAGGCCAAAGTGAGCCACCAGCTGCCGCTGTGCTTGATTCTGCCTGTGAAAGGAGACTGAAGTTCTTTAGCCTGAGTGGGTCACAAAACACACATACAAAGTAGCAGGCCTTTGCATTAGATGTTGATAATTTGTTTTCTTACAGAGTGAAGCGAGATGAGGGAAGGATGTGCTCAGTAGACAAGTTCGACTTGAGAATTGTCCTTAATACTAATTAGGCTTCTACTCTCAAAACTAAAAAGGGCTGGATCTGCAGGATCCCATTTACTGGCTTATGAATATTCTGCATTTCTGCAGAATTAGTAATTTTCTGTTGGGCACAGAGAGCCAGCTCAGCCTGCCCACTGGGTTAGGGAAGAAGACAGCAACTGCAGGTTCTCTGTGTAACCTCACAGCACAAATAGGCCAGTCAGCCTACCGCTGCTAAAATAATCTTTTTACAGGTGACAAAACTAGTCACTAGTGCTGCAGATTAGATTGAGAACTGCAGTTCTCAACAACCCTGCAGTTGTTTCTAATTAGCAGAAGACCCAAGTGATCTTAAGCTTTGAATCCTACTGCTTAGCTGCATGGTGGCAAAGCACACAGCTAGACTGTGGCCGTAACTTACACAGGCATCTGATCAACCATGTACGGTAGACCTTTCTTCCAGATTTCACCCTGAAACCTAAAAATTAACACATAGATGCCTTTTTATTAACGTCTTCAGTCCCTTGGTTGTAATTGTTTTAAAGATGATGCATATAATATTTTCATACCAAATTTGTGTCCTCCTCTGCTTTGTGACGCCACAGATGCCTTGAAGCAAGCCTGCGTGTGCATGCTTGGGTTGCTGCTCCTTCTGTCTTGTGTTACAGGGTATAACAGGAGTGCAAAGTCCTCCAAGGCTGTGTGTGGGGACTACTGGGATAGCATCTGAGGTGTTACTGAAATTTTAATAGCAGCAGGTGCCCAGTCTTTCACAAAAACATCCCTTTCTGCTAGAGGTTTGTTAGGCACCAAAGCCTGATAGGTGTCTGCAAATATAAAGTACCAGGTTTTTTACACTAAAAATTTAGTTGCTGGAACTTCATTTTTTCTTCTCTTTTGATAGAGCCATAAATCCCCATAGTTAGAGGAGAAAAAACACAACAACGAAGACTGAATTTCAGTTGGTGAAAAGAAAATACAAGAGGGGGATACATAAGGATATTTGAATTTTTAACAAAAATACTTAAAGGAAAACAATAAAATCACTTGTTTCCATTAGAATTTTCAAGATATTAAGTTCCTTTGCACGTACACACAGCAGGAATTAATTGGAAGTAGCTACAATAATATTCAGAAAACACTTGCCAAGTTGTCTGTTCAACAGAATATGAATTAAAACAGACCTAGCAAAGGGCCTAAGAGAGCAGGCCTACCCTCAGAAACAAGGAAGATTTATACCTTGAGCAGATTGGATTTGTTATTCAGTGGCTCCTGTTACTGCGATGTTTGTTGCTTTATTTAGATGAACAGTTTGGCTCTGGCTGCCTTTGTTCCCGCTGTCCAGAAGACTTGGCACATTTCATGTCGTGCACAGTGCTGTTTGAGAGGGAGACCTACAAAAGGACATCCACCCAAGGCAAGCTGGCAGACAATAGCAGAACATCCTTTTCTTTGGAAGCAACTCATCAGGAAAGCATTGGTCCTGCCTCTCTGTATTTAGCTGAATGCAGATGAGAGGCATGATTAACACTAATGAGTGACCAGGGATTTATTGTTTACTTAGAGATAAGGCATGAGCTTCCTTTGTTGGCACTTTCTGCCAAATTGTTTGATCCTAGTTCACTAAGTCTTTTATTATTTGTTGTTGCTCATTTTGATAGTGGTAGTTGTTGTTGCTTTAAGTGATTTCTTTCATCAAAATCTTTTCATCACTTGTGCTTATTTTATTTTATTTTTATTGTAAATTGTCTGAGCTGTTTGTCATTTGGTCCACAGTACTCTGGAGGTCCTTTACATGCATCACATGTTCTGCATCCAACAGTGCTTTTTCTGTTCAGTTCTTGCCCTCCTCCCCAAAGCTGAAATAAATCAAAGTAGGTTGAGACTCAGTCGCAATAAATCAAGACCTGTCCAAAACTGGAGCCTGCCCAGTCAAAATGTCATAGCTTGGCTTTCACTGAGGATTAATTAAAGGCCTGATATAAAGCCCAGATGTGCTTCAGGAGAGTAGCAAACTGCCTGGTGGTGGCTATGCTAAAAACCAAGTCTCCCCATGAATCTGCCCACCCAAGAACATGGAGGAGGATAAGGCTGAGGAAAACGGAAGAAGGGAGGGGAGGGGAGGGGAGGAAAGGAGTAAACTGAATCAAGCATGATTTTATAGCATCTACATTGGCAGAAAACAAGACAAGCTCTATGCTGGAGCACCTCTGAAAAAAATACAAAGCCTGCATGTGTAGATGTCTAACAGCCTCAGAGAACATAATTGTTAAAATGTTCAGCATTAATTGTGAGTGGGATAAAACCAACACAGTGACTGAACTTCTGCACTTTTTATGGTAAAAAAAAAAAAAATATATATATATATATATATTTGGCCTGCCCAGTGACTGAGCTTGCTCAATGCCTGTTTTACATTAAATTCCTGAAACTCATCTTCACTATAATAGTTTAGCTGAAGATTCCTGTGGCTCTGATAGGGACAGATATGGAAATGTGCATGTTTCTAAATTCAGTATATTTAAATATAAATATATAAAATACACTTGACTCACATGCTGCTTGCATTATGGCATTTGTAAAATTCCAACTTTGATTCCAGAGGTACAGTGATTTAATTGAGCAGTGTGCATGAAATGACCCCTTTTAAAAAAGACAGGCACTTAAAGAGTGCTGCAGATCATTTGTGGGACACACTATATGGTTATTCTCACTCTCTTTTGCAGGCACAGAAATAAAATTTCCTGGGGAAAAAAAATTAAAATAATAGTACCTCATTGTTTGTATTGAATTAAATGATTTCCTGAATAAGACTAGTCCAACACTTAATGTCATAATTGGTTTCATTTTCTTTGAATTTGCTGCATGTAAGTAATGAGTATATACATATGCTCTGATAAGATGCAGTGTTAAATTTTCATAGATATGGGTGAGTGGTTCTGGGATGGCAGGAGAGATCTGCCAAGCAGTGCTGTTCTATGCTCTTCAGTCTGATGTAGTGAGTCACAGTTTATGCAGCAGTCAGTTTTGATGCCCTGGATATTCCTAGGTATGAGATGTTTCTATGCACATGTACGTGATAGACTTGTGTATTCATTTACTTATATATCTTCTTAGAGACATGACATCTTTTCTAGTCTCACCTCTGCTCAGATTAAATGAGTGTCACCTTGCAAAACAGGCAGAAAAGCAGGAGATATGGAGCTGGACAAGAGGCATGGATTAATGTCTTATTTCTGCAGAATGTGAGCCAAGAGTATATCAGTTCCTTGTTAAGGCCCCAAGAAGGTCTGATGAAAGCCAGGGCTTGAGGAAAGTTTGGTGTCGGGCTTCCCAGTCCTGCTGCCTCTGTGGCTTGTCCTTTCTGCACATAGATGGGTGTTCGTGCCACCTTAGCCAAGCAGAACCACGGCAAGCTTTGGCTGTGACATGTATGTCAGATGGTTAGCGAGTAACAGGTTTTGCTCTTCAGCAGTCCCTCCTCCTGTGCAGTGAGGAAAAACCCTACTGAACCCGATACTTTCCTCTGCTGAGTCATTGTGCCTCAGAGAAACTTGCAATGCTGGTTGGGTACGCACTCCTCCACAGGTCACCGAAGGACAGATCATGCTGTGTTGCCTCGTGCATGGTCCTGTCTCTAAAGGAGCACTCAGCATTATTTGAGCCACCTTCAGTCTGCCTGCCCATTTCCCAAGACTTTGCTGCAGCCCCTTCGTGTTTTCAGCAGTCTTGATTTTCACACGCTGTCCATTTGGCTCGTCAGACTTCACCTACACTGTCCTCCTCATACCCTACTTACTTCTTCCAATAGTAGTTCCATTGCAATTCTGGTCTCTTCCATGCTCCCAGATGGTGTGTTCTCCACACCTGTTTTAGATGGCAGACTCTTCATGGATCTCACTGCTACTGCTGCAATTATTGCCGCTAGTTGCAGGTGCTAAAAGAGTAAATATGCCAGGAGTCTTAACTGGTGGTTCACTGAGGAGAAGGTCCCTGTCAAGTTGCAGCGGTTGTTGGTTTCAGGGAGCAGCAGGCATGCGGCTGCACCATGAGGGTGACAGGCTGTGTGCTGACAGTGACCCCAGCACAAGCAGTGCTCTCATCAACCAGGGCACTGTCCTGCAGTATCTGAGCTGGATGGGCAGAGATGGGTGAGGGTAACAAGGTCTCATCAACAGCCCCAGGCAAGGCAAGGTGTTGAATCAAGTTTGGAGTTCATCCAGGGTTCCGGTCAGGAGCAACAGAAGGGACCAGAGATGATCCAGGAGAGACAGTGAATGAGCCAGTGTATCAGAGAACTGGACGGGGCCCTGACAGTATGCTGTCAGAGCAAGAAGGGAGAAGGGGAAACTTCTTGTGGAGGACTTGTGCGGTGAAGGAACCACCACCAGAAGTATATTTGGTTTAGCTAATCAATAATGAAATGTAACTGGAGGTAGAATGGGAAAGGACTGGTGTTTCATTTTAATTAAAGTAGGGGGTTGACCCAATTAACACCAAATTACAGTGTTTCTGTGCCCCAGCCTGTTGGGTGGTAGAGAGAAGCCTCCGTTCCCTCTGGAGACAGGGAGTCAGTGTGCCTTGCGGGGCTGCTTGCCTCTGGGAACAGTGGTTGGCTTTCAGGCTGCCAGTCTGGCCCTGGTGCTCCAGCTCCCTTCTGCTCTCGGGGGCTGCTGTAAAGTCATGTTTGGGAATGCATTACTGTGTGTGGGAAAGCCTGGACCAGAGAGCACCAGCGGAGAGAAACTTAGGGCTTGCACAGGGAGCTAGGTTTTGTGACACCCATCCTGCAGAGCTTTACAAGAGAGAAACGTGTACAAGAAGTTCTGCTGTGGTCTTTCCTCATGGCTGTATCATTTTTAGTCTGTAATTTCCTATAAAAATTTCACTGTAGGTTTAAATTTAGCAAAGCCCATCAAAGTCTGGGAAATTCTTAAGATTCTTGTTTGTAACAAATTTCAATGAAGTTCAGCCTTTGAGCCAGGATTAGAAAACACTGAGAAAGCTCTGCTAAATTTAAATACCTGCTTTAGGTTTAAATGTCTTTGCAAGCTGTTACTTCTGAACGCAAGCTATGCTTTTGCTCTGTGTGTGTGTAAAGGAAAGGGGGGGAAAAAGTTTTAAAAGGCTAAATGGTTAAAATTTGACAATTAGCTACTGTACATGCTCAGGAGCTTCCCCAGCTTTCCCCTCAACCCGTGTTTTCTTTATCTCCTGGGTGGTCCCTACCATCCCTGTCCATTCTTCTGAGATCCCATCCCCCCTTTTCCTCATCTTCGCCCTCCCTGTGAAGGAGGCCCTCTCATTGCAGTCATCGTCCTTCCTGCTGGGAAGGCTGAGACCCCTTTGGGAGGCAGCCAGGGATGTTCTTTATTTCATACTTGCAGAGCCAAAGAGAGATGAGCAGTACAGCAGATAAGACGACAGCTTTCTAGTGTGAGAAGTAATGCTGAATCTTGAACCTCCCAATGCTGGGCCCAGATGAACAGCACAAGGAGTGCATCCTGGCTGTCAGGGACGCTGAGGGGTTTGTCCTTAGCACTTTTGGAAATAAATCTTCCTTCCTTGGAGAACTGGCAATCCAGTTGATGCAAGTCCAACCCATTCAAAGCCGCAGAATTATGCTAATTTATGATGGCTGATGAGCTCTCTAGAGTAAGGTAGATGCAGAGCCATTAACCTGTAGGTGGACAGTTTTCCGTATCCTGTTTGGGTGGTAGAAAGTTTATGAGCCTGGTTGGTGTGTGTCTGTGAGGCAGACAGGCAAGGAAGTTGTGTGTACTGTGCAGCTAGTTTGTCTTCATGGTGGGACTCTGAAAGCAACTGCACCTTTACATCAAGCTGTGTCTGCTCAAGAGGTCTGCCTCACTTAAATCAGCATAATTATAGTAGTATGGTACTTCTTCCCATCTCCTATGCAGCCTGGAGGCAGTTAGATCTGTGTAAAGACACGGTAGCAGACCTTGTGCTGGGCATACCCAGGCCAAACTTCTTGGGAGATGGATTACTGACTTCTGTTAGAGCCACTGAGGAAGAATTTTGCAGGGCTGAAAGCAGAAACAAATTCTCCTCATTTTCTCATCAGGGTCTCGGTGGCATTATGCTGAGCTGTTCCTGTTGACTTGAAAACCCATGGGAAGGCATTGCCTGAGGGATTATTTTTGCCACTAAGGGTAGTAATAATGTGATTTTTAGGAGGTGTAAATAGTGCCTACAGTATGAAAATTGCTTGGTGTAACTTACATTCATCTTGAAACCACAGTGTGTGTGTGTGTGTGTGTGTGTCCCAGCTCCATCAGGTCAGTAAGAGTGTTTAAAGGCTATTTTTTATCTTTGCTTCAGACTTTATTGCATACAACTCATAAAATCATGAACATCCTAGCATATGCATGATGGGACCCTAATTTGAAAATGTATGTATTAAAAAAATTTCACTTGAAGTGAAAATGTCTCGCAATACTATTTCCCCATTTCCTTGCCATTGAACACAATTGTATTGGTGTAAAATGCTTATTACTGTAGTAATTAAGGAATTAATGGCTGACAGAACTTCAGTATAATGTGATCAGTCAATCACTTGGCCTATGGTGTCTCTGAACTTTTCACTGTATAAGATATTATACTGTATTTGCTTAATGCAATTATGGAATAATCCTTGGTCCAGTTTCCTGGAGCAATACAAGCAGCCTTTTCTTCTCTCCATGTGTTCCTGCTTTACTGCCTAACTTGGAAGGGAGCTGTGTTTGTGAACTTTTGTTTCACTTCACACTGGGGTCCAATTCCAGCATATTTCTTATTTGATTTTTGTTTTGAAAATGTTTGTACTCCATTGTCAGCCCAATGTGCATTTTGTTGAAATCTCATCCTAGAGTTTTATCTAACTGGATGAAGATTGAAAGAAATATTAATTTCATTGTATAAAAGCGTTAATAGTGTTGTATTTTTTTCCCCCATTTTACTTTTAAACTCTTTGTGCAGGTAGTGGATTTCATGTTATCTTCAGTCTGAAATTACTTAACATTTTTGTTAGAGTTTGGGCAAACCCAAAATCCTGCATCTGACTAGCCCTGTATTCAAAGCAGATCAGTCTGCAGCAGCATTTTGTATTCAGTGCCTATGTCCTAGTTAAGAAGACTGGGTTAAATTTCTATCCAACATGTTAGGAATACAACTCTGGGTCTAGCCCCGGACTATTCTCTTGTCCTTTGAAACCTCTTAAACTGTGTAAGAGAGGGTGAAGGGGATTGTCTGAAGATATTTTTTGAACATAAATTTGAACTGCAATATATTTCGAAGTTTTTTTATAATTGAAAAGTGTTGCTTCTATTAAAGTTCAAGGACTCCTCTAATATTTTTATGGTCTAGATATATTTTGAAAAAACAAAGTAATTGGAAAATGTTGGATGTGCTGTAACCACCATCTGCCTCTGCCTTAAAAAATGTGCGTTGTTCCATACACACATTTTAAATGATCCATCATATATCATCACTTACTACAGTACTTCATTCATGTAGGTGTTAGTTTTTGTGTGCAAAAGGTCAAATCTTTTCAAACTTAATTCTGAATGCCTGCCTTTTATAACAACCTAGCTTTTCTTTGAAGTTGGAATATATATTTTTAATATAATAATTCATCATTAGCTGGAGGGAAGAAGGAAAAAAAAAATCACATTCCTGCTTCAAAGCAAGTTGACTGAGGTCTTTTGGTTGATTGTTCTTATTTTTAACATCAGAATTCCATAGTAAGTATGATATGTGCTAAAAGCCGTAGAAGTGAGGTTACTCCACAACCCTAGAACACTTCTGTCCTTAAAAAGAAGAGCATTTTAAATGTCAAAGTTGGGAAGGGTGGAAAAAAGTAGTTAATTATTTGTCCTATATGCCGTGTTTTAAAAAATTAGTATAGGCTTGAAATTAGCTCAGGCATTGCTTGAGCTAATTCTTTAAAAATCCATTTAAAATGCACACTAGACGTGGAACATTTTTTTAGGGCCAAAGAGTATCAGTGTCAAATTAGAAAAACAATATCTTTGAGTTTTTTCCCTTGGCTTCTGGGAGCTGAGTGGGTGGTGAGGAGTCCCTTCCTTGTAATAATGTTTTTACTGGGAGAAATTTAGCAACAGTTTAGAGAAGGTAGCTCAGATGGAGAAAGAGGAGCATGTCAATGCATTTCATTTGATTGTAATGCATTTTATATAAAAAGAAAATTCCTTTCAAAACAGAGAAGTGATGAAAATTATCACAGATGAAATAATGAAACATGTAGGGATTAGAAAAATATACAAGTAGATCTGTTAACTTTGTTTAAATTTAGTAACTTGGCTTTTTAAATTTCTTTCAGAAATTTTACACGATGTTGCCTGTTCATATCATTATAATTAGGAGTCCCTTGGTACTTCCATTACCAGAGAATGTTTTCTTGAATTTTTAACCTAACACAGAAAATAGGAAAAAAAAAAAATAAATACCCCACTCATTTTTTGACAAGCAATGTTGGAGCCCAGGTGTAAAGGTTTACACTGAATTTAGCCTGAGTTCATATTCTGTTTGCAATGTGTAATGTAATTTTTCAACATGTAAGTCTTTAGCATATGTATTTAGTTTTGAATATGCAATCAAGGTCCTTGGCTGTGCCCAGGATTTGCCCTGTTGTGTCATAAGGAAGGGGTAACAGCATCTTTCTGTTTGCAGTGGTGCTTTCAGGCTGGCTGCAGTCTGCACCACTCCCAAGTTGCTTTAGGCCCCTGGACTCATTTCCAGTGGCCAGGTGATACAGGTATCAGGTATGGACTACTTCTCCCTCCTTCCCTCCCTCCAGGCACTCTGTGTCTTCCAGAAGCTGGGGAGGACAGTGATGCTGCTCAGAGGTCTCTGTGATGCTGGGAAACTCCCCTTTCTGTATTATGGATTTGTTCAGCAGGTTTTTTGTCTGGTTTGCAGCACTGTGGAAGTTGACCCCCTATATGCTTGTTGTGTAGTGGTTGGAGTTTTTTATTTGTTTTGGGGTTTTTTTATAAATTGATAGAATGTAGTAAGAATTAAATACTAATTTACTGTTGGCACAGAAGATCTGTCAGTCAGCTCAGCCAACAAGCCCCCAGATAGGGGTTCCTTGCTGGAAAAAACCTACTGGCTCAACTATTCTGTCTTGGAAAGCAGTACGGCCCTTTCCAAAAACCAGAAAGGTGGGCCAGAGGAAGCATTTCTGCACTGTTCTTTGGGCCATGGCACACACTGGTGGGCCTGCATATGGAGGTTCCAGTTTTGGAAAAATTTGTATTTGGCTCAAGTTATTATGAATTCCATTTCTTTTAACTGGATTTTACTCAGAGAAAGAAAATTTGAAATTCACAGCATGAAAACATGGAGAAACTGCAGTAGTAGTTACTGCAAGCTCCCAATGCAGATTTATACAGTCCTGCACCTGAGCTTTCAGTCCCACAGCCTCACAACACATGATCTGCACAGAAAGTCTGTTGGGAAGAAACGTGCAGTGGGTCCATTTGGGCTTTTTGCATTGTGATGCATTTAAACTGAGGAGGGGTTCACTTAGGATGCTATAGCAACAACATCTGGAGCATGACACAGAGCTGTCCTGGGGACAGGCTTTCTTTTCAGCTGCAGCCTTCTCATCTCAGAACAGGGATCTGTACTCTTCAGAACCCAAAGAAAAATGCCTGGTAGCCTCTCTAGACATATTCGATTGAGTGCTAGGTACAGCAGAGTTTCAATCAGGTGATCCTCAAATACACAAAAGCCTGTCTGGAATGCTCTGTTCTTCTAGGAAATGTGTATGAAAACTTCGAAACTGAATTTGAGGCAGGGGGAGGCACGAAGTTTAGAAGTATTTATTGCCACCTTCAGGCAGGTAACAGTTGACCATAGGAGCCAATCAATACAACAAATATAAGTGTCTGTGGAGGCCCTAGGAATCCATTTTCTTTTTCCTTCCTGCCTAGAGTTAAAACTCAAGCAGTAACTCAATGTACAAATGATACATTTCCACTGAGAAACAAAATAAAATGAAGACATTTTAAGTTTTGCCCATTCTTAACCGCAATGTGTTTTGCATGCATAGTATGACCCAATTTATCTGATTAAATTATGATTCCAGATTACAGCCTGCAGCAATATCTATAGAGTATCCATTCCATACTTAAGGTATTTTAATGTCTGATGTGATGCCAACTTGCAGGGGGTTTGCTGAGCTGCTGATATGGCTCATGATGCCTGCAACTCACTCAGTCCCAGTGCTCCAAACAAATTTTCAACTCGTATACCAGGAAAGATGTCACTAAACAGACACATAAATTATGTTTTTATTTCCAGATATATTGTAGATATCTCTATTGAGACTGGGTTCGACTGTCCTGTGGCTGGAACTTGGGTTGGGAGGATGATGAATAATACCAAGGTAAAGATGACTGTGGAGTGATGGAAAATCTGATTTCTCCCATCATCAAGTTCGTAATATTATGACTCACAGTTGGAAGGGGCAGGGGGTGGGGAGGAGGAGGAGGAAAGTGGCACCTCTTGGCAAGAAGAGAAGAGAAACAGGCAAACCATTGCCCCACCCTAAAAAGTTCTCACACTTGGGCAAAAAATGGCACAAAATACTGGTTTCTCTGGAAATTTACCTCAGCAAATGTGACTGAGAACATCTGGTCCCCGAGCATATTTTTCAGGAGAGTTTTCTCTACTTTGAAAATGCTGTGGCCACCAAAGGGAGTGCTGCAGATCAGGTGTAAGAAATGTCTGAGCAAGATGTAATTCAGTCTTCGTTCTTGGTTTTCATATCTGTAAAATGGATGCAGTCTGGGTGCCTTACAGAGGCGGTTACAAAGCCAAGCTCACTAGCAATGGTAGCTAAGATGCAAAGTGTCACATCAGTAGGAATTATTACAGCTAATTACGAGTACTGTTATTCTGGAGGCACATGTACGAATTTGTAGGGTTTCAAAAACAGTACTAGCTCTTGTAATAGAAAGAAAAGGTAGATGTAATGTGGGTTACAATTCAAGGGGAAACTGTGAAAGCCAAGTGGCTTTTACAGCGGATTTAATTATATCAGTGAAGTAGCTCCAGCTTTTCAGGAATATGCAGTTTCATTATTTCATTCAATAAGAATTGTGGAAAAAAACCAAAACATAACTAAACAAACAACATACCCCCTGCCCCCAAAACTAAACCAAAACAAGAAAAAAAACCCACAAATAAATCAAATCCTCCCGAAGAGATTTAGTGTTCCAGTTCTGAAATCAGTCACTTTATAATAGTCTTACAGCACTTCTTTCATCACAAGAGGTCCCAGCCTAAACTAGAGAGTGTAAATAAAATACTATTCTAGTTAATTTTGATATTAATATTTACGAAGTTAATCAGTAATCTCTCCAAAACAGGGTACTCCGTGATTTCTTTGTATTTCAGTGAAGAGAATATTGGCAAGAGGGATGAAAGGGCAAGTTTATTTTTCCCTAGGTATCTGCTGATTAGTTAATTAAGTATTTTCATTAGCTGAAATGACCTCTGTATTTGGGCTGCAAGTTGGTTTACATTGGATTTCCCATAGCAGTGACTTTGTCCTGCATTGACTTCATGTTACAGAAATAAAACCTGCCCCATCCACGGTAAACCTGGCTTCTTATCAGGTGGAGTAGTAGTACATCCTTGGACATCTGTACCTTTGGCAGGGAAATAAAGCTGAGCTGAGCTGGTCCTGCTAGCCCAAAGTTCCTGCTTTGTTAAAAGGTTCATAGCGGGTCAGGTATTTTTCAGTATATTTTTAAAAGCCTGGTTCAGCTAATTTAATTTCTGTTCATTAATGCCTCCCCCCATGCCCCCCTTCAGAATAAATGGCCCTTCACAGGAATCCAATTTAGCTTCAATATACCTTATTCACACTGCCTTTTATTGCAAGCCACAGTTCAGCCAGCTGTAAGATTGCCCAGCTGCCTCAGGTTTCCCAATTTAGCCCTGGAAACGATTTCAGCATGGCTAAAACTTTTCACTGGCGAATTTGGAAACAGGATTCAACTTGTGAAAAATACCCCCAGAATGGCCACTGAAAGCAAAATAAAAGAAACAAAAAAAAAAAACAA
>VZTI01002108.1:17723-202536 GCA_013397865.1 Struthidea cinerea | reverse complement strand
CCAAAAAGCAAACCCTGTACACACAAAAAAAAAGGTGGGTTGTGAGGAGGTCTGGCTGAGGATTTTTTTTCCTAGGGTTGAAAGGATGTGTATGGACTACGTCGCAGAGGTTGAAAATCAATTCTTAGCCTTGCACTTCTGCTACCCTCTGAGGGACTTCTCTTCTTGGCCTGGGCTTAATTGCAGCACTGATATAAACAAGGGGCTTAGTGTGAAACTCTGTACAGGCAGCTGGAGGTGAACTGGCAGTGAAGACCAGGATTGAGTTTAGTATTGAGGCAAAATCGCTTGGTTTTATCTGGGAGCAATAGTAGGAAGGAAGAAAAAAAATGTTTGCAGCTGTGTGGTGAGAATGCATGTCTAATCAAAGAAGTCCAAGGCATCAAATGTTCATGTTTACATGGCTCAGGGTAAAAAATAGTAACACTTCCAGGTCTTAAACACTGTTGAACTTGAAGCTATGAACAGAGGTCCTGCCATTAGATCTGAGTTGTATTTTACAGAGTCCACGTGTGTGCAGCTCAACAAAGGGTTGATTAAGCATGGATTTATTGTTGCACTTTTATAGAAAACCTTAACATGTCTTGTAGTTTATAGAGACAGACATGTTAATGAAAGCCCTTTGGCAAGCCTAGAATTCCAAAATAGGCAACACTCAGAGTCTGGTCTTGCAACTGAGAAAAGTATGCATATACACTGATTATGTAAATGTTTTTTGATCCTGTATATAGATCACAATAATTGGGGAACAGAGCAAAAGACTTATTTGCCCACATAACACTTTGTTCAATGAACCATATTTGTATTTTAGAAAATGGGATTATTTCCTGTTGTTTGTAGTAGAATTCTGAAAAAAACCAACAAAAACCAAGAGTCTTTTAGAAGTTGTTATTATTTGTAAATAACTAATTTACAATTTAGTGAAGGTAAGGAGAGACATATGTTTTTTAAGGCTAATGGGAGTCACAAAGATTCCACCAGGAAGGAAAAGAAGAAAAGAGGTTTTTCATACGACCATCCTCAGCTACATTCATACATTTTTTGAGTGTGTGGGTGGAATTTTTTTCCCCAATACTTTGCAAATATGGGTAGGTTTAGCATGCAGCTCTGACAGGAAAATCTGGTCCATTGGATATTTTTAGTTAGGAAATGTTATTTGATTTCCAAAGGAGGGGAAAGAGAATTCTTGGTGTCTACTGCTGACAATTTAACTAATAATTTCAAATGTATGCCTGTACACATCATTACTTTCACCACATGCACACTTTTTTCCTTCTTTACTTTCTAAAACGTATATTCCCTCTAAAATCTTGGTCATCATCATTTTAGAAGGTCTCAGCTATGAAAACTGAAGTTCAGGGTCATGACAGTTACATGTCAGTGTCTGTATATGGGCAAGAAAGAATTTAAAAAATATGGTAATCTGGTAGTGTTAAGTAGGTGAGCATTTAAAATGAAATGGATTTGTGCTTTTGCCTACTGGTGAACACTTGTGTAAGGGTTTTTTTCCTTAAAGAAAGAAAAAAGAGGCTTTCTTGTTGTAAACACAAATTAATGGTAAAAGATGATAATGGTAAGTTAAATCACTATATCAAAAATAATGCAGGATTAAAAAATAAAATTCCTTGTCCCCTGTGTTTAGCTTTAAACAAATTACCCCAGGAATGTATGATATGTTAAAGTAAAAAATCCTCAAATATTTCTGTAGGTTTATTTCTTTTGAGTTTTATAGGGAAGAATTATGTGGGGAAACTGTTTATTCTGGTTATTGCACTTGGGGAGAAGAGGCTCTGGCTATTGTGCTGCGTTAATTCTTATTTTTATTAAAGGATTTTGGTAACTGTCTCCACCAGCAAAGAAATGTAATTTAGAAAAAATGTCTAGTATGATGATCTCTGAGTTTTTTCCATGTAATCTCAATTATATGGACATCTAGTACATTGCTGCAAAAGTGCTGGGGCAGTTGACACTTTGGAACAGCTGACTCATGCTAGTTGTTAACTTCAGTGTCGGCTTTGGGAAGCTGAGCCGTACTGCACTGTGGGAGTCAATGTCTTTAAAGTTATGCACAGATAGTCTGCACTTTTTCAAGGAGGTAAAAGCACTGAGGACAGGTTTTCAAAAGTGCTCATCATCCAATTATGTCCCCAGATGTTTTAGAGATCTCCTCATCACTCAACAAGCTCTCATTGCAAGCTACCTACTACTGAGTTGTTTCTGAGGGGTGACTCTGTGTGAGAAGCAGTTACGGATTGAGCAAACATTTTAGATCATGAAATAGATTGTTTATTTTATGCATTGCCCATTCTCTCAGGACCCAGACCAAGATCCCAGTCCCAATTCTGCAGCAACTCCTGAAGGAGACCATGGCAAGTCCTTTCTTTTTTTCCTGCAGCTGGACTGAGCAGCATGAGGATTGTGGCACATTTAAACAGACATGGAAAGTGGGAGGGAGTGAAAAGAGAATAGGGTAAGAAAATACTACATGAGAAAGTAGAGTATAGCAGACACGTGGAGTAGGGCTGCTGTGTAGAGACTGAGGGAGGAGTGGGAGGGGACCTCTGGAAACAGCTATTCATCATGGAGAAAAAATGTGCGAGCTCCTTTAAAAAAAAAAAAAAGTTGGATACTGATGACGACACTGTTATCCCAAGGTCCCTCTTTCAGATGCTTGTCATGGATCTTGCCAGCTGTTTTTGGTTTCTTTCTCTCAGCAGCTTTTGTTCACATGGCCAGAGGAAATGAGGAGACTTCTTCACCTCTGGTGCTTCTGAAATGGGATCACCAATGAACTTTCCTCAGTAGAAGATGCATTGTGCAATGCTTTGTTGAATACTAGTGGTATTTTGATATCCAGAAACAACATAGCAGCAGTAAGAAATTGTTGGATATTGTCTGCTTTTTAATTAAAGAAAGGTACTAGCACACTACAAAACATTTTGAGAGAGGCAGTGTGAGGATAGAATAAAATAATGTTAAACTGAAAACTCACTTCTTTTTAAAATGCTGGTGCAAAAAGAAGGCGTTTAACCTTTTTTCTGAGAATTTTTTTTAGAGCAAAGAGGTAGTTATATGTTTTATATCATGAATTTGTGTCTTTACTTACTTTACCATGGCCTTGGTTGCCTTTTATTGCTCTTTTAGTTTTGTTAATGTTATTATGCATGTTTTTGCCTTTGAATACATTGAGTTTATATTACAGGTCCCTTAAATTACCTGTGATAAAAGGTGCTGTCCATGAAAGTATTTCAGAAATTCTATACAGAATATTTTAATTTTTTTTAAGATCTGCATCTTAAAACTGCATATAACTCTAAACTTTTTCCTTTGGGTGTGCTTTTAGAAACAGAGAATTTGGATTTCCTGTGGGATTCATGTCTGTTTTCCCATTTGCCCTCTTTCTTGGAAGTTAGCATTTTATTCTAGCTGTGATATGTGGCAGAGAAATGAGGGAAGTGGAAATGCAAGATTCATTGAATTCTGTGGGCACATACCTTTTCCTACCTTCCTTAGGAAGTGAAAAAAATATTGGCATTAAAATACAGCTATACTCTTTTTCTCTCTCTCTACTGAGGCACATATACCCTTTTTCCTTGTCTATGAAAGATGGTTATGTTATTCTAAAAACGTTTTGAATAGCATCTTGGAGCCAAAAAGAAATGAGAAAAGCAGTTGGAAAGTCTGTATACAAAATGTATGTGATTGTTTCATTCAATTTCTTATGCATTAAGCAAAGCTTCTTAAAAATAATTGCTAACATAGATTAGGAAGATAACTGTGACAAAGCCAATTGGCATATTTGTTGGGAAAAAAAGTAATATATTTGCTTTTATGCCAAAGAGAAAGAGGAATGTTATGCAAATAATCGTTTATTAAAATTAAAGCCTGGTATAGACTGTGACAACCAAGTTTACATAGACTATTGAGGCATTCAAATCTAATCTCTCAATTAAGATATCAAGCAGAGTTACCTTTTCCATGGGAATGTTATTTTCTGCTTTTTAATGGATGTGATGTTATCATTTTCAAATAATTTCTCGGAGTTTGAGGGGAGGGGGAGGAAGAAGGGAAAGGTTGAGTACTACTCAAGTAAATAGCTCTTGAGCAAGTACTTCTTCAGTAAATTGAGTAAGACTGCAAGTGTGACACAAAATAGAAACATTTTTTCTCCTATTAGATCAAATAAACTATTGGCTTGATGCTTAGGGTTTTTTTGGGTTTTGTTGGTTTTTTGTTTTGTTTTGTGGGTTTTTTTGTTTTGTTTTTGTTTTAATTCTAGCTTTACAACAATCTCTGGGGTGTTTTTATTAAGACATTATTTATTAAGTGTGAAAGTGTACCCAGACCCCTTTTTTAACAGTTCTTTTTTAATGCCTCTTGAAATACCTTGGCTTCATGTTGCAATGGTATTTCTATACCAAAAGTTATGGTTTGATCTGCACAGTGCCATCTGATGGAGCTATCTGATATAGATGAATCCAAGTCATTGCTGGGATTCGCAGCTTACTTGGAAACTGAAATGTTGCTTGCGGGAAAGTACGGTAGCAGTAATTTCAGGACACATTTCACATTTAAGTTTTTTCATTGAGCATCCCGTTCACTGAAAATTTTACAGAGTATTTGAGCCCTGAAGAGCTCTGTTGTCTTTACAAACATCCAGACACAACCATTTAAAAAAAAAAAAAACCACTGGACGTCCATGGAAGTTGTGACAATCCCTTTTCTGGGCTTGGAATGGGACGCATTTTGGCAACACGGATGTTAACGTGCAGTGATCTTATGAAGTGGCAGATGGAATATGCTTCTTTTTCTCTACTCAGAACATAAATGTAACAGTCTCCTAAATTTTATTTGTATTAATTAAAGAGATTAGTGCTCTAGATCTTGAATGCTCCCGTTTTGGTGTGCAAACTGCCTGTTAAAAATGTGAGGACCACTCAGTCCAGGAAGTAAACTCCTTTTTCAGTATCTGAACTTGGAATAATCAGGAGCTGAGGTGCTTAGAGTAACAGGCTGCTTTTGAAGATACAGAGACATTTGAAAATGCAGAAATGCTTGTTTCTTTAACTTACTTTTAAATAAAATTGGGGGAAAAAACATAGCCCAAACATTTTCCAGGCAGACTCTGGTTTTCTGACACCCAGTGGAACATCTTTAGAGACTGATGTGTCTGATGATTTAAATGTTGACTTCAGGATTTTCAGTTTTTCTTTGGTTCTGGTGCTCTGGGGAATGGCATTGTAAATAATTGGGTCTAGCATGTGGCACATACCTGGAAAAATTTCAGTTTTGCCTAATTCTGAGGCAAAACCTTTTTTGTTGGTCCTAGAAAATGTGCCCTTGTACATCTTTCAGGTATGGAGGTCTGTCCGAGCTGTTAAGCTCTGCGGGGAGCACTGGCTCAGGAAATATATCAAACTATGAAGATATTTATAACTTTGGGCTCTTCAAGTATAGTTCAGCTTAGGTACTCTGCCGTGGGCTGGGCTGTAATGCTGTCCCTCTGGTTAATGCTCCACTTGACTGGATTATGGAGAGACAGCTCAGGCTGGTGTGGAGGTTGTTTCTTCAGAGTTCAGTGTTTGCCACTTTACCTGCATTTTACCTTTGTATTCGTCACTTACTGGCCTCAATAACAAAGGAGTAAAGTCAGCTGTGAAGCGTATTAGAGGAATAATTTGATGGTCTCTTAGGCATATCTTTAGGATACAGTCCAGCAAAGTGCTGAATCCTCCTGCAGCTGCTCACTCTCCATAAAAATATGGTGTTGGAGAAAGCACAACAGGTTTTCAGTAAGGTCACTGTCGTTTTATACATTCTTTTTTTTTCCCAATAAAAAATACCCTGATGACAACTACAGAGCCTGTTGAAATCCATGTTTTAGGCATTGTTCATGGGGGGCTTTTTTGCTGCTTATCTTCTTGTATCTGCTTGAATGCAAGTTTAAACTAAAAGTTGCAATTCTTTGCTGGGATGTGTGGACACATAAAACTGATATATGTGCTAGATAAAGGTGTAGTTAAAAGTGTGGGAGGACTTCATTTTTCCCTGGGGTGACTTTTCTTGTTTCTCTTTAAAATGAGAAGTAATTGCAGTTATCTCTGTAGCATAAAGCTTATCTCCACCATAATTTAGTTTTTGTTTAGTATATTCTAATAAATTATAGACCCTTATTATTTTTCCAACACAGATGCCCATTATGACATTTCTAGGCTAGACGACTTCAGTTCACAGACTGTTCCTTAAAAGTTATTATGCTATCCTACTTTATCCATTAAGTATTCAGAGCATCCTTTTAACTTTGCAGAGGAGAGGTGCCAAATTATTTAAGTATTTAATCTTTTATCTTGTACTTGTGTTCATTTTTCATTGACTTCGGCAAAGCTTCCCCACACTTCACAGTTAAACCAGTATTTTGAAAGTTAACATTTGGCAGGGAGTTTAAGGACAAATGATGAAACCGTGTAGCCTGTAAAGATAAATCTTGAGTAGCTGCCAGTAGGTAAATGACTAACGTCAATTCAAGCAATTTAACAGCAATCAGTTTGAGGTCAAGTAACTCTGGACAGTGTAGTTTAATGTATCATCTTTTTTTCCCTTCTCTGCAAGTAAACCACCGCTGACTTCTGCTGTCGTAATTTAACTTCTTTTTAGTACATTTCCTGTAGATTGCTCCCCTCAGAAGTCAAGTAAGGTACTGCCAGGATTTGGAGGGGACTGGGAACATCAACAAATGGAAATGACTCTAATGTGAACCAATGGATTATTTGCATTCCAGTGCTTAAGTTATCACTTAATAGTTATAGGCTCTGGTGGCAAGACTGGACTGTGTTATGTTAGACTCAGGAACAAATGCTAATATCTTCAATGTTTTCAAATTCCCAACCATATTTGGTCAATTGTGCTAGTGTCGACCCTTGAAGGCTGCCAAGAGTCTTGTTGGCAAAAATGCCACTTTGGTGAAGAAATAACTTCTACAGCTTTATTTGAAGGCTGTCCTTACTTAAAGGGGTATCATCTCACTGCTTCATGACTCAGCTTTTGTCCTGTCTTTTTTTTTTTTTTAATTAAATGTGTTCATCTCCTTAATAATGGGTTTAGTGTAAATTACCCTCGTGTATTACATGCTTTTCTCTGCTTCGAATGTTTTAATCTTTATATAATCCTTTCAGCAGGGACAAATCTAGTTAATCTGCTCTGCAAACTGCTGTAAAGTGTGGTACAAATCCTTCTGACCTGCGTGTGCATGCTCACGTTCTTTAAAAGCAGAGCAAAATTAAAAGTTTCTTTGCATTGCTGAGTACAGCAGGTCTGACCCACACTACTGAAGGGACAAACACTTGTACAATAAATATAGGATTTGCTGTAGCATCCCAACCCAGCCATCCCTCAGTCCAGGGCTGCCAGCTCACCGTGCCTACCAAGGACAAGAAACTTGGAGTGGGCAGCTGTGGAATAAATGTGTCATGGAGGAAATTTCTTCCTCTTTCCCTGTTTTAGAGTTTCATTTATGTCCTAAGAAGTCAAACACAAGGTTTTATGGAGGCTTGGTTTTGGTTTTTTTTCAATTGTGTGGTTTTTAAATGCAGCTGAGGCTGATCAGGCATTATAAGGGAAATTGGCTGTTCTTTGTGGACATATTTACCGTACATAAAAAAATTCAGTGTTGAAAGCCTAGGTTTGAATAGGGTTGATTTGATACAGCTAAATAACCTCTCTCTAAACCTCTCTCTAAATAAACCATTCTGCTTTACATAATTTTGCGTGCACACTCTTAGACACACACAAACACTGCAGATTCTTTTATTAAAAGAGCAGCAGGAAAGCAAACAAGCAAAACAATATTTGCTAGTTCTGCTCTGTTTCCGTTCCCACTAGAGTGCTCGCTGCGCCGCACTTGCTGCTGATTCATTTTTCAAATCTTGAATGATGATTCTTGCCTCTTCCCTGCTGTGCCTGAGATGAAAGCAGATGCTCTTGATCATATGGTGTAATATGAATCCTCAGATTTCAGTTTGACCTGGCAGGATTTCTTACGAAGATAATATTCTCTCTTCTACCCAGAACCACTGAAGAAGAAAAAAACCCCCAAAACCTAACAATGCAGGAGTGTTGCATATGGGTTCTGTTTGCCTTTTAAGTTTGTTGGTGATTTCTGTGTGTTTTGACTTCGGGCAGTTGTTCTAGCTGGGATGCTGGAACAAAACCCATGAAAGTTTCTACAGCAACTTCTTGCAATGTTTTCTGCAAGCTTGTCTGCAACACCCGTTCGAAGCCCAGGTTATTCTGTGCACCATTGCATTTCAGCTACGACTTCTTATAAGCAGGGTGTCCTGACAGCAGACAGCTGCATTCATCAAGACTTCTCCTCACAAATGAGGTGCAGACTCTGTGCTACCTGAGCCAATAAACTCCTGTGCAGGCACTTGACATTTTACTACTGTAGTTTAGGCTGACTGGTTTCTGCACAGCATTGAGGTAGCAAAGCTAATGATTTCTGTGGCTGACTATCCTGAAATATTTGGAAGACGGTAGTAAAGCAGCCATATCTGATGGGAGAGAGAAGAGAACATGGGTCTATGATGCATTTAGCTAGAAGTTTGCTGACCCATTCAAATGTGGGCCAGCTGCCTAACCACAGACCTTGTCTGGCCTGAAAGTTTTCAGTGTTGATCAGAGTGGCTAATATTTTGCCCTTTTAATTTGCTGAATTGCTGTCTATCACTGCAATGCAGGAAAATTGCCTCTCAGACAGTGCTAAGGATTTTGAAGTTCTCAGGATTCATTCATGAAGTTGAATGTGCTATGAATTTGACCAGATACTGTCCTTAACATCATTTAACAATGCTTTCCACATGCCTTTTGTGTCTTTTTACCCTAATCTTCAAGGTCTGTGTGTTCTTTATGCACATAGCATCTTCCTATGACAAAATTTCCAGTGAACATACCGGTGTGGGAATTTGAGACAGGCTAAGAAATATAGCAGTGTGGAAAGGAGATCAGTAGGAATTAAATAAAGACATTGCACTTCAGGAACATGTGGAGCGAAGAATATCCAGAGAGTTACTGAAAGATGAAGACTCAGTTTCATCTGAATAATGGAGCTGAGAAGGAACAAACAGATGGGGATTTGTGAGATGCTGTTAGCAGTCAGAACTGGCCATTTTTTAAAACATACCTGAGGCAAAATGGGATAAAGGGTGTGGTGGAGTGGGGGAAGGAAGAAATTTACTTTAGGAAAAAAATGCTGGTCAGAGGAAAGAAAATAATATAAGTTATGAAGAGCTAATTGCATTCAAGAGAGGATGACTTGTTTTGATAGAACAGAGAAAGGCTATAGATGTGTCTGAAGGGCTTGTTCTTTGCTTCCAAAGGTGGAAGATGTCGGCACTTGGGCCGTGAGGAAGAGCTCACTGACTACAGCAAATGATTCTGCTTAAAGCACTACTAGAAAATTGAACACCTTAGTTGCAGAGAGGAGACCTTAACCTGTTCTTGTTCATGTATTAATTGGAAAATGTGACCTTATAATGTCTGTCGAAAGCTTATTTCAGAAGATTAAGACTCCACCAAACTTAAAGCACAATTTTCTCTACTTCCAGTGGCTTTTAGTTGCAAATGGTAAATCCCACAGGCTATCATCACTGAAAACCTGCCCCCTGCACCTCAGCTAAAATGCTTCAGCCACAGTCTTATTTAGTGACAGGTTTTAATCCATACCTTAAATATTAGTTCAGAGGACAAACCTGTGTTACTGACTTCTACAGGTGCTAATAAATTGCCATGGACACAATCCCATGTCTGCAAAATAGAAGTGTCAAAATAGAAAGTATAAAGTAAGAATGGGGTGATTATCTATGTAGAATATCATCCCTGCTACACAGATGTGGCCACCTACCCTACAAATCCTTGGGTTTTCAGCTCATTTTTCTATAATTACTATGTTTTGCTTTTAAAGTATGAGCATCTTAATGGCAAAGTTCAGAGGTTAACCTTGCTCACCTCAGAAATGCACTTTGCATGCATTTGCCAAAGTTGGGGCTCTTTGTCAGAAAACAGGAGAGCCTGAAGGATTTCTGCCTTAGTGCTTAGTGTTTGAATAATATTTTGACTGTTACTGAATAGGCACCATTGTACTATTAGTCCTTTTCTCCACAGATGAGAAATGGATTGCAAAAGGAGGCTGTTTGTTTTCCTTGATTACTAGGAGATCAGATGTTGGGAAAAAGGAGTCATGATGATTCAAGAGAAGGTATTTTAAAATATGACTAAATTTTGTGACTCTCACTGGAAATTGTTATTCTGATGAAAAGTACCTGTGAGGGGTATGAGGTTATCCATGATTTGTTACATTCACCGTGGATTCTTCCCTAGTGTTTAAATAAATAAATAAATGGAAAGCGAAGTGGATCTTCAAAATGAGAAGATTAAAACAAAACCTCATGATTTATTTAACCTAAAAAGAGTAAGTGTTGATTTGTTTGCTTTTCTGGGTTTTGGCACTCAAGTTGTGCTTCTAAATTTTCCCTTGAAAGTAGAGAGACTTTCATATTTTTTTGTTTTATTTTTATTTCTTTTAAAAAGAAAGCTGAGAGGCCTCTGCAGTCTCATGACCCTGGGAGGAAGAGGTCTAAGGAAAGCACCAAAGATCCCAAAAGTGACAACAATAATCACAACTCTGTTCATGTCCTGCAGCATATGAAATTTATATTCTGCCACTAGTGGCTTTTGGCCAAACAGTCAAATTGATGACCCATCAGTTCTAAAAGTGCCACTTCGACTAACACTCTCTTACCTCTTCTCTTTTCTACTTAGCTGTTCTACTGCCTAATGTAAGCTGGAGCCTTCCCCGCTACCCAAATGTGGTTTGTCTAGAAATACTTTTCCCTCAGAGTATAACAGTTTTTGTAAGTTAGAATAACAAAATAAGTAATACCTGCATATCTGAAATTTGATTGATGAGTTATTACATTAATGCAGTAAAATGATCTTCATCACAGTGTTCAGATAGTTCTACTCTGTAACTTCTGAAAAGCTCAGCAGCGTGGCATAGATGCATGGGATGAAAAGCAAACCTTGACAAAGATGAATTGATACCAAAAGGGAAAAAAAAAAAAGAAAACCCAGAAAAAAAGGACAAGGTGCCAAAAGATTGATGAAATGTCAGGTAATTAAGGACTCTAGTGAACATTGGCCAAAAAAAGCCCCCACAACCAAAACCAATCCCCCCTTCATATTATTTACAGATTGTTATATTATTATATGAAGATTTTAATGTGTTGCTTTTCCTTCCAAAGTAACTGGGAAACACTTACAAATACTTTTGGAAAACGTATTCTTGTGCTACTTTAATCATAAAAGTATTCCTGTCATTCAAACTCCACACTTTAAAATAATTTCTAACTTTTACTGTCTGCATTTTAAAGCAGTCTCAGTATGCAAATTCAGGAATTTGGAAATACAAAACTTTTCTGATAGACAAAACATTTCCTTATGTTTTTAGAGTTGCATTGTCCCTGTTAAATACTTAGTTGATTTCTGTACTGAAGAGGATTTCAACACTTTTGCATGGTGTATACTAAATTAGGCTTTTGCACTGAGAGCCTGATGTTATGTCAAAAGTACAAGTTAAATCTCATGGATGATGTCACCATGCAGTTAAAGGCAGAGGTTAACACTCCTCTGTGCAGGTACTTTCCCCTCAAGCTATCTGGAATAACAGAGTTGCTATAATACAGCTGTGGCTGCTGAGGAATGCTAAATCACAGTCAATGACTCTTTGCATTTCTAAAAGGAATGTGTGTGGCAGAGAGAGGTTTAATTGCTCCTGCTACATGTCTCATGGTGCGGGGGAGGCTTTGCTTGGATGGCTTGGAGTGACTGCTTTTGAAAGCAGGTCTGACATCTGCTTTTTTTACCCTCTGAAATAGGACAGTCACATCCAACTGTGGCAGCATGTTGTGTTTTCTCAGAGTCAGCCATTCATTCCCATTGAATAATTATTGTCTTTCACCAGGCACAGCTTTGTCATGCTCTCATCATTGCAGATGCAATATTTAGGGTAACAGTGACTTCAAGCTGTATCTTTCTCCTCTCCTCTTCGACCTTTGTTTTATCACCTGGGGTTTCTGCAAAGTAATAATTTCATTGCCCCCTACCTGGGTTCCCTCTTTCACCTCTCCTTACCTTCCCACTCTCCAACATGGAGTATCTGCTAACCATCACCACGTTTTTTAGCCTGATGCTGCCAGATTATTTTTAAGTCCTACGCTCCTCATACACTGTCGTCATATGAACAGGAGCACCCAGAATAGATTTATCCTATAAGATCTTTGATTCAGCCTTGGTCCATAACTCACCAAGGTGCCTCCAGCTGGGAAGCCAGTTAACTGAGTACTGCTAGAAATACAAGAGGGCACTCAGTAGAAAGAGAATGCCCTTTTCCAGTGAGGTGCACAGAAGAAAATGCAAATATAATCACCAGTTACTGTAATTCAATACAGAAAGCCAAGGACTAAGCTTGAGTAAAAACTGGTCTGAGCTCTAAATGTTGGATCCTTCCCAGTTTCTGACTGAACCCAAAATGATAATTTTTGCTTTTACAGAATGGTTGAAGTTGGAAGGTCCGGAGGTCATCTTATTCAGATGTCCTAAAAATGTCCTTGTTAGGTTTACTATAAAGCATAATTATGACAAAAAGTAATCCCAGCTAACTAGAAAAGGACCCCAGCTTCTGTGAGGTTCAGTCCGTTCCAGTGGTGAGCTGGAAATTACGTGCAACCAGCAGGTTTTACCTGCGGTATCTCTCCTAGTTAACAGCCATACAGCTGTCCAAGTTTCTTGTAGACCTGAGGACATACCCACAGAGCAGCCTTGAACAGCCCTTGCTCTGTTGCAAAGGAACACAGTGCCTCCCTCTTCACATTTCCAGCCTGAACAACTTGCAAGAGAGAAGTGCAAACTGCAAACGTGTAAACAGCTGTTGGGGAAAGGGGAAGAAGCTTCAAGTAACAGAATCAGCTGCCAATTTCATCGCTGCCATGTGTGCTGTGTATGGCTTGTCATATCAAGCGAGTCATTAAGAGGTTCCCCCCCCTAATGGCACTTTGAAGTGCTGTGACAGCTTGAGAGCATCTATAAATTGCCACAAACAGCCCTCATACTGCGTTAGCTAATTGCTTGCTCTTTGACTTATTAGGAGTCACTGAGTTAAATAATTTGTCACATGTGTGGCTCATAATAAATAATGTGACTAGCCAGTTTGTGAGCTGTTTCTGTGATATATAGTGCCCCTTTTGAATGTTGTCACAAGCAGCCAACAAATGTGACCCCACGATTGTCAGATCTTTGTGAAAATAATAAGGCCTGACAGGGCAGCAGGTTACAAAAAGAAAAAAAAACTACAACTCACCTCCTGAAGTATAATGAAAATGGCAATAATTTCTTCATCATAAAACAAGATTGTAACTTTATTCTTGAATAGTTAATTAACAACTGAGTAAAATTTTATAGTAGAATGTCTTTGTTTCAATTTGTATAGGATTAGTTGTGAAAGAATAAAGTAACTTTGGTAGTTACTGAAAACATTCTATGTCCTCTAATGAAATCTGAAGTGAGAATCCCCTCAGCAACCTCTATGTAGCTTCCGAAATACCATTGTGGGTTTTTTTAACAAATCTGATTGCTTTGTCTACAGTTTATCCAGATATGTAGAGCATATTTTTTCTGACCCTCAGTCTTAGTTCTGATCGAATGCATTCCCATACATGTTCCTGTAGGGAGCTGGGCTTCTTAATTTGTAAGCACAAGCGTGGTGCTGTTGTAAGTGGTTGTGCACATGTAATGTTAGAGATGCCTTTAGAAAGAATGCAGTAGCACAGTGACATATATATATGTGTATAGTAATATGTTCTTGGCATCTTCAGTTAAATAGGAGTCCTGTCTGATTTCTGTGTGGGAGGAGAGTCCCCAGTATTTTGCCAAAGAAGCAAATGTGGTTTCTCTCACAGCTAAAGGGTGATTTCTTTCCAAGAGACAGGACTTGTCTTGCACATTTGAATTCTGATGTAGACTGGATCACTGTGCTATAAAATCTTCTTTTCCCACAATTGTGCAAAACGAAGAGTGATGAGTGGTGTTTAATAAACCTTACCAGTCCCTTACAAGCCTGTTCCTGCAGTGACCCTTGCTATTGCATTCCTCCTATTTGAACTTCGAGGTGCTCATGCTGTTAAACTGGTTCCCAGCTTGGCAGTCACTTAGGTTTAGGTCATGTTAATTCAGCAGTGCCCACTGCAGTTGCTTCATGTGAGAGAAAACTCTCCTCCAGCTGCAGCTGCTGAACAACCTGGTGGTTCCCATGGCTCTTTTTAAATGTGTTGTGCTTTCCCCCAAAGCCAACCAGCAAAAGCTTTCCAAGCCAGGGGCTTGCCTACAGTTCTTTATCTTTTTGCATCTCCAATCATGTAGGTGTTTTCTGGATGGTTGGGTGAGAAATTAATCTGATGTGTTCTTTCATCAAAAGGGAAAGGTGTTGGTGAGTTGTCCCTATCAGTCTTGACAAGAATAAGAATTATGGTCAGTATGCAAAAGAGGCCAATGCTCATCATGCTCTGGCTTGATTAACGAGCTGGTGTTTGAGCTAGTCACTGCATATCACAAAGAAAGAGATTCTATCCTCTAGTCTCAATCAAATGCCACAGGCACTTGCGCCTCTGGCATTCCTGGGAAAGCTGCGGAGCCCACTGAACTGCTGGCTGTTTCATTGTGCCTTTTGTCTATTTCCTGTGGAAAATTAGGAAAGGTGTTTTGTTTGGTTTTATGTGCAAGGGCTTGGAGAATCAATCTGAAAATCTTTTGTGGGATCCTCTCTGCTTCTATCTAGTTGTCGACAGCTTTGGGAGCTTAGTGTTATTTTGAGATAAGGCTCCAGGCAGCTCTGATGGCACCTAATGGGTACTTTCCAGTGACTGCCTTACTTGTGTTTTTACCTTGGGTCTGGCAGTGTTTGACTGAGAGACACACGACAACTTCTCCTTGAAGAAACTGAGGCTGTGTTTCAGATTTTGAATTGAGGAGAATAGTGAAAATAGCTTTCTGCGCACTGTCAGTGAACTCATAGAAGAGTGAAATGCTGGGACCCATGAAGTCAGTGAGATCAAAAATTCTTCCCATGTGGTCTAGGTTTACTTAAGGCTTGCTTTTAATTTTTTTTATTGTTATTATTTTGGCAAAAGGTCCACTTTCAGGCATTCCAAACTTGCTTGTGTTTACGAAAGAATTTTCCATAATTTCATTAGCTGTGCAAGTTAAAAAATACAACCATGGTGAATATTCTAGCTGGTTCACCTTTGCAAAGCAATATGTGCAAATCCTGTAATTTTGACAGAAAACTGCTCCGTCCTTCTTGCATAAAATTTTGTGAGATTGGTGATAAGATCTGGTTCTAGAGGAGAGACATTTTTAATGAAACCCTAACGTTTTCAGCTTTTTAAATTTTTCTCATTAGTTCAGAGAGTGTGGGAGATTTTTTGGTTTTTGTAAAACCTCAGCACTGGAGTCAAATGATTTCATGAAAATCCCAAATGCCATTTGGAAGATAAGAGGAGCAGATTCTGTCACTTGGGGTTATTGGGTAAAACTGAAAGCACAAAACCAGTAAGAAAATTAAAATAACATAATGTATATTCATTTTTTTTAATTTAGCAGGATAGCGTAGCTTAAAGCACCAATTTTTGAATGCTTGCTCTTATTAATATTAGACTTCCCTTTAGATATGCCTTCAGAATATTATCTTAACAATTTATTTTCTCACTTCTAAACTTCTAGAAACTCTTAGCTTATTAGAAAATTACTGATATTTATCAGTTACTACAGTTCTGCTCCTTCCTATGTGGCCCCTATTTTGCCCCCCTTCTCAATTTAATCTATTAGCATGCTTACATATTACCTCTGGGATAATAGGCAGTAAAAATGCCAGAAAGTCTGAAGGAGTGAAACGAAAAAGTCACAAACAGCTCTCAGCTGCTACAGACTTTACTCGTTCACGTGTTTGGAGGCTTTGGGTTGGTTGTTTTTCTCCCCCCTTAAGAGTGCACTTTTACCTCACTACAGTTTGGATGGCTGCAGTAATTAAATGCCTGTTCAAATTACCTCTCTAGTGTGAAGAGTGATTTCTCTGTTTAGACCTCAGGATTATGCTTAATCCAGTGTAGCTGACTGCAGATGAGGCAAGATAGGAGGCATTTGCCTAGGGTGGAGAAGATGAATATACCTAGTAATGCAGAGATCTCTCTCTGATTTAGTGTTTTCTGTCGTATTTGTTAACTTAACAGGACTAGGTTGGTCCCTTCAAGCCCTCTGTACCCTGGCAAACAGTATTACCAAGTGCATTTATGGGGAATTTAGCATGGGACTGATTTCAGTGTCCTTTTGTGCTGTGCCTTGTGTGTTCTCTTTATAATTAAATCTCACTAATTTGGTAGGTAGAGACATTTTTATGGTATTCAATTAATTACTAATAAATAATATACTCCGATTCTGAACTATGTCTTCTACAACTGAGTGTTTTGTATTTTTACAAGACTTATAAAGTAAGCAGTGACTAGTTGCTAGTCACATATCCTACCTTAAGACAAATACATGTGTAGTTTTCACCTGTAAACCATTAAAAAAAATACTTAAAAGTTTGATCTGTTATGCTACTAAAAATAAAATCTCTCTGAGGCTGAAGAATTAAAATTAGATAGTTTTCCATAGGAAAGCTCAGCTTTGGCATCCAAATGTATCCAAAAATGAAAAACTTTGGAGACTTTTTGATGTGCTTTCTCTGCTTACATCTGCCTCTGGTCCACACACCTCATACTACAATGTGCTGTAGTGATGAACTCACTGGAACTCATTCTTTATTTAGGCTTTATATTTTCAGAGTCGTATTTCTACCAGAGACAAAACAAACCAAAACCCCAAACAAAACAAATCCTCCCACTAATTCCATACAAATTAATTGCATCAAACACAATTTAGAGAGCTAACAAGTTTCAGTTTTGCTAAAATAAGCAATTTTTTTTTTGTCTTTGCCATTCTGTTTCAATGTGGAAACATAGTACAGTATAACTCTACAGGTCTGTTTTCTGTGAAGATAATCTAGTGCTGCTTGACCAGAAAATGAGATTGATATAGCTGGGTCATTCCAGATCAAATGCTTTAACTAAGACATCCAAATAACTTTGAAGGTTTTCTGCTTTGAGCAGAGTCCTGGACCAGATGATCTCAAACCAAGCCTGTGATTCTGTGGACTAAAACCTTGATTTGAGGCTTGAATCTGCAGCACCTTTTGTTTGTGTCCAGTTACTGATGTTCTTTGCTGTTCTAAGGACATTGTGAAAGCCAAGAATGGGTCAGGACTTCTGTGATATATAATTCCTTTCTGTTTGCCTTCCCTTCTGCCTGCTGCGTTGTGGAAGGGATGGCAGGAAGTTCATCATTTTGGAAGTCTGGAACATGAAATAATACTGCTGTTTGGATTTTAATTTGTGGGTTTGTGGCTTGTATTTAATGATTTTTATCCTCACATTTACCTTTATGATTCTGAGAAGGACCACTATGCTTGGTTGTGCAGACACTGCTACAAATGCGCGTGGGCTTCACATGTCTGCGAAGTGTATACCACTACAATTTGGGGTGCATTTTCTTAAAGCTAAGAACAGTTCTTGTGTTTATTTTTTTTTTCTGAGAAAGGGGACAAGATGACTGGTCAGAGATTTGTACCACTGAACATAGGAGGCAGTTTGGGAATTTACAGTAATTCTTTAGCAAACTTGCTCTTTTTGAACACACACACTCATATGTATTGTCCTCTGAGTTTGTTTAGCATGTCATCTAGAAAATGCTAGACAGAGCAAGATGTATACAGCTTCTGTGAGAAGAACTGCATCAGCAGGTATATCCAAAAACAATGTAAGAAACCAGACTTAGAAGACCTTTGCTACATGTGAGTTGTCCAGACTGCTAGCTGGTGAGTGGGCTAAGGGCCCTTTGCTGGAGATTGTTCTTCATCCTGTGCAGGTCTTGCCTCGTTCTCCATCCAGGTGTACAGAGCTTTCTGCCCCTACTGAAAGGAAGCAAAGTCAAGTCATGCAGAGAGTAAAAGCTTCAAAATGGTTGGTACTGGCTGAACCCTTCTCCTTAAAAGAGACTGGAAGTGTTACCAGTGCAAAACAGAATCCAACACAGAGCGTGTGTTAAATAGACTGGTAATTTCACTGAAGTATATTCTTTAAGTCTTGCTTAAGACCTCTTGATTGAACCCTAAGAACATCATAAGCTGCTGTTCTGATTTGGAGCTACAAATAATAAAACCACCTAAAATATATTTTAATTATGTGTTCTTTAGCAGTGATTTAGTTTCAGCACAGCAAGCATACTAGTTTGCCAGCTTTGTAGGTTTAATTGAGCACCATAACATCCCAAATGATACAATTAAAATCTTCTACTATTTAGGTGCTTCTATTTATAAGCCTATGAACTTTATAAGAAGCAGAGTTAACTAAATTGTATTTGATTACCTCAAGTAATTGAAATTATAGAATTAGCATAATTGGTATGAATTCAGCAGACAGACGTGATTCAGCTATTCCCATGATCCTCTGTGACTGTGAAGATGTTGCTTCCAACCTCCACAGTATACTACACATTGAGTTTGGAACCAGGTAAACAGATCTTTTTCAAAAGAGTCATATGAGAGGTATGTATAGAGCTTCCCTTAAAATGTAACCGGATGCTAGCAGAGTACCTCCATTCCCTTCTGCATTAAAAAAAAAAAAAAAAAATAGGTGAGATTTATTATGTTACATCTATTTATTAAACTGGAGATTTTTTAAGGAAAAGGGTCTGTTTCAATCATTACGAAAGTACTTCTTTGACGATGCATCCACTGTGGTCTCGTTTTATGTATATTTTTGCATATGGAAAGCTTATTACAGAGTTCTTAAATTATATGTGTGTACATATATATAATTTCTCTCTGTGTATATACATGTGAAAATATTTTTGTCTGTAGCTATGTATATAAAAATATATACCTATTATCTATCTATATATATGTGCATATATATAAACATAATATTTTGCAGAACTTCAGCCTAATACATTTTATTACAGGTTCAGCAAGTCTAAATCTTGCAGACATCATCATGTATGCCTTCAGTTGAGTTTGCTGCAGAATAGCAATGAACCATAACCATCGCTGCAAATAGCCGTAATTACGAGCCATACAAATAAATAGTGACCTGTCTCTAAACTGTCTTTGGTAATTCTTCCGACTGACTTGGTGTTAGCGTCTTTTACCAATGTATGTATTGTAATTTACAGCACAGCCTAAATGTGACATGGCTTAGGCTTTTTAAAATTGTATGTTTTAGTACCCTGAAGTAGCCCAATACAGTTAAACCTTTGTTCCTTACAGAATGCAAGCATGTGTACGGTATATATTTATCTGGTCTGGAATAAGCATTAATCTTTAATTACTGAATAAACATATTAAACAGGTGTGGAATAACTGAACTCTCAACTGTGCAATGTTTATCCACTAGTGCAGTGGATACCTTGGCTCTGCAGTTTGAAGGTTTCACCTTGACGTGCCCAGGGTTGAGTGAAGGAGGGTGGGCACACAAATGCCCCAAATCCCACATAAATCAGAAGTTTCCAGTTATAAATTATGCACCATCATAACATCCCGCTAGCGCCGTTGGCGAGCCAGGGCTGGAGCATGGGGTAGTTTATAGCGGAAAAATGGCTTTTCAATGGGTAGCACACCCTCGGACTCCTTCTCCTCCTAGGCTATGTGTGCTGGGCTTGTGGTGTGAGGAGATATAAAGCAGCATTTTTCTAGCTGCCTGGTGAAACAATGAGGGCTCTGTTAGCAGGAGCCCAAACTTCTGTAGTCCCTGCCTCACAAGGTTGGAATGGCTGCTTAAACCCAGGTTCAAAGCCCTTGGCCTCCAAGTGCTTTAATTTAGCACTATTTTTGCTGCGCTAGCCTCTGTTTTTTCTGCTTAAACCATCTAAGGTCTCCTTGTTTTGCAGGGAACTAAGCAGCTCCTTTTTATAATTAGATTAAAGATAATCAAATGAAGACTTGGATATTTTTTATATCATTTAATCTTGTTGGTTTTTTTTTTAACTTTCGCAAAATAACTTTTTATCACCGTTGCCTACCTTCTTGTAAATTTACACCTTTTTTTTTTTTTTTTTTGCTCAACTGTGTTTCAAGCTTCTGGTTTTCTAGTTTAAAAAAAAAATATCGTTTGACAGGTATTTTTCAGCATTTTTATTTGATGCCATAAAATAAACCTTTACCAGGTGTTTTTAGGTATGATTCACAACACTTTCATTCATTCATTCATTCACTGTCAGTTTTCCCAAAGCTGACTGGTGTGAAAATAAAAGAGAATGCAGAAAGAAGCATGCAAAAAGTGCAAAAAGGATACGAATGAAGTGGGAAAAAACCACATACATGGAGCAGCAGGGTAAGAAGCAGCACAGATCTTATCTAAAACAGGGCTGTGCATTAATAAAAGTAAGTGCTGGTGCAATTTGCTTCTAGTTTGAAAACATGAAGAAACAGTCCTAAATGTAGGCATTATTCAAATAATAATCACTCAAAAGTTTGTTAAAACCACGGCTTAGTATGAAAGCTGTGAAAAAGCATGTAACAGCTGATGTCAAGTTTCTAAAAGAAAAATTGTTTCAAACTTAACTTTTCCATTCCTCCATAATGCACGATCAATACAAACATAATGGAAACAGGAGCAAAAAAATCTGGTCTTGTACCAAAGATCAAATCACATTTATGTTAAAAGCGAAATAAATTGTACATGAACAACCATATTTTAAACAAGGGGAGGGAGGGTGAAAGATCATCTGAATTTACAGTGTATAAACTATCTCTGTGCTCTTTGTCCAGTCAAAAAGCAACATGCTAGAAAAGGCAACTGGAGATTCACTACCTGGGTGAATTGCTGACAGGAATCTGTTTTACAGACATCACAGTAGAGGCCAAGGTGGAGATCAGATTTCCAATTTGTTAGATTAGTGAGTATCCAAGGAATACTGGCTGATAAGTCTTTTTCTCATTTTTAAGGTGGTGCTAAAAGTCCCAAGGCTTGCCCTTCTCCTTTTTTCTTAGTAAGATCATCACCAGTTTTTGGTTCTGTTTCTTGGCTTCCACTCTTTTGAGTAAATCGTGTATGATAACGATTGTGTAATGCACCGTGATATTTACTTGTTTTAGATTCTTTTTTTTTTTCTGGTCTGCTGTGTTGTAAAAAGATTGAAATAGTAGAATATCTCAGGTCTGGAGGGACTCATAAGGATGATTGAGTCCAAATCCCATGAGCTTTTAGAAGCATAGCCCTTCAGATCTGGGATGTGCTAGATATAAAAATAGGATACTGGGACTCTAGGTGAATGTGCTTGATGGAGATTTGCAGAGCCAGATCTTGCAAATCTCTATGATTTATTCTCAGTGCATCACAGAATATTGAGCTTATTGTTTGTAATACAACACTGGATATGTTTTCCTTTCTTGCTCTGAAGCCATGTTAATTTTTTTCACACAAGGCACCTAGTACTAAGTTTCATGGGCATGAAATGTGCATGAAAATTTATGGATGCACATGTGTCTCTTGACCATGGTTCTTTGTAGCTGTTAAAAATAAATATAGCTGTTAAAAAAGAAATTTATATGATTCCCAGCACAAGCAGGTATACTATAATCCATCTTCAATATTATTTATAACTTCGAAAAAATATTCTGAATATGTGTTATAGTCATCAACACTTACTTACTCATACTAAAGTATTTTCAAATATTAATTTTGAATAAACATATCTTTAAAAGACACAAGTAAGGACAAAGCTTGTTCACTGTGGTGATATGATTTCATTTTACCTTTTGAGTTCCAGGTGGAGTGTATCTTTCTTAAAAGATTTGGTTATTAGAAATGGATTTTTTTAGTCATTATTGGTGTTTTAAAAGCTCTGAAAGGTTTGTTGCTTTTTTTCCTTTTGAAGACTCATTAAAATGTTAGACTCCTCCAAATATGGCTTAATTCAGATATTTTTTTCTGACTAGCATATTGTAACAAAAAAAAAAATGGAAGAGTATGGCAACATTTGGTCCATGCTTTCAGAACTAAATATAACTCCTTAAAAACAAAAAAGCCTGCAATGATGGTACAAACTATCTGATTGCAAAACCAGCTATCATAGCCTGTTTCTTTGAAATTTAGAAAAGGTAAGCTGTATTTTGACCTGTAATTTCACAAACATAGTGCCAAATGAAAGACATGAACAGATGTTCAAGGTGTTTCCCATCATGGAAGCCATTTGTGTAACTGGAGGTTGCAGTCACGGTTCCTATTGCCAAGGAGCCCGTTAGATTTTAATAGTGGATGTGTGTACTTAAGATAATGTGTTTTATACTGATAAATGTACTCCAAAAAATAGGAGTGGAAAATGAGCAGTTATTAGGATTAGGAAAAAAAAAAAAAAATATATATATATATATAATTTGCCTTTTACTCTGAAAGATACATGGTAGAAATGGCTGGATGCTGGAAACAGACGTATACACTGGGAAGTGGAATACAGATTTTTAGCCCATAAAACTTCTGTGTATATTTGCAAGTAAAAATAACAGCAACTCAAATGTATCCTAACATACTCTAAAATTCCAGAAAACTTATACAACTGTGTCTTGAGGGAAAAATAAAGTGAATGTTATCTTAAAAAAATTGGTTAAGTATTCCTGATTTCTGAGATCACAAGGAATCTTCAGCCAGCTGGAGCCTTCAGGTTATTCAATGTTTCTAAGTAGAAATGTAGATGACTAATGAAATAAATAGTTGTCTTCCTCTTAATTTTTCATTTATAGGGCCAACAGTTCTTACATTTCCTGAGGCACTCTGCATATATTATTGAGGTAGTATGTTAAAATGATCTCGCCTCATTTATCCTCCCCCACAAAATAGTTGAGATGTAACTTTCCAAAGAAAACATCTGAAACATTTAATTTTACGTGTCACTTTTTTTTTCATTTTCCCTGTTAAGAGTAAAACATTGGGCTGTACATTTTTAACAGCGGGTTTTCATGTGAAGGTTAGAATAAACAAAAGTATGATTTAACATTCAGAGACCAGAAAATGACTAATGGGCAACTCTAATTCATTTTCCAGGTCGTAGGTAGGCATAGTTGAAAGCTTTAAAGGTAACAAAGGTTATCAAGACCTAAAGATAAGAATTAGAAGTTGTTAAGTTTAGTGTCTAAAATTGGAGTTTCCTCATTTTTCTTTCTACTATGTGAAGGAGTAATTTCTTGGATCTACACTCTTCTCACTGCCAAGTTAATACTACATTGTGCTTTATCTAATTCAGGGAATAGATATTTATTTTATTTAACTGGGTTCTTCTAGGTGCATTTTATTTTGTTATCCATCTTGATACTGTGCATGCATGCTTGGATTGTTTGCAGAACTCTGAATATCTTCTCTATCACCTTGATGAATTTTATTTCTTGCAGATGGTGTTTGTTTAGATGTTTTGTACTAGTCTCTCTAGCAAAGTCTTTTCTGCTCAAGAGCATTCAAATTGCAAGTAATGATCTATGACTTAATATTAGTGTCTACAACAGTCATTGTGTTTCTGCTATAGGCAAATGCTACTCTATCAAAACCTGTCCAACTCAACTTTCCTGTTAGAAACATTCACATTAGACATGAATCCTCAACAGATTACCTTCTCTAATGTTACACAAGCAGAAGTAGTGATTGAACTCTGCTACTCACACAGTAAGTTACTTTTACTAAGTCCCAGGAGAAACTGGCGTAGGTATTTTAAATTAAAAGCTATTATAACTAACTGGAGAAAAATGCTTTTGGATCAAGTTTTTGGAACATAAACTTTTGGATCAAGTTTTTGGAAATAAATGCAACTGCACATATCATACTTCTTCTGTACAAATATTAAGCAATGCTTAAGATAGAACATTTTGGTTGTTACTTGGTTGTAACTAGGTTCAAGCTGAATAAATTAGATTCAGTGTTCGTCTGATTTCACAGATAACGTTGACTAAGCTTTAAGGAGTGTTATGCGTGTCTAAAGTCTATACTGAAATTGTTTGGTATATCTCTTCCCGTTACTTTTTGCTTACATTTGTTGTATACAATAGAAGCCACTATATTCTGTACTAAGAATTTTTTTTCTCTAACACATTAAAGTCATACCAATAATGTTACATTAGCTTGACCTTGTTTAATGAAAGGATCATCATTTCAGACATCAGATGGAACACTTGTCACTGGTTTGACTTCTAGAGAAGGAGTATTCTGTAGAATTGCCACTCTTTCCTCTTGTCATCATTGTCTTCCTCCTCGTCAGTGAAGTCCTGATCCAGCTCCTACTGAAATCAGCTGGAAATTGTCTGCTGTATACAGAAAATTTTCTGCTGCATCTTGTCTAGGGTCAAATAGTTTTAATGTTTGCAAATGTAATGACATTTTTTATCCTCTGTAGAGAAATTCCACCTCTAGGAAGAGGTAGGCTGAGGAAGACAGTTTTAAAAAATAGTTCGTGCTTCACTCTGTTCATACACCTGCAAGCATAGGGCAGAAGGAGCCTGTCCCATGTCTGGCTGACATAGGGAACACAAGTTCTGTGAAACAGATCTCTTACACTGGAGTCTTGGTACATTCCTGCCCTCTATGCCCACTTGTCTATTTTGTGTAGGTTGGATTTCAGGGTTACTTTTATTGCAGAGAAGGCAGGATCCATCCCCCCCAGGACTGCACAGGTCCTCGCCAAGATGTCCCTTTGTCATTCCACCTGAGCAGTGACATGCAGGGGCAGCCTAACACCAGGCAGACAGGCAAGACCACAGCATCTAACCAAAAACAGCCTGGGCTATTCATTACTGCCTATTACATTCAGTACTACCACAGTGAGACAATTTATTTGTTGTGCATTGGAAAAATGGAAAAAATCCCCATTACTTACTAAAGGACCTTGTAACTTTCTTCTGCACACTGCTATTCACACTCTGCCTGAATAAGCGGGGGGATAGCCAGTGAAATTCCCAAATTATAACAAGTTGCAACATGCATGAGCTATTTACAGCATGTAAGAAATTTCCATAAATGATTTTTTTTTTATTAGCTACTGCTTAAGCACAGAGTTCTCACACATTCATATGCCTGCACAGTAGCCGCCAACACTGTCTCGGCAGTATTGCCCTTCTTGCTTAAATTTTGTCCAATGTCTTCTAATCCTAATTTGATTTCTAATCATTGTGAAGTTCAAACAGTTGCAAAAGACAGGATGTTTTTTATTTGAGTAAGAATTTACCTCATAAAATTAAACAAGTTATTTTTGGCTTTGCAAGCTTTATAGACTGGGTTAATTGTCTGGCCTTCTTTCATAGTTGTTTATACTCCATATCGATCTCCTTCCTCCAGATCAATCTCCTTCCTCTACACATCACAGAGGTAACTTTCAATCTATGTATAATACAGTAATGGTATAATGTCAGAAGTAGAGCCAGTAATAATCTCCTTAGAGGGAACTGTAAGTGCTCAGCTTCGTGTTTTTCCTGAGTCTGGGCTCCTTAAGCTCCTGCTCCAGTGACCTCAATGCCTGCTTGTGAATTCAGATTTTCTGTGATAGACATGGTTTGCTTATAGGATGGCTGAATATGTGCCTGTTCTCATCTTTCATTCTTGGTGTCTAGTTTGAAACAAACAGGATTTGCATAATTTTTTTTTGTTGTATGTAACTTTTGCTTTTAGTTCATAAAAATGATGACTAGAGTTTGGGATAGCTCTATCTTTCCTTCTAAGAGGTGCTTTAAATCTAGTTTAATGGACTGGCATATGTGTTTTCAGCTCTCAAAATGTATAATTATCCCATTAGAACTCCACCAGAGTCAAGGCTAGTCAGAGAACAACAATTTCATTTTAAGGGACAGGAGAGGAGCTTTGGGACTTGTGTTCATTTTGATGCTGAACTCTTTCTCACACCCACTAGAAATTCCATCCTGAATGTTTTCACTGAAACAGGTATATTTCCCTGAAATATTGCGCTTTAAAAGAAAAGGTATTCTAAAGCAAGTAAGTTTTTTCTGTCTGTAGACTTTTATTAAGCTACGACTCTAGGTGTAAAATGGTTTCTGGACCATAGGAGTACATTTTTGTATGACAAAGGCACTGAGAAGTGCAAGCGTAGGAACAACGAAAGTAGGAAATCAGCATTTCCAGTGATGCTGATTCAGTTTTAACCCAGAACAAAGGAAGATGGTCAGTATTCCCAGAAGCTTCTCTCTGTAATACCTGAGGTCTGTGTTTCGTTTGTTGCTGTGTAGGCTTTGTTAACCTATAAATAAATAAGTAAATAAATAAATACTAAATATTTCACAGAGCCAATCATGGAATAGTTACAATGTAAAGAACCAACACACTGAACTTTGAGGTATACGAGCAGTCCTGAGCTAAGCTGTTAATTCACTGTTAATGCTGATGCAAATGTTGCCCTCCTTATTTACCTGTAAACTGCTTATCAAGCCAGTGCACATCTGAGAAGTACCTTCTTTGTGCTAGTGGCCCTCAGCTAATCTGGTTGAAAGCCTGATCCTACCTCAAGGCCAGGCACTGAACATTATGGTAGCTGTTCCTACCACTGGTTTTCACATACCCAGACTTGGAATAGTTGCATTTATTTCATCATTCTTTCATCTAATGTCATTCCACAACAGTGTTTACTAAGTGACAGGATGCCTCGTTGTGACTTAATGTTGCCCTCTCCTTCGCTTCTCTGCCAACAGCATGCTGAGGGTTCAGTCACCAACAGAACAGGGCAGATCATTGATCTTGTTCATGAAACACACAGAATTACTTTTTAACAAACGTGTATCTTATGGGAAGATTTTAAAAGGCTTCTAATCAAATCAAATTAAAGCACTAATTGTATATTTAAACTTGTTGCATTAAAAAAAAAATCTGGTTTCAGTCAGGGTTCTTCTTGAAGAAGACAGCTATTCTTTACAATGAAAAATGGGTCTACTATAATGTAGCAAAATAAATTTTCTTCTGTGCTTTAACTGAAGTACAGAAGTTGACCAATGTTTTTTAAAGCATCTCTTTTGAACCTAGCTAGAAGCTGGTTGGCTATATTTATCTAGGTGTCTTGGGACCTTTGCAAATGCATGAATTTTGTGGGGGGAAAAAATAAAGGCAACAAGAATTATATTATTATTTAGTGGTCAAAAGTAATACAAATTTTCAAACCAGACTGAAGAGACCATTTTCCTCTTGCTTCACTGTGGATAGCAGTTATCTAATTTGCATTCAGCCTGCTGTTTTACTGAGCCTGTTTTTCTTAAAGACATTTCAGCCTGACACAGTTTTTCCTTATTGCTCTGACCACGTGGATTTATATTTTTTTTTACTATTATCCAGCCTGAAATCCATTTTTAAGTAATTATTTCATTGATGGCCATTTATCCTAGCCGAGGCTTCAAGAGAAGCCAGTTTCTGCCAGTAAAGCCTAAAATAGCCTTAAAGGGTTCGTGATGCTAAGTTTGGAGACACAGTATCAATATCCACTTGGCGATTTCCTAGGTGAGGTCTGTGTCTAGATGTCAGAATGGATTCTGTGAAACTATGTCGGTCAATTAATCACTGCCAATGAGCCATGGCGTGCCAAAGCTCCTTCTCATAACGGCCTCCTTGTTAACTTCACAAAACCCAAATCCACAAGCCAGACCTCCTCCTTTAAGACCTCCAATGCAGGCTACAGAAGCATTTGCAGGAAAATACATTTACTCCAAGAAAGAAATGTTGCAGGCTTATAGGGTTGATCTCTCAAAGGAAAAAAAAAAAAAAAACAAACAACAAAACAAACAAAAAACAGGTAGAGTGTGGGGTTTAGCTTTATAACTAGTTTTGTGGAATTGTTTATGCTGGATGGTTCTAGGGAATGCTAGAGAGATGTTCCCTAGAACTGGTTCTAATGTGCATATAAAATAAATCCACATTAAGGAGTCCATATAGCATAATTCAAAATTAGTTGAAATCTGACCTTTATGTTTCATAGCAATAACTGCTCTAAGGGAAAAAGTGTCATTCATGTTTAGTACTTCTCCTGCCTTATCTGTTCCTTCATCCTGCCCTTACCAGGTGCAAAAATGTAGGGTAAGAGAGGTAGGGAAAGTCAGAACTGAATAGTAGCCTGATGAACTACTGAAATAAATTAAATTCCTGTGACAAGTAAGTCATTGTTGTGGGGGATGGGGGGGAAGGGTGTGAGGGGGGAAGGGAGAGCGTCTTTTACTTCACTGGCCCGTTTAGGAAGTTTGGTCACTGGTATGAAGCCATACAGCTGCACACAATATAAAGTAAGTTTAGCAGCATATTTGGTGAGTTTATAACTTCCCCAGGGCATTTTAACATTAAAAATAGTGATTGTTAACCTGGTCCATCTGAACTTAAATATGAGCTTGCTTTGCAAGAAATGAGGGGTAACATCTCAAGTACGTTTCTTTGTGTTTTATTATTGCTTAAGGGCTTACATTGCTTTATAACTGCATTTTGTCTGGCTTTGCATTTTGTACTCAACAGGAATATTCAAATCCATGGTCTCAGTAAGGATGGCAATCCCAGTACTGTCTTAGAAATATGTTCTTTTATAGTTATGCACAGGTATTAAAAAATAAACAGTATATGATAAAGTGGCAGTTGTATATGACTTTGACGTTAGCAGGAAGTCCATTGCATGTGTGTTATCTGTCTGGTGACTAAAGATTTTCACAACCAGCAAAAACTCCTTTTAGACCATTAGTGTCTCAGACTGGCAGCCAAAATAACACTGACGAATATGGAAAGGCACATGAGAAATCATGTTGAAAAGAATTATTATTGCCTTATAGAATGAAGTAGATTACAGAATATTAAAATAAGGTTCTGTTTAAAAAGGTGTATTTCTGTATATTTATCAGACTGTCTTTCAAAGCACAATTCTGGTTTCAGATGAATATGCAACCAGAAACACACAGGTTTTCATCAAAGCTATGAGTCTGAATTAAAAAAAAAAAAACAAAACACTATATTGCCTACAAAAATTAGGAGATTTTAAAAATAATATTGCTAAGGGTCTTCTTGCTGTTTTATAAGCCTTTAGGGTTCATTGTGTCAAGCATTTTTCTGCAAATACAAAACCTCAAAGATAATGTACTTTGAAAACAGATTCTTGTATACTTGCTCCGGGAATTAGGCATTGGATGAAAAGCCCCCAAATGTTGCAATTAGTGCTAGAAATTGGTGGTGGTGTGGAAGTGCAGGAACCAGCCCCACTCTTATGTCACATGGCATGCTTCTGTGTAGCACTGTGTGGCAGAAAACGTCCCTCTCCATCAGTGCTCCCCTCCCAAGACAGTCCCCATCCATACTGACCAGTCACGGCACATTGAACAGGTGAGTCCTGGTGCTCACTGTCACCAGGCACTCCTTCCATAGTGCAGTCGCTGTTCTAGGTTTTGTTTTCATGCTCTACTATTTTGCCATGTCAAGGAGAAAATTATTTTAAATCATATTTATCAGTTTGAACTATGAATGAATTTTTTCCCCCTACTTTGTAAGATTCCTTTGCCCTCTGTTAGATGGAAGTGAAATCACTCTGGGCTGGCTTGCAGATGGGTTTGAGGGCCATTTAAACCTGCAAAGCTGTTTACAAGCCCTGCTTCTGATGCTCTCATGCAGTAGCCTGCCACGTCTCTGCTTCTCATGGTAAGCAATGCTGAGAGGATCTTCATTCTTCACACCACAGCAGCTCCTTGAGAGCCTCTGCTCTCTTTACTGGATTAGCGTGGCTTCCATACACAGGCACTGAAGGTGCAATTCACATCCCTGTGTAAAGCCCAATGAAACTAGTTCTGCCCAAGGCACCGGTGCAGGGCCAAGAGGGAGCAGAACACCCAGCGTTGGAAGCGTTGCTCAGGGCACACCCCAGCTGTTTCCACCACCCCACAGGTCCTGCAACACCCTCTGGTGAAAAGTTCCTTGCCAGTTTGTCCCAGACTATTCACAAATTCCCTGGCTGGCTTTCTGCTACTACTGCAGCTGTCTTCAAGGGCATCTTCTCACCTCTCTCCCCCTGTGGGAGACCCATGCATGTTTTCTTAGCTTCTCACCTACTTTGCGGTGCAGAAGGGGAGGGTGCCTTGTTAGACCCTGTGGCCTCACCTTCCGTGGAGATCTAACATGTAATTCTAACTACTAAGCAGTTAAGTGGTGCAATAGTAGCAGAGTTAACCCATCCACACCCCTGTTATGGAACTTGGTTGCAGTCCATCCTCAGGTTATCAAGACCCAGTAACAGGGTAAACACCTGCTGCATGAAAATCCTAGTCCCCAGAATTTATAAAGGCCTCAGAATAGCAGTTATGAATTGTAGAGGGTATATATGTGTGCGCACACATTATGATGTAATTTATTTTCGCAATTCAGAACTGGTTTGTATGAAAAGTATGCAATTCGTCAAAGTAACAATCCTCGGCTTTGTTTTACACTGGGTGTTAAACCACAGAGTTGAGGATTGAGATGTCATTTCCTAAAAGCTGCCTGCTTAAAAAGAATATCTGTTCTCTGTTCTATCCCATGTGAATGGTAAGAAAAGAAAAAAATGTGCATCTTGACCCTGTACCAATAAAGACAAATATAGTCCTAGACTTCAGTTAAAGTAGGAGCAAATTTTGAATAGACTGTGTGGCTTATAGATTCTTTTCAGAGAAAGCCCTTGTAATGTTGGAAGCACAGCAAATACTAATTCCTCTGAAAAAATGAAGTAAAGTTGCAGGTATGTGGTAAGAATTATCACCTACCTAATTCCAGTTGGTATAAACATATGGCTTAATGATTTAACCATTTTTATTTGTTCTAATTGTGTAGAATACACAAACAATTTGAACTTCACTATGTTTTGTTTTTTATCTTTGCTTCCCTAATCTCTGGTAGTTGAGATGAACACTGCCAAAGCCATGTATTTTCCTAGAATCCAGGAATCATGGAAAACCAGTTGGAAGAGACCTCAAGGATCATCTGTTCCAAATTTTTGTGCTAAAAGCAAGGTCTAGACAAGATGGCTCAGCACCCTGTCCAGCCGAATCTTGGAAGTGTCCAACATTGGGGAATCCATCACTTCTCTGGGGAGATCATTCCAATGGCTGATTGTTCTCATTGTGAAAAATTCCCCTCTTGTATCAAATCAGAATCTCCCAGGGAGTAACTTGTGCCCATTACCTTTTGCCTTTTCCTTGTGACTCCCTGTAAGAAGGGAGTCTCCATCTTCTTTGTAGTCATCCTCTAAATAAATACTGGGACATGGTGATAAGGTCACTCCTGATTCTTCTTTTCTCAAGGCTGAAAATATCCATTTGTTTCTCAGCCTTTCCTCACATCTCAGACTACCCAGGCCTTAGATTATCTTCATGGCCCTTCTCTGGACCCTCCCCAGCCTGTTCGCAGCTTTTTTTGCATTGTGGGGACCAAAACCGAACACAATATTGCAGGTGTGGCCTGACACACATTAAGTGGGATAATGGCTTCTTTATCCAGTCTTTGAAAGAGCTCATAAGAAGTTTTCTGGCCAAAAAGGTGGACAAAGTCAGATGCACCCGTTTCAGTCTACATTTGCTGAGTCTTTATGCATCATTTCTTAAAGAAATACTAATTTCTGTAAATCTACTTAACACATTGGGTCTGAAATAATTTCATGTCATAAATGAGGCAGCAGCATTTTCTATGGACTTGGTGAACACAATATATAAAATTGTGTACATCCACTCAGAATGTTTCTGGGAAGATCATTTCCCTCAGTTGCTGCTTTCAGCATGTAACACATGTCTTTGTTGGCTTCTTTCTTCTATGGCATCAGACCAGTGTTACTTGTCTCCACTTCACCGGCCTTTCATGTCTTATATTCACCCTGTCGTCTCTCCACTGTTGTCTGGCTGACTCCTGCCTGCAGCCAGCTTCTGACACTCATGTTCAGCACCCACTTGTTACATTTTCAGACAAGTATCTCTCTCTTTCTTCTCATGCTACTGGTCAAGTTTGGGAGGCGCCTGCTGTAAACAGTCTCAAAGCTATTTCATCACTTCTGTGCTTCAAATCTCAGTCTGTGATGCCAACAGGAGTCTTCACAGCTGATGTACTGCAAGCATTGCCTGTCATGACAGTCAAGCTTGTTTTCTTACATTTTTATTGAAGAAAATTCCATCTGTATTGTTTTCATCTCTATGAGACCTTTTGTTTCAGGTATGTACTACTATGGTGTGAGCTACTATGGCAAAGGTTGTAGCCTACAGAGGCCAGGTCATGCCACAGTAATGCAACTGAGTAATTCCATGGTTGCATCAGGGGGCTCAGTCTCAGTCACAAGAAGTGCTACACTGAATACTCCTGCCAGCCAGGTGCTCTGCTGGCAAACGTGCCTGTTGCTTCATTGTCCATTGCCTCATGCCAGTCCAAAGTTTCCTTGTGAAACTGTCTGGATGTCAACGCTGCCTGCAGGGCTCTCAGAATTCAAAAGTCTCAAATATATGTCCCTAACTGGATAGAGCAGATAGGAGAGACTATACCCATGTGTGAAACTCCTACTCGTGTAAGCACTGATTTGTGGGACAACAAGGAAAGAGACTTGCACATGATTCACAGCACTCAGCCTAATTGGCAAGGTGCCTCTGTCGATCTATTTTCCCTTCCTGGTTGATGGAAAGACACAGATCATTATCCACAAAGTAATTTAAAACACTGAATAAGGCACTTGATACAATTCACTTAGTTGACAGTAGAGGAAAATTGGGGAGAGGACGCTGAGGTGTTGGGATGTTCGAATAACCTTTTCTCCTCACTACTGAGTGTGCTATTTCTGAGTCAAGGGCATTTGTTAACAAAGGGGTAGACATGCCATGATGGCTCTAGCACTTTATCTGCCACCTGGCAGCACATTAGAGAGAATGATCAGAAAGCCTGTAGAGGAGGATGAAGGGAGAATGAGAAAGATGGGTTCATGAAGCAAAGATCCCCAGCTTGGATTTGTCCATTATCTGGGTCAGGATGGTGAAGTCCTAGTCTCACCAGTGTATATCAGAGTGGAGTTAGAGGATCATTTAGGTTGAAAGGGACCTCAGGAGGCCTTAATCCAACCAGGGATCCAACCAGGCCTTCATCCAATCCAGTTTAGGGCAGGGCCAGCACTGACTTAACTCCAGTCACTCAGGACTTTGTTTAGATGGGTCTTAAAAGCCTCAAGTACAGAGATTGTGAAATCTAACGGTTTAACCTGTTCTACTGCTTGTATCACCTCATCACAAAAATTTTTCCCGGCTCCAGCTGACCATCTTGGCAGTCCTTCATTGGACTCACTCCAGTTTTTCAGCATTTTTCTTGCGCTGTTGGACCCAAAACTGGACATAGCATTCCAGATGCAGTATAATAAGTGCTAAGTGAAGGGGAATTATCGCTTCGTTTGATCTACTGGCTATAGGACTTTTGATATAGCCCTGGATGCTGTTAGCCCCCAGCACTGGCAGAGCGCAGAGCTGGCTCATGTTCAGCCTACTGGCCCCCAGGACATGGGGTCTGTTTCAGCAGGGCTTCTACCTAGCCATCCTATATTTCAACAGTCAATTAATCTGTCCCATTTGCATCTGACCTGCTTGAATTCTACAAGGTTCCTCTTGGCCTGTTCCTCCTGCCTGTCAAGATACCTCTGAATGGCAAAAAAACTATCAACTCTTTCCCCCAGGTTGGTGTCATCTGTGACTTTTCTGAGAAAGCACTCCATCTCCTCCTCCAGGTCATTGATAAAGATACTAACCCAGGATTCCAACGCCAAGAATTTCACGCAGTGTTGGCTCATCTCCACAGCCCTGTTTGCAAATTTTGAACAGTTCCATAAATGTTGCACTTTAAAAAGCCAGATCATGGGAGGTAAAAAGCAGAGGTGTATAGCATGAACTCTTTGATCGAGTAGGGTCACGTTGCCATGAACTGTCCTAGTCCTGGCCCTGAACCTTACAATTTTCAATTCACACTGTGTGTCTGAATGTTAAAAGAGAGGAGAGAGAATTCCACTTGAAGCTGAGGGTGTCCTGCAACCAAAATTATGGTCTCCATGTAGCTACCCACAACATACATGTATATATATACACACAGATATACATGCACATGAAAGAATGTATCTTATGCCAGGAGCCTCTGTGACAGGTTTCTGAGTGGAGTGAGCTTTTCCAGAAGAGTTACTGACCTCTGGAACAGGGTTTCTATCATGAAAATGCTGACATAACCTTTAACTGTAGAGCCACAAACAGCTTTGTTATATTACTTGTTCCTAGCTTATGTCCTTGCCCGGGAAACAGTGGTGGCATTGTCTGCTGCTAATTGTGTTAAGGGGTCGGGGAGAGTTGGCACTGATATCAGAAGGGAAAAATAATTTAAAATTAAAAATTCCCCTTATGTGAGTCATACAAACTTGGGGGAACTTTAAATGAATGGCTTTAGTTTTAGGTCTATGTATATGATATTCTATTTTTTTTTTTTTTTTCACATTGCAGATATATCAGATGTAGTAAATACTCTTTATCAATCTAATATATTTTGGTTATTTTAGGCCCCCTTACATTTATAAATCTGACTGGTGGATCTAATCAGCTTTTTTTACGTGCTGTTTTTCCTCAGTACTTTTATGTAAAGAGAAACCAAAGCCTCACACAGCGTTTCCAACTCTCATGATTTTAATGTGGGTCTTGCAATATCTAGTGTTTTCTTTAAGCCTCAGCTCCTGGAGCTCAGTGATTATTTCAAGATCTCAGCTTTTTGTTTTGCAGCCCTTGAGGTTTCCAGAAAAATACTGAAAATCTGAATGCTAAAAGATCAAAAGTAACAATTAAACAAACAAAAAAAATTGTAGAAATGGCAGTTCTGATTTTATTGTGGCTTTTACAGAGGCCTTTTAAAAGCTTGTAATGTCAATACTTTGAATATAATGAATTTGAATAGATCTGCTTGGAATGCAAATTGCCACCAGGACTCCCACTATTATTGCTGTCTCCTAGAGGTGTGCAAAGCAAAGTCCTAGGGCTAGTTGTTTCTGACTTTTACAGATATGAATCCTGCTTTGGGAATTATCTTTTCTAGAGTGTCCCAGCCTAAAATCCCAGAGCTGGGCCATCTTTTTTAAAGCATTATGAAGAGCCCTTGGTCTTCTGCTGCAGATAAAGTATCATAATGGCTGACACCATCATCAGCCTTGCAATCAGTTCTGCAAATGGATACCAAATCTGAAAGATACATAACACTCTCATGCTAAAGGCTTCTGTCGAGCTGCCTGTTACTTTTGTTTTCTTTCCAGAGGTGCTAATTTCCAGAGATAAAGAGCTGACTGCTTCCCAGTGAGAAATGCAAAGGACCTTGCAAAAGCTATTAACTGTGGGAAATTAACAAACATGGGAAGCAAATGGCTGAATATATGAGTTTCACTCAATTAACTTTTTAACAAATAAAACCTTTAGTAGCTCCCCACTATTCCAGCTGTCCTGTGTTTGGTGTCAAGAAAGTGTTACTTAGCCTGGGGAAGGGCTAAGTTTTGGCCTGGGGAAGTCAGGAGGAACTTTTAAGTTTTGCAGCAGTTGCCTTTCCATGACAGATTAGCCTTTCCTTCTCTATCAGCATAAGGACATTATGCCCCCACCATGTGGAAAGTGCAAGTTAAGGCAGGTGTCTTATAGAGGGACTTTACCACACTGTGAAATCTCATCAGAGCTGCCCTCTGTGCCATTCGGTGCAGAAGCAAGGGCAAGCAAACGTGTGGTGCAATCCATAAGCACAGCCCTTTATGCACCATGGTCTCCTTCCGTGAAGCAGGGGTGGGTTGCGATCTTCTCTTTGTCAAGGCCTGTCCCATTTTCAGAGACTGCCCAAGCACAGAGCAAGAGCTGCAGGGGCCTGTGGTACATTTCATCTTAGAGCCCTTGCTGGCATAACCAGAAGGGTGGGTTGTGTCTTTGGGATGGGAAGACAGGTAGTTAAAAGTAGCCCTTAATGTGTGACCTTGTCCGGTTTCCAAGGACTGAAGAAAGTCCCCACTAAGCAAAGGTTTATGCTTTCCATGTGCTTCACAGTCCCTACACTTTCTGTCTGTACAATACAGTTTTAATGTATTCTGAAATCTTGTGTAACCTGATCACTGAATTAGATGATATTCTTAAGGATATCAATAGCCAGCTACTGGAAAGTTTGGCATCATAAAAGGGCTCCTTTTTGTTCTTGCTTAGTAAACGCATTAATCATAATCATAATTCAGCGGGGGGGGGGGAAGCCAATCTCTTACAGTAAAACCATCTGCCCTTTATTTCTTTTGTTCAAAGAAAAAGACATAAAATTGAAGTTCCTTTTAAGTTTTCTATGATAAGTGTTTCTCTGCTTTCTTTTTCAGCTTTCTCTAATTTGTGCAAAGGAGACTTTGATTGATTGAAACCCCCTAGTAAACCTTTAAGTCCTAAACCACTTACTGCTTGCTTGATACAGCGTTTGCTGTTGTTTATAGTCTGCAATCCATAGGATTGGTTTTCGGTGTAATAAAGTACTAAAAATCTCATAGAGTTGTATCAACTTGGGTGTTCTGCGGTTAGCATGGTGGTTGTTATGCCTAATTCCCACAGCAGAGAGGGGGAGTTAGGGGGAGCATCATAAAGAACAAAAGTTAGTGGATTGCCAGCTGAGTAAAGCCCTCACTGTGAACAGGTTTGGGTAATAGCAATATTTCTAAAGGGGAGGGTAATGACACTTAAGTGAGGTTGGTCTTAGTAAGCAGTTGCAGGTCTGGATCCAATAATGTATCATTTACTGCGTCTGGAATAGATCGCTTGAATAAATTAAGTGAACTCTTACCCTGCTGTGAGCTTTCTTGCTGTGTGCTCTGTGCTTATTAGCCTCCTAGCCCCTAGTTTGACCCTGTTCCTTTCTTAAATTAATGCATCTCCAATTCCCTAATCTAGCCCTTTCTTTTTTTTTAATCTCATGTTTCTTTGTTTCCACCCAACTCGAGGAAATAGCTGAGGAGTTTTCAACTGTTTACCCAGAGGCAAAATTAACAGGTGCATTCAGGGTTATTGTGAGGCTCATCAGATGCACAGAGGGCTTGGCTCAGCTCCCACTCTGATAAACAGAACAGTATTGTAAATTAATTGAAAACTGACCAAGATGAAAGTATCAATTAACACATAGGTATGGTTTTTAATTTTTTAAAATTTATTTTTATAGTGACAGGGGGGCATTTTTTTAAAAGGGCATTTCAGCATGTCAGGATCTTATTATCTACGCTGAAGACAGAAAACATTATGATCCAGATTTGGTGAGGGGGTAATACTGTAAAAGAAAAAGCAAAACTTTTTAGTGAATCATAACATTTTGAGCCATTATTAGCTGATAATATGACACTCAGAGAGGACTTTTCAACTTTAGAGTGATTTCTCCTTTGTTTAAAATGGAAAACAGAAATATCTTTACCACTGTACATACTGATTTTTGACAGAAATTCTTCATTCATGATACAATCAAGAATGCATGAAAGTGCATTTTCTGTCATTTCCCTGATTTAATTTGGAAGGGTTTTGCAAGCATGGAGCAGAGGGTGTAAAGGTTAAGAAGAAATGCATTATGATATGTGTTATGTCTTCATCCAGGGATCACTTACAGGAGATTCCAGTCAGCTCCACTTTATATTGAAAGGCTTTTCAGTACGAACAAAAACTCTTTAAGGTTCACCTTCGTCACTGTGAAAAACTAAACCTCATATTTTTCAGAGACTCTGTCTCCCTCCAAGCACTTCTAGTACTAGAAGACAAAAGGCCTTGAAAAGTTCTTTGTTGCAAGGAGTTTTGCAATCCTTCATGTGTCACAATATGTGAAGGCAGCCTGGTTTATAAAATATCAGGAAGTTCACGACGAGCTGTTTAGTGACCTTGTAATAATCTGTCATTTCAGGCAGTTCTGTGGCATCTGAGCCTTTTAATGGTCATTTAGAAAACTGAATTCAATAAGACCGGAAAATAATTACTGCTCTGTTTGGCAGATAAGGATATGCTGGAAGATGCAAGAATTCTTTGGGTATTTCCTTACGATGTTTTGGAGACAACAGATTTTGTAATGGATTATGGAATAATCAGTATGTAACTGCAGCATCAATTACAAAAACTGTTTCTCTGTGCTCTACTTGTGAGTATTTGTTGACTGACATTGTTTGAGGGAATGAGAGAACGGATAGGACTGCTGTCTAGTGTCTGAAACTCTGGAGTCATTTGCAGTGGTAGATAATGGAATAGGATGGAAACATCAAGATGGCAGCAATACCTTCATGGTGAAAAGCTGAATGGTGTTGTAATGCATTTAGTATGCAACATTGAACTCCACACCTGTACCCTACATAACCTCTTCCAAATTGTAGCTAGGTGTTCCAGATGCCAGTGCAAGTCTGTAACACTCCTCGTTAGAAGCTGGGGTTGTAGATGGTGCGCCCAGATCTTTTGCAGTTTTCATAAATCAGGCAACTTTGGAGGCTAAACAGGGAGAAAGACATTTTTTGGAACTACAATATTTTTAAGATCCCTTCCAACCCAAGCCATCCTATGATTCAGCTTTGTTAGTTAATATACAGTATCAGCAGTGGTGATGACCACAAGACAGTCTGAGCTCTGCAGCAGCTGTGTACGCTTTCTCCCCTTCCTTGTTTCTCAATCAATGCTAATCAATGCAGGGCTGAAATTGTTTTGATATCTGTGCTTCTCTGCAGGATCTTACAGCAGCATAGGTTGCACTGAAAGTTGCAAGAGAACGAATTGGATTAGTTTGTTTGAAGACAAACAGGCAATTTCCTTGCTTGTAGTTTCTCTGCTCCTTATATCTACATTGACAGGTTTCTCGCATAATCTTATCTGTTCTGTTGCTTCAATTTTTGTATGTTTTTCACCTTTAGAACTGCCCTGGTTAAACTCTTGTTTAGACCATTCCAGAGTTAATCTGAGCATCCTACAATGTTTCTATGAAAAGAAGAAGAAAAGAGAAAGGAGACACAGAGAAGGACAGCCTCTGCTCTGATTTTGTATCTCAAGTGATCAGCAAAGAACAAATGGAGTTTTGGAATTTATGAACTATTAAGAGATGTAGGCAATAGCTGAGGGATTCAGATGTACCTACAAAAGATAGGGTAGTACTTTTCCTTACGGATCAGGTCAGACTGGAAGTGGAGAAGGATTAGGTGTGCTTCCAACTGCATTGGTTTTTGTAACCCCAGAGCGAGAGGTTGCTTCTGTCTCCAAGTTAATCAGTTCTGTAGTTTTCGCAACACGGCCGCGTGTTTCCACCAGGTTTGCAGATTTCAGTTTGTCTTTAATGCTCTTATTCTTAATGAAGTTGAGTAGATCTGTGTATTTCTCTTGGCACCCCTGTGTCACTCTAGACGCTGTGTAGGTCTGCATGAGTCGTGATTGCATCAGAGCTGGCCTCATCTTTGAGATAAGTAAGAGGTAAGAGCTTCTCAGTTGCCAGTGTCCTTAACATTAAAATGAAATGCTATTCAAAGTGTATCTCTCTTGGAGACCCTATGCTCTCTTTCAAGCTTTTGATCACCATGAAGTAGTTCATTTAGATGTCAGAAAGGTTAATTAATGTATCACTGAAATTAACATGGACACTGTTCAGTTGAAAAGCTATTGCTCTGTGTACTATCCAGACTCAAGCCTTGCTATAATGTTTACTTTTTGCTCTCAGTCAAGAATTTCTTCCAGCTGTAAAGGGGAAAACATTATATGGTTTACATTTCTACAATTAAAGTTTGAACACACAACTATAGATATGGGGACTTAGGGACATCATGGAACATCAGGAATTATTTTAACTCTTTAAACCTTTCTATCATATCCTGGAGAATTACGTGTGTTCCATCTATTAATGCGTTCTCTTACTGTAGAAATGCAAAACACTGAATTTTACCTGTCTTTTAGGCAAGGTAAGGTGCACCAAAGCAAACCAAACTTGATAGCAATTTCTACTACCTTTGATAAGGGGCCTCATTTTGTGTGTGTTTTCAGCAGTGGGTCAATTAGGCACTGCAAATACTTTGTAAGTAATCAAATCACTGCCCAAGTCTGATGCAGAAGAATACTGGGATGGAGACTATTGACTAAACATCTATGTTATCTCAGAAATGTCTGTGCTGTAGCATGTTGAGAGCCATTACAATCTTGGCAAATGAAAGTCATGTATTCTGGGAGCTATCCTTGCATAAGATTGTTGCCAATAATTCATTCTTCTACTGTAATAAATTAGAATGTGTCCACACTGGGCGGGGGAGAGAGGAGCAGAGAGGAAACATTGGAACATGTTTTTGAGTAAGAGTGGGTCCATAAATAAATTTGTATGTAGAATTCAGAAATTGCAGGAAAAAACAGCGTACATTGTCACAAGCTGTGTTCTTGCAATTGAGGCTTCTCTTGGACTTCCAGAAAGACATAAACACATTGTGAATTATCCTGCAAAGTCTGAAATGCCAGACTGAAGATTCACGTAGTGAGTGGTTTCAAGAGAACGCACAGAAACCAGAAGAAAGGAGGATGTAGTGAAAATGCATGTATAGAAAATATGGCTAGATCAGTTGGGATTAAGTGAGTCCGGAGGGCCATTACAATCTCAATTATTCTATAATTCGTTGGATGCAACCGCTTTCTTAAAATTAGATATGTCCTGCATGGCAGATATTTTAAGATTCAGCTTCTCATAGTGCTGTGTCTTTAAAAACACAGTTCTACACCAGTACAGACTCATTAGAGTCATCTTCTTGGGTTTTGATTTGCTCAGTTTAGGTGTAGAAGTGTGATATATATACACTTTGGTATGCTTCTTACTTCTCCTCTCCAATGCAGTTAATAATCTCATGGATATCATTGCTCACTAATAAATTTAGATGCTGGTAATAATGATTGAATTGCCTTTTTTTTTTTTAGTTGTTGTTAAATGCTTTATATCTCATGCTTATAAAAATGCATTGGATTGACACACACTGTACAAATTGGGGGTGTTTTTTTTTTCTTTTTATCTCAAGAGAAGGCTGTATTTTTGGTTAAAATCAGAGAAGTCTAGAAGAAATAAGTGTGGAGTTTGTTGTTTGGGTTTTTTTTTTTTTTAGTTTAGTTTTTCCAAGACATCTGATGTGTCATTCATATGGTGAATGCTCATGTAAGGATAATAATGTGAATTGAATCCAAAGTTGTTTATATTTTCTGAAGTGCACAATGCAATTGTAGTTATAAGGAACCTTGTCTTACAGGGAACTTACTCTGTAGATAGCAGAGAGAGTGGGCAGATTTGCGTGAGCCACGCTGCACTACTCTAGAAGGATCTGGATTTTTTTCTGCTGATCTCATTGGACCACCTACCATTGAGATGAATGAAAGGAATTCCTTGGGAAAATTAAATACAAATTTTTTTTCTAGCATTTTCATGGCTTTGTCTGAGTCTCCATCCTATGACTTCTTGCTCTGGGAGTGAGGCTTATATTGGCATTTGCAGGAAGTCTGATTCAACCGAAAGACTTGAGCCTGTAAATATTTGCAGTTCCATAGCTATGTCCATGATACCAGTGTGTCCTTTCCTCCTTCTCAAATTATTGCATCCAGGAACAGATTCCTGAACAATTCTTTAAATTACTTCTGAAAAAGTACACACACAAGGTACTTTTCATCAGACTCCTAATATTTCTGTTCTGCATCTTAAAACCGCGTTTTCAAACACAGTGGAATTCCTTGAAGCCATATATTAAGAAGGGAAATTATACTAATTCAGTAGGATAAGAGTCATCTTGCTCTACAGTTTTTTAAACTGCACTGTGGTTTTTAGAAATAGCTGAAGGGAGGAATGAATAGTCACTCTCAACAGACAATATCTGAGTTTGAATTCTCTGGAACATTCCAGTGCTGTTGAATAATCATTTTTGTTTTCTTTTGCATGTGAGGTAAGTATGTATGTCTGTTTGAGGGCCACGAGGCATTTCACTTATCTGTTAGAAGTAAGCTTTATATATTTATTTATAAGAGAAGAAAAATTATTTTAGAATGCTTTTTTTTTCCAGAGATAATGCATAGAAGTAATATGCAACTTTTAAAGGCAGCTAGACTATCATGCTCTTTTACAGTACGTTGTATAGAGTGCAAATTACCTGTAAATTAAACACTTCTGGAAGTAAGATAACTACACGCAAATAAATAATTAACTTGAAAACTTCTTAATATGTGTTTTGTGCAGTGGCTTGTATTTTGGAGGGGAAGCAGTGAGGTTAGGTTACACAGTTGTGAGCCAGGTTGCTGATTAACTGTGTTAGAGGAGTATTCCGAAGCTGAACACTACTTATAAATCCCCTTATGTGTGTCAGTGGCTCTGCCACTACAAAGACTTGCGTGTATGCTTAATGCTGTGCCATGGGAGCATTCCCCTTGAGGTGACAACTCACACTGAGCGAAATCAAGGGTAATTGTAAGTATTTCTCGGCTCAGATTCTACTTGAGAAGCTGAGTATGTACATGTACATATGCAAACACTGTCATGTGTTGCGCTTTAAAAATGCCCGTTTACAGCTGACCGGTGTTTTTCTGTGCTTTTTGCCAGGTTCTTCACATTTATATTAGTCTTTAGCAACACTGGCAGTGGAAAGTTTGTGTATCTTAAATTTAGGCTGGCTGCTAACAAAGGAAGTTTTTAGATTATCTAGTAACCTGCTATCCCTATCAGCTAAAATCATCTTGTACTAACTCTCAATAGCCTTTTGAGGGAAGCACAACATACCCAGGCCATTGCACAAGATTTTATTCATCTGAAGTCTCTCTCCAGCTCTGCACAGAACTGGGAAGCTTCAATGGCTGTGGAAAAGCCCTGGGTATCTGCTTCAAACCCTGCTCCCAGACCTGAAGGCCTTGCAGGCAGATTCTGCCTCTGGGAGGATACATGTTACCCTTTCCCTCCTGCATGGATGGTTCTTCTAGGCCCATCAGCTGCTTCTTCCAGAGAAGCAGAGCATCTGGAGGGTTTTTTACAACTTGGAGAAGCATTAACTCTCAGAAGTTATTTGTGTTGTTTGAAGTACGGCTACTCCCTGGTACTGTCGTCTTCTCACCCATGGGAACATGACCTCATGGAAAAGCATGTGTGGGCTCAGTGTCATCATTTAAGCATGTCAGAGAATTGTTGTTTTTCACCCTGCACTCCACTCCTGTTACCGGAGAGGAACACTGAGCTCATAATCGGTAACAGAAATCTTGTTTGATGCTTCTGTTAATAAACATTGCACTGAGAGAAGTTTATTGTCTCTCTGATGCAAGGTTTCCTCTAACACAGTAAAAGTGCAGTTAGCAGATGCTGGCCACACCGCACAATTCCTAACAAATGTATCTTTTTATTTTTTCATGTTTTAGAGTGGAAACTAAGCATTCCCCTTTCACTGGAAGGAAGAAGATGTATCTGATTTAGAATGGCTGGAGTAGTATGTCACGGGCAGAATGATGGATCTGAGATATACTTGAAGGGATAATTGTACACAACCAGTAAAGCTGGTAAATATTTAAGGGTCATGGGTTAAATGTCAGAGCCACAGTACTTGAGCTCAACTCCATAAAGTATCAAGAATGACTGGTAATTAAATCCAGGGTATATTTCACCAAAGGGAAATAAATTTGACAGCTAACAACCAATACTGGATTACCACCTCTCAGAGGTTAGGGATCATGCTAGTAATTGTAGGTGGTTTACAGTTGTTAACATAATAGTAATAGGTAGAATGATTGCTTACTCATAGACATCACAATACCAAGCAAGACTAAATCTTCTGTACGTTAAAGAGAAAAAGAAGTCCCCCCAATCATTACAGTGACTTCATTTTATTTCACTCAGCATTTTGCTGTTTAAAATAAACATCCTTAGGCTGTTCCTGCCCAAATCTCAAAAGTGAAGGTAATCGCGATACAATATCCTCAACTCTTCCCTGAAGATGAATGTAAGGAATATTTAAAGTTGTAATAGAAAAGTGGCTTTGTATTTTTTTGAGTTGTTTTACATTTAGAAATCAACATGGACAAATACGTCTGCATTTAATGATTGTGACAAACTCCTTTCTTTCCCTGCTCCCCTTCCCAAGATGGTTTTTACCACTAAATAATCCTGTCTTGATTAAGCTCTCCTTGGTAGTCTGCTACGGTCTTGCTTTTACAGAACATCTTAGCCAAAATTTTCAAGATACACTTAAAACCATGGTTGATGCTTAACATGGTTTCACATACTGGAAACTGATGCACAGATCCGATGCAGGATTTATTAACTGCAAAATCTCCTATGTTGTGTTTCAGGTGATCGCCTAACCTAGACACCAATTTCTTCTTATTAGGACTCACTGCTCAATAGTTTTTATGCTTGTCGGCAGAAAGAGGTGCTTAGCACAAGCGCTGGCTAGAGAAAAGATTCATTTGCAAGATTTTACAGCAGATGTGGGAACATTATTTAATACTGGAACAGAGCACAGAGCTTTCAAAATGTTTAATCAAGTAGTCTCATTATTTTGAGAAGCTCATAAGAGAAAATTCTCTGTTCCTGCCTGCTCTCGCATTGACTCCAGTTCATCTGGAATTTTCCATCACCAAGGGTTTCTTGTAATCATGCAGAGGATGGTCTATTTGGGTACAAGAAGCGTAATTTTTCACAAGTATGACGAATAGGACTTAATAATCTTCAGGTATGAGAGGAGGAATGCAAACTGCGCCAAATTCGTGTAATCATAAGTAATTGTCATGAATAAAAAGCTAACCAAAGATATCTGTGTCTAGTGTTGAAGAAGTTCCTGACTCTTTTCAACAGTATTGAGTATAGTTCTTTATACCCAAGGTGACCAAGCAATGGTAGAGATAAGGGACTGACTTGAAGCTTGACTGCTGCTTGTAACCGAGTAGGACGTGTTGGTGTTTGACACTGCAGTTCCTCCTGGCAACTTGTGCTGCATTGCAGGTCTGCAGCTCTAACTTGGATTAAGTTAACTGGAGTGGTAATCATGTAAGTGGCAGCGAAGACAAAGACACTTAGTGTCACCATGAAGAAATTTAAGTAAATCTCTCTGTGCTTGCAGGTCTCTCAGATTTTTGTCAGAATACTCCTAATTGTGGTAATAAAAAGGACACAGTTTGCATTTGCTTGCCTCACACAGCTAAAACTCTTTGAGAATAACAACCTTGACTCAGCTGTACAAAATGAGGTGATTTATAACAAGCTTGAGCAATTTTGTTTATTTGTTTTGGGGAATTTTGTTTGGTTTGAGGGTTCTTGGATTTTTTAATACTTTCCTGTACCAGCAAGCTTCCTGCTGGGACAGAAAGTTTCTCCAGGTTCCTCAGGGGACAAGTGGGTTTGTTCGAGTGGTCTCCAAGTGCTGGCTACTTGTCATTGACATCAGCACTGCTGTTGCTCACTTGCTGCCTTCTCTTCCTCTTCCTCACTGTTCCTCTCTGCTCCCCCCACCCTTGCCTTTTTCTCCTCTGTGGCCATTCAGCTGTGGGCAGTTGTAATGCCTGGCACAGCCCTTGGTTTGTCTTTCAGGTCCTCCTGTTTCCTCCTTGTGAGGCCCAGAGGTTTCCAATGTCTGCAGTCCTTTCAGGTCTTCCTTTCAGAAAGGCAAAAGCTGCTGTGGAGATCCTGTCCAGACCTGTGGGAAAGTGCAGCCCAGCAATAGCTATTAATACTGTTCCTTTCCCAGTCCTTCTGAAAGGAACTCCCAACAGGAAGGTTTCAGCGCTCTGCACAACTTTGCAGCTTCGCTTTAACTCTTTGGCTCCTACATCATTAAGCTGCCCCAACAAAACTGCCTTGGCTTTTTTTCCCAGATGCTCATTGTCTCTTGCTGTAATTGCTAGCAGAGGTTTGCCATTAAGAGTCTTTGGAACAGCATTTTTCCCATTCCTCCGCAGGGACATGCTGGTAGTGCTTGATTCAAGGTTATTGATGTCGGCTTCAGTATTTGGAAATATGTCTTTAGTGTCATCACGGTTAATAAAAGTGCTTTAAAGGACGGTATCAACAGGTTAGCTTGGCTTATCAGTAAATGGTCATGATGTGTGAAGGGGTTTGCATGCTAACCTTTTTGAGTGTAGTTTGCTCTGCTCCTTGAGGCTTTGCTCTCCTTCAGCCTACGTATTAAACACTAATGGCATACTGCACATGCACTGCAAGGGAAGAATGGAGCTTCTCATTGCTCTCTGGCAATCGCTGTCAGCTTGTGCCATTTTTGACACAGGATAGGTTTATCTGCCACTTCTGGGCTCTCTTATAGGAGCATCAATTAAAAAAAAGAGAGGCAAGGGGTTTATCATTGCTACATAGGGTAAGCAATTTGCAGAGTTGTTTAATTTTAGATGTACTTCAAAGTGCCAACTATTCATGATACAGCCACTGAAATACTAACACTACAAATTCTCCCTAGCGGAATTTTTTGCCATTTTTTATGGTTTTCCCCTCTAGGAAACAAAAATAATTTAGTCAGTTTCACTTTTGTTTCTAGACTGATTCTAATCAAGGTCATCCTAGTTTTCTGTGGATGGGAAGCATATTACTGCATCTGCACCTTAACATGAAAGTGTTTCCTCTGTAAAACTGAAAAGCTGGGTTTATCCTTCTTATCTGCATTTAACATCTGTGCTTATTTGTCATACATAGTTTTACAAATGATTTCTATGGTTCTGTGGAAAAAAATGGTTTTTGAATGTAGTCATCAACACAGTTATTGGCAAAATGTCTGCCAGCAAGATGTTCCCAGTGGTTGTTGTCTAAATAGCAAAAGAAAGAAACATAATAATAGCAGTTTATTTACACATTTCTGGCACTTTTTAATTTAGAATGAACCATCCCCCTTTTTAAAGTGCAATGGAAGACACAGGATGGTAGCAGTGCCACAGTGATGTTTTGATTAGAATATCCCAAAAGCATAACTCTGATGCAGTTTTTGTGTTACTCCATTCTTCCACAATCCTTTCCGTTAGAGCTCCCAAGAAAAATAGGAATACTGCCTAAAAACATGTACCTAAAAATCACAACTTGAAATGCTTCTTCTCTTTTTATTAAAGAAAAAAAAAAAAAAAACCCAACCCAACAAAAGGCACACATACATGTTCTTTGTGGAAAACTAAATTATGTAAGAAAATAAATGCTACTTAAGAGGAAATGTAACAGATGAAGTATAAAGAGTTTTACTTCCTGTATTTTGATTTTTAACCTTTCTCAAACTTTCTCTATTGTAAAGTTAAAACAAAGTCTTATCAGCAAGTGCCATATAGCAGCAGCTGGATAGCATTAGAGCCCTCTGTATGAGCTATTCTTCTTCATTACCTTTTTCATGACAGCTCTTACTTTGCACACAAAATGTTACTTTGTATTGGAGATTTATGTAATTTTGGTGTCTTCCATTCTGAATTAAAGCATGACTGTGGTGGAAATGGGGGTGTTTACAACTAGAGTCATTAGAAATTTATGGGAGAAAAAAACGATTAAATTTGAAATGTTCACTGAAAAAAAATGCGTTTATACAAGGACGCTATTAATTCCCCTTTCGCTGGCCCCACCTTGAATCATCCCTTCTCTTCATTACTTTGGTTGGTTCAGGGAGGGTGTTTGATGGCAAATCTGTTTCTGGTTTCTGTGTGTATTAAATAATCTGTTGAGTGCATTCCTGTTAGAGCAAGAATTGCGCACAGTCTTGTTCATGACCTGATAAACTGATGTGATTAATCTTTAACTTCTAATGTTTATTTAAAATGTCTCTAATTTATTTAAATAGTAATTTAAATTTGGAGCCAGCAGAGTGATCTGCTACTAGGACAGCATTCAGGCCTGGAGGAAGGAAATTACATCTTGGACTTTTCCTCTAACAGTGCCATAAGGAGCATGGGAATGCTGGAGAAGCGTTACCCTCATTCCCTGGGGTGAGAAGGCATTGGTTTTTAGTACAGTTTCAAATTACTAGATGAGTTCAGGATTTTTCTGATAAAATATGTTATCACAGAAAAATGTGTTGGTCTGTTTCAATCAAATGTTTGCAGGAATGTGCAAATTCTGGTGGCAGTCAACAAAACAGGTTCAAGTCTTCATTACCTCTACCATTACTGGGTTTTTTAGACCAATGATCCACATGTTCAATCCCACATTACAGCAGTACATTTTACCATATTACTGAACATTCTAAAATGGGTATTTGCAAGTCTATTCACAGATTTATTCTGTAGGAATAATTTTGCAAGCAATTACTTGGCCCTGGCCTCCCACATGCCGCCTGAAACTTCTGGTCTGTGGTCTGTAGAGCTGCGTGCTCTTGGGTCCAAAAATTGGAAATTATCTATACACAGGTATCATAACTCCAACAAAAGAGATGCATGGGTGCAACCTGAGAATAATCCCTAAGGTGTTTAAAGGACACATCTGAAGGGCTAGGCTTCAAGTCCCTGATGTGTTTTCAGTGAACTGGGGATTTAAGAGATGCTTACAGACTCTCTACATGTTGAGCAACAGGTGGTTCTGGGATAGATCTGTCCTGCGGACGCTGTTTTGGTTTGCCTTCCCTCTCTCAACTACAAAAGGCTTGTGTTCATACAGGTGTGAAGTGGGGAAGTTACAGCATTGCAGAAAGGTTATTAGTAACAAGACAGTGATTTCTCACCCAGATCTGCCAGTTAGCCTTCCAGCTGTTTTGAGTGTGTTTAGAATTGTCTAATTTTAAGCATGCTCTAAGCAAGACCTGTTTGCAGCACGTATTTATACTGCTGTTAGTCAAAGAGGCCAAGAACAGTAGTGATGTCTTAAGGGGATAACCTTCCCTGGAAATTAACTTCTTTATACTCTCCTCTGTTTCCATGCAAGTATTCATGTTTGCTGATTAAGGGACCAGACCAGGCGAAGCCTATAGTTGGTGTTTCTCATTTGAATGTGTGTTTAGGCTGGTTTCCTAAGGAAACAAGGCTTAGGCAATCACACAGTTTTTTCTGTGCCTTCCTTCTCCCTGGGGGCTTTTGAACTTGCTAGACAATTACAAATGAGAGTCTCATAGATAATTAATTTTCTTCAAGTCTGAAAATCAGTGGCCAGGGAAGGGAGAGGAGCTGAAACTAATGCCCCCACTGAGGCAATGGTAAGTACAGCTCAGCTGTTGTCCCTCCTGTTTAACAGGAGTTGCCCAGTCAGATGGCACACATCTATGCTCTCCCCTGGCTCTATCAGAGGTTGTCCTTGCCTCACAAGTGCTATAGTGAACATCAGAAGAACAGGACCTTTTGGAGGAGGGAGGAACCAAGCAGCTGAAGTGGTGAAGGACATTAAAAATTACAAATCTGTGAGAAGACAGGCGTCATTAATCCTACTGCTCACAGGAAATACTGTTGCAAGGGTGGACTTCACATTAGTGAATTGTGGAGACCAGCATGTCTTCTTCCTGCATCATGGAAATACCCCTGTCAGCTGTGCGACAGTCACACCTTCCAAGGCTGTGACAACCTAGCCCGTACATGCCACTTGCCTGGTAATTTCTGACTGTAACCTTACAGAGGAATACAGATAATACCAGGCAGAACAGTTGTGTTTCCTGTGGCTACATCCTTTCAAAGATAGCCAAGAAAAATACTTTTTTTTAAAAGACCTTCCCTAGAGTTTTGGATTTCTGTGCTTCTGCTCTCCAGACTACACCTGTGCTTTTCAGTTCTGGTTGATTTGTCATATTTGTTGTATCATCTCAGGGGTACTTATCTGGTTTAGGCAAAATGACTGACAGCTGTCTGTATCTGCCTGTGCTGCCGCTTGTTAATTCAGAGAGGTGGGCCCTCCAGCACCGTGCACCTGCAAACAATAAACTGTCACCATCACAGTGTAATTTTATTTTTTAGCAAGTTTTAAAATATGTTATAGTATTTGTATGGCTCATAAAATTAAAGTACGTAATACTGTCATCATGTAGGGGTCAAATGATCAGTATTGTGTTAGCTTTGCCTTTTTTACGCACTACCATTTTTACATTATTCATTTGAAAACTTTCTTCAACAGATGTAGCATGTGTTATGGTCTGATGGCTGCCAAACTCCAGCTGCAGACTTCTTGAGGCCAAAAACCTCTTCTGAAACTCTTTGTCATTTTGAGTTCAGATGTATATTTGAGGACAGTTCTCCGGCCTTTAAAGGTCTTCAGGGACAAAATTAATAAAGTTAGTAAAGGGTAATCGCACCCAACAAGAGACTTTGAAGTCTGAAAATGTTTCAGTGCAATTCTGTCCTGGTCCTATTTTAAAAATAATTAAGTAATTTTAGAATTGCTTGTTCCCTTCTGTCAGGATGTCAATCCTGTGATCCATACCACTTCCATTTCTGTTTGAATTTTCTCCATTTTGTTAAAATTCCTGTCTCAGGCTTTCCTTGCATTCCATTCCTCGTTGTTGTTCAAGGGTGCTTAATTCCTGTTTAGAAGTGGGATGAAAACTCTGTCAGCTATGTCTGGGTCTTTTTAGTTGCTGGGAACAGGTTTTGGACTTTGAGACAGTCCTAAATCACCCAAAGCAGCTTTTTCTTTCTATGGGAGTTTAGCTGGGACCCATAAATATTTACTCATCAGCCAGGTTTCTTTTGTTTGTCTTGCCATCTCTTCTTGGTCCTGGCAACACAGCAAGTGACAGCCTGAAAAGTTTGGAATGTTAAAAAAAGCTAAGTGGAAACAGGAAGGAAACAGAAAGAGCCAGAGAGAGTTTGTTTTCTACTGGGAGGTAGGAGCAAGACTCACTGCAGTCAAAGAAAGTCATTTGGCTTCCAGAACATTCTTCTGGAAACCTGCTTGAGTGAAGACAGCAGAATGACAGACATAAGTGACAATGCTTTCCTACCCAGAGGGAAAATACAGAGGGATGAACTAAAATAGTCAGCAAAAGCTTTGTGTGCAAGTCAGTTTATATATATGCTAAAGCAACATCAGACCAGGGATGTATCAGGTTAAGACTCCAGCTGGTCTACAGATGGAGTGAGAAGGATTAGAGAAATGTCCCATCACAGAGAATTGCAAGAAAATCTTGAGAATAGCTAGTATAAAAATACTGAACTTTCAACAGTGTTTTAACTATTAATAGGAAGTGCCATGCTGGCTCAAACCAGAATTTCATCTTGCTGAACACCCTGTCGTTGTCAGAGGACAGTAATGAAGGCTTGGGAAAAGCGCATAGGAACAAGAAAAGCTCATAAGTGATCCTTCCCAACGTCCACAATGAGTAAGGTGTGCAGCGTCTGTGAATTTTTCAGAGACTAACTTTGTTTCAGCACTTACGTATGGAATTGAATTTCTAAATCTCTGTGAGATTACTGGGAAAAAATTGACATAATTGTTCGTAGCCAAGATCTTGGAAGACTTTCTGAGCAGGGAAAAGAGATGTAGGAGCATCTTGTGTAAAGGAGGATATTCTATTTATCTGAGTGAGTTGCCATTAAAACCAGTACTAGATAATATACATATCTTGAAGAACATTGCACACATGCAGTAAGTGTTCAGTAGGAGCTGCTGCTTTTTTTTCTTCTTTTTTTTTGTTTTACTTTATTTTGTTTTGTTTTGTTTTGTTTTAGCTGTATGAGCACTGTAGAGCACCCAAAGTTATTCTGTAGCTTGATGAAGCACAGAATGGTATGATTCAGTTCTACCCCTCACTAGTTCTAAAAGCAGTATTCTCTCATCAATGAAACATTCCTGCTTATACTGAAGTCAAAGTGGTGTCTCAGCACATTTTAGCTGTGGGGTTTTAAGTGGGAGCTAGGTCTGGCTTCGTGCTAAATTTCTGTTAGATTTGGACAAGACAGAATTGTTTGACATTGCAATTGCTTGAACAGCAGAAGTAAGAAGTAGTTCTGAATTCATTGCTGGAGAAGGGAACATGTTCAGGTCACAAAAAAAGCTTTTTTCCTTCTCTGGTTCTCCTGTTTTTCTGGGAAAATTTAGTGCTCTAATTGTGTAATTTGTCATTTTGTGATGATTTCCTCTGATTTTTAGCTGTCATTAAATGACTGAAATGCTGAATGAATAGAATGTTCATGTGAAATATTAATGTTATTATTGGCTCATCAGGTCTTGTCAGGCAGATGTATTTCTGCCTTTACCCATTACATATTGAGTAATCACATTGGAAGTCTTGCCATTATTAGAACCTTAAAAAAAATATATGCTAATTACCATATATTTGTAAAGAGTTAGTATACCACCACCAAAGTTATACTTTAATATTTATAAAATATAAATAATTTCTCTTTCTCAAAACTGTATATTTACTAAGGGTTTGGTTATTGGCTTCTTTTTTTTCCGGGAGAAAAGAAGGAAATGCTACTATGTTTGCTTGATTCCATCTCGTTTGTTAACTTCCTTAATAATTAAAAGGTGGTTATTCATGGGTGGTAGTTTGCAGCATACTTTTCCTGTTGATGTCTTTTGGATTCCTTCATAAAGAGTACAGATCAACAAATATGCATGTAAGTAACTTTCATAAAACAGGTGTGTCAGGAGCATAGTTTGAGCTTTCATTTCAAGAAATTTACAGTTTAATTACAACATACTCAGCTCTCTCAGTTGTTGGTTGGTATTTTTTTTCCTGAGAAAAGACAAAAAAGGCTTTGTAATCCTGCGCTGCTGCGTTCAGGGTTTAGATCTCACCTTGTAAAAGCTTTTATTGCAGCCTTCTCCTCCACTTGTGCCATGAAACAGTGAATCACTCCTTCATGTCTCTAAGTACAACTGCAGCTCTCATGTTTTATCCTGACACCTCCTAGATGAGCTTTCCATACCAGGGAAAGGGAGGACATTTGATGCTTCTAATATTATTCTGACGCCTCCCCTTCTCAGAGGAGTCAACCTTGCTGGCTGCCTTGGCTGTGAATCCCAGCATGAGACCACATTCAGGGTGATTAATGTGTGCAGGGGCTCAAATCACCCCTGGGCTTCTTCCAGGGCATTCATTCTCAGGGCATAACATTTCACGTGTTCAGCTGTAGGATGACCTGGGCAGAGGCCCAGTGGTGCCAATAATTTTCCGTGCTTTGTACGAGTATCCAGAGAAACTAGTCCAAAGCGACTGACAGTGGCCTCCCTGGTTGCTGCTAATGATCTTCAGTGGCTGAAGGCTTCCTTCCCTGTGTGGCCCTCACACCTTACTGTGTAAACAGGTAATCTGTATTGTGGATGTGGAGACTTGTTCCTTAGAAAATAATAGCCTCTCTCCTCTTCTGTTTTTTGGGGGGTGCTTTGGGGGGTTTTATTTTTGGAGGGATGGGAGCTGTGGGGCACATAATATTTTTCCAGAATGTTTTCTCTCAAAAAGCTCATCAAATGATGCTGTTACAGGAGTTGTTCAGCAGGTTTTACATTAGCTTTCCCTTTGGTGCTCCACTGTGTTTTACTTTGGCTAAATACAAAAACCCTAATTTAGAAATCTTTTTTTTTTTCCTTCCTGTTAGTATTTATACGTGAGAGCCAATACTGCAGTTAAAAAGTTGTCTTTTAATAACCTGTCGGTTTTAAGAAAAAGTACTGAATTTCACTTGAACAAGAGCATTTCTGTAATTACATAATAGCCAGCCTGAATAATGTGAACACAATTGTGCCCATAGGATGAGGACATGACTGAGAGAGACTTCTCTTGTTACTTTGCACGTGGCTGTTTCAAATTACCTTAATAACAGAGCAACGCACACAAAGAGAAATGCAGAATGAGAAGGTACCTTATCCAAAGCAAATAATGGCTGCATATTCCTCAGTAGCTGAAAAAGAGGCAAATGTATAATGACACGCAGGAGAAAGCGTGAGGGAATGTCTTGTTACCTAGAATACTACTTTAAGCTTAGACAAGGTCTGCATGTATGGATAAGCTTTTCTGAGGCAAGCTAGCGTAGTTGGAAGTAGTAGCAAAGGTTTTGATCTTGTTTCAAGGTTTCTCCTTAACTTCCCTGTTCTGTAGGTACAAAAATGGTGGTTGCAAATAGTAATTGAGCCTTGAATCTCCAAATACCCTGTTTGTGGTATCTAGAAGAAAATCTGGTCCCAAAAATCTCCATAAAAATCATGATTAGTCTTGGAAATTCATTGGTGTAGCGTGCTTCTCCAGGCAGATGAACCATAGAGTACCTGGGTAGTGCTGAGGGACGTGGTGCCCCCTCCAAGCAACCTGGGAGCATTTTGGGTGCTCACAGCTGTCTCTGGTACCTGTGCCAGAGTGTGATTTTAGTCCCTGAAAGAAACCAGTAAAGGTCTTAAGATTACCTAAAGTTTGAGACCAATGGAAGAAAAAGGTGAGTCCCTTGGTTTCGTTACCCCAATTTTATGTAGATGGATAAATTGAGACTGTTTTGGCAAATGAGATGTACATTGTTCGTGTACACAAACTCATTCCCAAATATGAAAGAGTGCATTTGGTTTCCCATTTTTCATCAGTGCTATACCCTGTCTTAATTTCAGTAAAGATGAACTCTTCCTAAAAGCAGCACTAAAGATCACTGTTGTTACACCTAATATATTTTTTAGATTTTTTTTCTGGGCCAGGCCCAGGCATAGAAATGACAGTTAAAGTTTATCTCTTGCTTGAAATGTGTCTTGAAAGGGGGAATTGAAAGATGTTGCTCTGTTTCTGGATAGACATTTGCATGTAGCTGTTTTCCCTGTAGTGTAGAATTCCTTGGGCTCCCTTAACTTTCATAGGCTTACCTTCAGTAAAACCAGGGACATGATGAACATTCCCAGGAAAGCAAAATGCTGTCTGCATTTCTCTTCCCCAAAGAGAAGCACCCCATAGCTACAATCTGTGGCCCAGAGAGCCCATGGGAAAACTCTGCAGGAAGATGTTTCATGTAGAGCCAGATGCTTCAAGCCCTTACGCAAGTGGCCTTTGATTTTACTAGAAGTGTTGTGAATTTACAGAGTCAGCTCTGGAGAGCATAACTTGTATCCAAGAAATAGGGGGAGGTACGCCATAAAATGCTCATCACAAAAAGACTCGCACAGAACTAGCAGAAATGCAACATCAGATGTAAAATCCTTATCTCTGATAAGAGTAAACTTTTCTCAGTCCAGTTTATTGGAGTAGATTTGAAAATTCAGTAGGTATTTTGGGGTTTTTTAAGTTCTCTTTGCAAGGATGGTGGAACTAACACAGATGGTATATCACATCCATACACAAGACTTGGATATCCATAAATTAGAGTAAAAGTTTAAAAATTAGGGAAACATAGCATATACAGTAGGAAAAGCCAGAAAAAACAGATATTAACGTCTTTCCTATTAAGCTTTCTCTGTCTTTAAAAGACAGACTGCCTGCAAGTTTTGAAGGACTATAGGAAACCTTATATAAATTTTTGTGAGTGTGTGAGGACAAGTCTGTACTTGGACCAACTGAGGTACGCCAATGTGTGCAGCTAATGCGAAAACAAACACAAAGACTTGTTAATGAGCATACAGTATTTAAAAAGACCTCTCTTCGCCTCATGTAACTTCAGTTTGGTCCTGCTTCTAGAACTGTTTAAATAGAAAACTTATTCACTAAATTCAAGGTAGCCTGTTGAACACTGACAAGATGTTAGACTAGCATTTTTTTGGTTTGCCTTTGCGTTTTAGTTCTAAGTTAGCAAATGAGTTCTTAAGTTACTGCTTATTCAGAAATAAATACATAATTCCACACTGCCTTATGACAATGAACCAATTTGTAAGTGTTAAAAGATTAGTTAGTCTTTAGTAAAAGACTGTGACCATTAATATTGACATATTTCAAGCCAGTTAAAAGACTAATTGCTTTAATAGGGCATATTCTAGAGAATGAACTTTGTCTTGTAAATTACGGAAATTCCAACCCATAAATAAGTATTTGCAGTAACTGTTTACTGTTACACTTTGTGCATTGATGCATTGAACTTAGAAATATTTACACATGTAAAGTAGTTCCCACTAGAGTTCTTGGGATTATTCATACTTACCGAACTAATCAGGTGACATTACTTACAGGATCAGGACTTCTTGTGATTTTTTTTTTTTAGCCCCAGGCACTTTCAATTCTATTGTATGTTCTCATCCTTTCATTTTTGTCTTTGTAATGCTCTAAAATGAACATTTCCATTGTCTCCACTTTAGGAACCTCACTTAGAGTGTGTAAGAACAATCTGTGCATATTACTTTTCCTTGATTTTTTCTAACTTTCTGAAGAAGGGGGATCCTCTTCAGAAACTCAGTGTGCTATTCTGAAGCCAGTAAAAATTGAACCAAATGATCTATGAAAAGTACAGTTTTAGTGTGATTTTTAAAATGTTATTCTACCTTTAAGTAATTTAAATATTTTTAATTAAAGGCTTTCATAAACTGGTACAGTGTTACCAGTGTTTAATTTAGTAAATATTTCCATATAAAAAAGTTTCCTTTAATTAAGTACTCTAAGTATAAATTAATTGTTGTAGTTCTTATGAAAATAGAGTACTGTGTCCAGTTCTGGGCTTCTCAGTACAAGACAAGGAGCTACTGGAGAGGGTCCAGCAGAGGCCACAAATATGATGAGGGGCCTGGAGCATCTCTTCTATGAGGAGAGACTGCAGAAGCTGACCCTGTTTAGTCTGGAGGAGGGAGGACTGGGAGGGAATCTCAATACATATAAATATCTCAAAGGCAGGTGCCAAGAGGATGGTGCCATCTCTTTCATGGTGTCCAGCAACAGGATGTGGAGCAGTGGCCATAAACGAAAACACAAGAAATTCCTCCTCAACATTGGGAAGAATTTCTTTATGTCAAGGGTGGCAGAGCACTGGAAGAGGCTGCCCAGGGAGGTTATGGAGTCTTCCTCTCTGGAGACATTCCAAACCCACCTGGATGTGTTGCTGTGTCACCTGCTCGAGGTGACCCTGCCTTGGCAGGGGGGTTGGACTGGATGATCTCCAGAGGTTTTTTTTTAACCCTAACAAATCTGTGATTCTGTGACATAAAAATGTTCCCGTATATATGACTGTAGTACAGCAGATACAAGTGCTGTGCGGTTCAAAGTGCGTGTAACTAAAAGACAAAGCACTAAAACACTTCCAGGATCATGTGCAATTTTATCATTGTCAGAAATGTAAAAGTTTTTTTTCCTCAATTCTGTTAGTAGCTAAAATTATTCTGTTTGTTTTAGTTTCACCAGCCAAAACTTTTTCCTTGCATCTGTCTTACTACTGTAGGGATTTTGAGTGCCTTACTGAATTTTAAACTCTTGTGATGAATGAAATACAGAATCACACTGTTCAGTTCTGTAGAAGCTAATGGCTGCTGCTGTTACTGCATCAATTAAAAACAACAAGTAAGAAAGAAGTGGGTTTTGGAACCGTCTGCTTTATGGTAGTTCACACAGCCGAACAGAAATCTGAGAACAAGACCTGAAGGAAAACAAAGAGCTTTACAGTATTTTTTTTTTTTCTTTTCAGGAAAACACACAGAAGCTAATTTTAGCTTCTTGATCAAATTGACCCAGTCTTTAACCCTGGCAAACGTTACCACAACACACTTCCAATAGACAATAGTTTGCATACCAGCATCACACTGGAAACAGATGTGCGTGTAGGACTGGCTTTTTCTGGGAGACTCTCTGAGAATTCCACTAGAGTAAAAGTCTGAAAGTGCTTTCTTCCTAATTGGGTTATAAACTGGGTCTTCTTTCAAACCCAGACTGGGATCTCTTCAGAGTCACTTTCACTCTTTAAAAACTTATTGTGTCACAGCTATGTTTTGAACAGGCTTTCAAAATATTATACGCTTTGAGAAAGTTGCTTGGCCTGAAGCCTGATTATTTTCTTGGGGGGAAAAAAATTGTTAACAGCTGAGCTATTCATGGGCGATGGTCGTACAGTTTGTATATCAAAATGTTTGGAATGTGAACAATTACCTCTTTTAGTTTCTCACAAAGTCTCTTAGAGTCTATAAAGTCTGAATTTTGTTGGGTTTTTTTCAAAAATATGTAGATCTTTTCCTGCTGCATCTGTTCCGTATTCACCCTTCTCTCCTGCCTGCTGCCCCATCCATTTTCCTGGTTTTATCATCAAGCTTCCACTACTATTATGGCTGTTACTAAGGTCATCACCATCATCTCTGATCCACTGCATTATGACTACTTGTAAAGTTTGGCCCTATCAGGGACAGTGTAATATTAGTGATCCCCTGGAACATGCATTTTTGAAAAATAGGGCTGTACTTTGAAAGGTCCTTCTCTTTCAGATTTTTTATTTTTCTATAAATTAGGCAATCTTTTATTTTCAAAGTATTCAGTCTGAATTTTTCCTGCATAACCTGCATAATCTTTCAAGTTTCAGAGATAGAAAGTTAAGAGCCTTTTTTTTTTTTTTTTGTAGAGGGTGGAGAAGTAAATTATTTTGAAGAATGATAAGATAACACATGCTATCTCATTTTACATTATATCTGATGGGCTACATCCTGAACATGCAGATAACTTTGTTCAGATCACTATTCTAGTCAGTCAGCCTAATTTATTATTTGTTTCGCATAGTATTGGGAATCCATTCCTGGAATGGAATTCCATTATTTGCACTTAGTAGACTCAGTACAAAAGGACACATACACTCAAGAAAGTTTTCAAGCATGGAATAGAAACACAAGTAGATGCAGACAAATAATAAATGAAGGAGACAAGAACAGAGTTGCAGCTTCAGGACAATCATCAAAAGTATTTGTAATATGTCTGCAAAGAAGGGATTTTCCTAGATGGTCACAAAATGCTCTCTTCATTCACTGTGATGAAAGTGGGAAAAAAAGAAAAGTTCTTGTGCAGCTTGATCTGAACATACTTTCTTCTTCCGCTCTTTGTTGGTAAAATGGAAATCAAGGGTCTTGCATTTTTATTTGTGCTAGCTTGGTTCACATCTCTGCCCCAGCTCAAGCATATAATTTAAATATTTAAGTCAAAGGTACTTTTTCTTTCTGGTACTGTTGCATTTTGTGTAGAACAGTTGCATGCTAGCATATATGCATGAAGTATTTTTTTTTTCAAAGCCACTATTATCTACTACAGTTGTTAATGGCCTGTGTGACTGCATGATAGCACTAAGCCTGGTCTCTGAGGCATAGAGGGAGGCTCTTGAGTCCACCTTAAGTTTTGTTAATATCGACAGAATAGCAGAAAATATGTTTCAAGTTTAGCTATTCATTCAATATGGACCTGGTTTGCAAATAGTTTTTGAGGAGTTAAAATTTCGTGTCGGTGTTAAGCAAGGGATATTTGCTACAAGCAACTGATAAAGCTCTAACTTGGGTGTTGATGGTGTAGCTCCTAACCAATAAAGACCCACAGGTTACAATACTTGGGCTGGAAGTAGTTGGAGGGGTACTAGGGCACTATAGCTCTTTTAATATACTTTCTAATGTGAACACTTACTAGGACTAATTCTAAGCCTTTCAAAGCCTGAATTTTGGGGAAAGCAAGACAACCTGAATTAATTTGATGATCAGTTGATAGTGTGTTTTGCTGGTGACTCACATATGTTAATTTTGTCTTCTAGTCACTATGAAGTCATGTCCTTCTTTGTGTTTGGTGATTAGTCTGACATAAAACACAAGAAAAAAGTAGCACTGAATATAATCACTATTAAACATAAAATTGATCCAGCAATGCCATGATTAAGAACTAGAAATGTATACGAACTTCAGAGGTTATCACATTCAGGAAAGCTGTGTAGAGCAATCATTTAATTTAGGAAAACTGTGGGAACTGTCAGCATTAAAATGCTACATCTTGACAAATTAATTTTGTTCTTTCCAATATGTCTTAGTTTCTCTCTTAGGTAAAGAGTGACCGTAGCTGATTGTCAGATTTGATCAGAAGTTTGGTTCTATTGGAAGGTCTTTTTTTTAGCTTTAAGGGAAAGAATGCTATCTAGTCATTTAGTCATCCCCTGTCCTCCCAGCATTTTTTAAAAGGTCAGTGAGGCATGCATCACAGAACTGGCATGTTAGTCTTGTCTTGCATCTGGAATGCATGATAGCAACATTTGTACTCTTAAGGGTACGCTGGTTAACACGAAGGTGAATTCTGCCTTGGAGACAAATGTCTGAGAGGTGTTCGGGACTCTGTCTTCCAGCTTTACCACAAACATGGCTTTAAACTTCCTTGGTTGTGCCTCCTCTAGAATCTGGCGTATGTATTGGCTGAGGGTTTGTCAGTGTCATTCTAAACAACTTCAAGCATGTCTGTCTCATACAACTGTCTCATACCAGACTTGAACATGCTGTAAAAGTTTGGAAACATCCACTGGATGGTAAGGATCATGCCCTTCAGACACTAATATGATGGCATAGCCAAGTTTTAGGGCCATTCGGGTGTGCCTCATGGGGCTACTGGTGAATTTTGGCTTGTAAAACCTTTATTCATAACGGGGCAGAAGTCATACATTTATACTAAAAATAAAATCTCTGTAACAAATTTTCATTTATAATTCCAATTTTTTTTGGGGGGGGGTATTGCTTCAGTTGTCAGTGCTAGAGTAACCCATACCTTCTCTCCAAAACAAAGCCTCTTGCAGAGTCTTCAGACAAATATGCACAGAACATCTTTCAAATGAATTTCTTTTGTGTGAAACTTAGAAGTGTGTGTCTCTTGAAATATTTTGTTAATTTAAGTTTGGAAATTAAATGAGAAAAGTAATTGTTTCAAGGGCATTAGAATTAGTGATTTGTTTTCTCATCCCTGGAAGGCCCATTTGCAGCTTGACCCAAAAGATTTGAGCAACAAGTCATCATCATCCTAGGCAGGAGAGTTTTCCTTTGGTCAAGCTGTGTTGTGCATTTTGTGGTGAGAGAGAAGAAGTCAAGTCTTTGAGGAAAACTATTTTGGTTCAAGGTAGTACACATTGCAAAGAAGTAGATTTCTTCCAAACTGACTCTATTTGAAGAAGTCCAGACCTAGCTGAACTAAGCAGTGAGGTGTGTTCCAGATGACTGATTTACGGGACCTCTTTGGATCCCGTAACTAAGTTAATTATAACTATTGATATTGTCATTACTACTTGTCAGGAAGATACTAAAAAGAATGTGTGGCTAATGAACTTATACCTTGTAATTGTCCCAGGAGCAGAGTACCTCTTGCAAGAAATAGCTGCTGTAGTTGTCTACACACAGCCTGTGCTTTCTGTGGCACAGGCTGTCCTTGTGACTGCATCCCTAAACCTTCAAACTCTCTTGCGGTGATCAACCTGGCCATCTGATTTTGGTAGACATGGCTGGATTAGAGGTCCGGATACCCAGCTTCTGTATTAACACTGGTGTGAATCAGGGCAAATGCTTCTAATTTTGAGCAATGCAGTTTACTCATTTCTTGTGGGGTAGCCTACTCCTTTCCTATTTACAAAAATATCTGTGCTTGCACTTAACTGCATGTTTGAAGACTGACTTGAGTCAGAGCCAGGGCAGGTCATGCTTGAACAGTTTTCTCACATGAACTATACTAATTTATTTTTTTCCCCATTAATTGCAGTTTCTCACTACTGCTCTGAAATTCGCAGTACAATTTGTATTAGTAAGGGTCTGGAAGTAGCACTGAATATTTCTATGTTTGGATAAGAAGATCTATTCCAGCTTGTCAAATAAGTGACAGGAAATAAAGAAACAATTGAATAAAGGTTGTTACAAGCATGCTTAGTGCTGATTTTCCAGTATTTAATATCATGTTCTTATTAAAAGTTTTCCTATTATAATGTCAATGTAACTTATATTTTATAAGTTGAATACTTGCCTGGACTAATTTGAAAAATTGTTTCTGTGTTAATATGTGAAACTGAGTTGAGTTTTATGTTGCTAAAGAAAAGCAATCAAATTTGCTCTTTTAATCTTTTTACCCATATAAGTAAGAGGAAAACTTTCCAAGTACAAGATGAATTTTTCTAGTTATTACTTACATGTCAAATATAAAAAAAACCAACCAGTATTTCTGGCCATTTTACCTCATGAAAAAGGCAAACAGGCAGTGCATTCCTCCCTTTTTGTTTTTTTCTTCGAGAGGAAAACATGGCAACTGTTGAACTTAAGGATACTTCTGGGCTCTGATCCTTCAGACAGTGAATTCAAAGGATATTATGACTCATGTGACATTATTTCTGAGCATAAAATTACTCACATATGAAAGTAATGGAATGTGTTTGAAGTTTTGGGCCAGCATTTTGGTCACTCAGCAGGTGGTTAACTTGCAACCTGGAAAAACTTTGTTGTTGGTGGATGTTATGAGGAGAATAATTGTGAAAGATAGTAGAAAGGTGTACCCATCTAATGAATTGGCCAGTGATTTACCAGTGGTGTGCACGGGGAGGGGTGCTGTGCAGAATCAAACAGTGCAAGGTAATTTAATGCTAGAATTGAGGCAAGGTCCTCGTCCTGTGGTGTGCCTTGCCCTGTGAGCTGCCCTGTCAACTTAATGTGACCATTTGCCTGGTTAGGTCCTGCTTAAATGAGTTAAACCCCAGCACTGTATGTGCATTTAATGTCTCTTTTGTAAATCTCACCGCCACAAAGGAGTTGTGAGGGGATTTCTGCTCGTTTTGGATGATCAAGTCTTGTTGCAGATGAAATAATTCGCATCAGTTTCAGCTGTAAGGTTGAGGAAGTCCGTCATTCTGCAATATGTGTGACTCTCTCTGCTCTGAATTCTCTGCTACACTCCAGTGGCAGAAGGGGATGATGGTGGCACATTCCTCCTGCTCTCTCTAGCCTCCCATCTGAAATTCTGATGAAATCAGAGGAGCAGAAGCAACCTGAATTTACACCACTGGTGTCATGTCTGTGGCAAAATGCTTGGAAGTGCAGAGTCATATGTAAGAGAGTGCTGATGCAGCACAGCTCATTGAGCCTGTGCTTCTCTCCTCTGGCCCATGCACCAGCTGTTTCATATTGGTCCTTGCTTTAGGCACGTGGTGAATGAACTCATATTTTAGAAACAATTTAAGTAGAAGCAGATTTCAACATAAATCTTCTCTTGAAATATTTGCTTTAATATCAGCCCAATTTCTGCCGAGTGATGAATATTAGAGTTCTACTAAATGTACATGCAAACAGCTTGAGTACAAGCATAGACATTCCCACATCTCCGGTTCAAGCTGTGGGGAAGTATCTCCAAAGCAGCCACGCTCATTTGTTATTCTAAGATTTCATTCCATAACACACCTTTTAGGAATTTGGATTCTAGGAGTTTGGCTCCATTGCTTCTGTGTCTCTTTCCAGCCTGTGATATTTTCTGCCAAAGCATTTTTGGAAAAAGACATCTGGGCAAAAAAATAACATTCTGACTGCAGTATAAGGTGTAGTGTGAGTAGTGACCAATTAACCATGTATAACTGTAGCCCTTAAAATTAGCTGCTCATCTTCTGACTCCCTTATGACTTCTCATGTTGGTAGAGATGACCAGGAGTTCATCTAATGCAATGCCAGCAGCCAAGCTACACTTACACCCCTGCAAACCTTGGAGGACCATTTCAGAGCTGAGCTGATGCTGTTCCAGCTGGTGTTCAGCAAAGCATTTAAGCCCAAGAATAGTTTTCTGAGTTCAAGGGACCTATATTAGACTTTTAAAGAGAAGTGCAAGCAGAAATGCTTTGCTGGGTCTGGCCCTAAAGGGGTGGAGGGGGAATACATTGCCAAATAGGTTTAAAGCTGCTCAGCTCACAAGGCCACAGTGATCTTATTTAAAATAGTGTAAGACCTAGTATAAATTTAGAAAAAGTCTCCTTGAGTCAGCCATTGGAGCTTTCCACCCTCGGCACAGACAGCTGTGTTTGATTGATAGGTGCACCTCCCTTCCTCATATGTGTGGTGAGGGTGTGAGATTTTCCCAGTTATTCTTGCTCTTAGGTTGAAGCAGATGTGCTGCCTTGCTCCCTTCAAAGAGAAGACCGTTCATTTATTTGGCCTGAAAAAATTCAATTGCTGGGACAACAGGTCCTCTAATTCTTTTTGCAATTTATCATCTGTCTGTTCCTCCGGCTGCACAGCCCTGGGTCCACAGAGGGAAAGTGATGACAAGGCCAGCTGGCAGCAAGAGCTCATTGCAGTTTAACCCAGGTGGCCACAGTGCTTAATGGACAACTCAGCTCGCAAAATGCATTGCTGGTGGTGAGGACTTCTAATTTTCATTTTTGCCTGCTCAGTCAGTTCTGGAACTCAGCTAATTGTCTGGTTAGTGTACTGTCTTCTGCTCCATTGTAAGACCCTTTGCCAAAAAGTGAAGGAGAGGAATTGTGGGGCTCCTTTTATGAAAATTGTGACAAGCAGACATTAGCTGAAGTTGGATGCAGCTCCCTCCCCACTGAACAGCAGATTAGGCCATGAGTCTGAAGAAACATGTGGGGAAGCATCCTTCTCAAAGGGATACATGTCTCAGACATTTTTCCTTCAGTATTCATACAGATACACAAGCTTCCATTTCCAGGCTACTAGTAAATGTCTTCTGATAGCTAGAAAAAATGTGAGTCAAGCATTCGTGGAATTTTTTTTTTTAGTTTGTTTCCTTCTCTCTTCTGCAAAAGCCAGAAACTAATGTTTTGAAAGTAGACAAGGAATTAAAGGGGAAACTGAAGTTACGTATTTTACTTTCCTTCAGATTTTTCTCTACTGCAAAAAATTTACAAACAGAAAAATAGTTCTTCCACAGAGATAAAAGCCTGCTCTTTGGCCTTCTCAGACTCTAGTAAGAGTTTGTTTAGATAAACTGATTGATGGGGCAAATTCTGCATTCAGTGCTTCTGGCCTTTATCTTGTGACTGCTCCAATGCAGGTTGATCTGAAGACCCTCAGGGACTCCCATTGTGAAGACTCCTCCCTTCCAAATGTCTTCAGAAGGGGACCATCATTGCTTTTTAAAATAAAACAGAAACAGCTCTGCAAAGAACTCGTCATTTTTTGCCTTGAAATTACAATAACCAGCATTACTACATTAAGAGAAAAAAACATGCATTTTTAAAAACTTCTCTTAAGACACTCTCAATACTTCCAAACCACGTGTAATGAACAGATATTTCAGCATGTTTCTAAACCTGAAAATCATGCTGTGTAATGAGAGATGGAGGATCCATTGTCTGAAACAGGGTGCTGTAGGTATTTCATCATTAGAAACTTGGTCAGAATCCTCTGCACAAGAGCTTTCTCAAATGGGCAGGCGTATTTGAAAAAGAGAATGGACAGGAGAAGAAATAGCATGTCGACAGTAGATATAGACTAGTCAATGAAAGAGGGGACAGAATCGGTTTGAAGAATAAAATTAACGATTTCTTCTCACTGTATCCTCTCTTTTTTACCAGAAAGCCAATACAAGCCTTTGTGCTCTGTCTTCCTGATGTTGCCATGTACACAGAGACTAACTTCATTCACAGACAGCTGAATCCTCAAAGGAAAGTTTTAAAGCAGTGGTGTCTAGACCACTGATATGACTCATGAATGCACAGCCTATAACCAATTCCACCCTGTCTTTTTGGGTCTGCAAACTGCCTGAAGCTATAGCTCAAAAAGGCAAGTGTGTGTGTATATATGTATGTGTGTGTATGGGTGTCTCATTTGAGATTTGTTGTACGACTGTTGATTTTGTAATCAACCCTTTCTTACTTTATTGCCAATCATTTTAGATGGTGGGAGATGGTTAATGAGATCCTAGGCTGTAAGGAAAGTAAAGGAAGGAACAGAAAGATAATAAGGGGGAGAAGCCTCAAGTGAATCAAAAGGGAAGGTGGAGAAGTGGAGTAACAGAAGAGGGGAGAAAGGCCTTAGGAGCAGTCATAAAAGTAGACTTCATGGGGTACTCAGTTACATACAATTAATAAAAAATTATTTTTTAAGATTGCCATGTTGACAGAAAGACTTCTGGTCTAGACCATTCTCTGCCATTAAAAAAAGAGTAATTCCTTTGGAAAACACTTAATGAAAAAAATAATTGTCAGTGAAGTCCTTAGCAGGACAATGAGCAAGCTAGACATCCTCCCAAGGAGTAGTAGAACTAAGCTAAGCATTTGGGCTTACGTCAGAGCACAATGTGGCTTCTGCCGTGGCTGGAGAGAAAAGGAATGAGCTCATAAAAACAGTGTGTATTTGCATACAAGGGAAACCAAGCCACCAAGCTAACTGATGGAACAGCCAGGCCATACTCCCAAGGGAACAGCAGCTTAACCAACAGATGTTTGCTCAAATAGCAAACATGTGGAATCTTCCGGTGATGGATTTATTCAAATCCAGGTGGCCAGGAGCCAGGAATATGAAAAAGAAGCAGGGTAAAAGTTATATTTATAGTTCTTTACTGGCCAAGCAGATTACACTTTTCATGAATGAGAGAGACGTCAGTTAGCAAGTTCTACAAGGCCCTGATTTTTTGAGGTCTTAGAGTGACAGGACCCAATTCATTTGGACACGGAAAAAAGAAAACTAGCTGACTAAGAGGTTACAAAATTCTTCCCTCAGAACTGCCCTTACTGCTGCCCTTGACTCAGTTGGGATTCATGGCATGTGTGCAAGCAGAGGAAATGTCCCAGCTCACACCAGATATTTTTCCAGGTTTTTTTTTTCCTTAGAATAAATCTATCGTACATTCCACATTATTTCCTTTTTCAGGTATCTTGGACTTTCTAGACTTCTTTAGATAACCGCTGTAGCTCTTAGGGAATTCAAATGCTTCAAATGCTTTCAGACAACACAAATCTACTTCCCCTATCACATGTGTATGAACAAGAATGGCGGTTGGTATTTCACTGAGCTTGTTCATAAACTGTTGCCTTTTCCTTTTAATGTTGAGGTGGTACTTTGGGACCTGTCTGCCAGTCCAGGATCTTGGGTGTTTGGGCACAGTATGTGCACAACAGCAGGATAGTCTCTTTCCAGATTAGATCTAAGAGACAACAGATGAAAACAACCATCATCAACAAGGCATAATGTAAGGCTGGAACTATATTGTTCAAATGGAAAAAGACTGAATAAATCATATTTTCAGTTTGGAGTTCCACTATGCAAATTTATAAGCAATAAAAATCTTCTGATAGAGACTCTCATTTATTCTACCGTAAAGTTGGTTTGTTTTCACTTAAAGAGCATAGAAAAATGGCCACTGGTGGAGTGTTCAGAGAGTTTTAATAGTGGCCTTCAGAATCAGGCAAAAGCCATATTTTGCAAAGCAAACCAGCTTCTCCTTTTCAGACAGACCAGTTGCAGCACTGAGTTAACTTGTGTTTTTCATCTGTTTGATGTATCTCTCTGCTGTCCCTTGGCTGAGATTGCAAGGTCCCAGAGGAAGAAGCTGCATTTTCAGTTGTGTGTTTGCACAGTGCTAAAAGCAGATTGGGATTCCTTTGTGTTAGGCACTACACAAATATGTAGGAAGAGAGTAGACTCTGCCCCAAAGGACTGTCAATCTGTTATAGACAGGCCAGATAAAGGATGAAAGACAGAATGGTTAGAGAGGTACCAAAGGTCAAGTCATGGCAGAGCTACACATAGAACAAAGTCTCCTGACATTCAGCCTGTTGTTCTGCCACTGGACTACCCTGCTAGTGCAACTGCACTGGGAACGTGTTTCCTGGGTCTTGTTAATTTGTCAGAGGAAAGTGCTTAATGTTGTGAGGCATTTTTCCCCTATTTAGGAAGGCAGAAGAGTGTGTGAGAAAGCATATTTGTTGAAAGTTTGTGGATGAGGCAGAATTTGCAGGGAGAACATAGTAGCATTTATTGCACTAACTGAAGTAGAGCAAGACCTGTAAAAAGGCTTGTCTGTGTAAAAAAACTAGGTTCTTTTTTTTTCAGATTGAATCATTTGGCTTCATAAAATTTGTAGCTTCTCCCTAAAAACTGTATCATGTTTTATTCTCATTCCACTACAGCTGTAATTATATAAGTTGGTGAAGTCTTTTATTTTGAATGAGGTTGTCAAAATATCTTCCAGTTTTCCACCATGGTTTTTGTCCAAAAGAATTGCCACATTTCATACTGGAGAGATACTTATTAGATATTGTCCAAGCAGTGAAATACATATACCGAGATATTTGGGTGCACATTTATTGCATAGCAGTGAGGACATGGAGTAATTTGAACAGAAAATTCCAACTTCAGCCCTAGCAAAGCGGGCTTTAATACTATACAGATAGAGAAGGAAAAACCTCTTTTTTTTAAAGTCACTCTGAGAAACATGGGAGACAATATAGTTGTTACTCTGGGAAGTTCTGTATTTCATTAATTCAATTTAATATCCGGAAAGAACCAAATACACAAACCTCAGTGCTTGGCTTTACTTGAGTGCCTCAATGTTAAGGTGAGACCTATTCCTATTGAACCTTATGGACATGTCCTTTATGGATGCCCCTACTGACTTTGACCTCTATTAAGGTGTAAGAAAATGATCATAGGCTCAGGATTTCATCCAGGGAGCTGAGGCAATTCTAGCCTGTGAAAAACACCCAAAATTTTGCAAGGTTGCAAGAATTCCTGTGCAGTATTCTCTGAATCTTATTGTCACGCAGGGAGACTGAGATGTGCACTGAAGGAAAAGCTTCTCTGCCTGATTTCCTAATGCTAAAAGGAAATACTGTGATGGGTCCTGTAAGCCTGCATTGGGGAGTTTCAAAGTATTTTTTCATATGTTGACTAAGTATGCAAATAGATAATAATAAAATCATTGTTACGTGTGTCTTAAAAAAAAATTAGTTCTTATATTTAAAAAGAAACAAGAAACTTGTTTTATTTTCTGGGAACATTTTCCAGTGAAACAACTGTCTTCCCTATGGACCAGTAAAACTATTGTAGAGCTGCCAAAACTCATCTTGAAAAGTAAAGAGAAAATCCTGCAACTTTTTCTCATATAAGTGAGATGGCCATTGCACAATGCTTCTCCAGGTTTGATTAATCTTACTTCAAACATAAAAGTTACTTGAAATAGGTTTGATTTTAAGACTTTTGTATACTACCGGGCACAGCTAACTTACCTGTCTTCAGCAGAGAGGTCTGTTGGTGTTTTTCCGTCTTCTTTTTGCTGCAGTTAATCCTTATTCATCTGTCTTTATGATTTCAGTATTGTTTCATGTAGTCCTACACTTTGCCCGAACTCTTAATTTACACATTTGGTTTGGCTGAGTCCCTTTCACCCTGCCTACAGATTTATCCCATGTCATCTCCTCATAGCAATTTATAACCTCTATAAAATGTCATGTAGCGTTGCTTTTTATATGTTTCTGAGTAATGGTTAGAAAGAATTGCATAGGGAATCAAAAATCTAATGAGCTGTACATTATTTTACTATTTATAACCAGAGAGCAATCACTGACAATATTTGGCAATTTTACAGCTAAGAGCCCGGACTATTGTGCTTTTGAATGTAATTTATTAAGCAAATAAAACTCTTATTGGTAGCGGGTCCTGTTAAACCTGTGGCACTGCATGAGTTCCAGGCACATACAGCTGTGGAAGTTTCGTAGTACCTGCATACATCTTGCATGTCTGGACACTAATATTTTACACTTACTTCATAGTTTTATTTATTCAATTGCTTTTATGCACTCGATTGAGCTGTTACCAGCCATTTATACTAGAAACCTTGGGTGGGGAAGGAGGGGGCAGGGTGAGAAATAAAATGCATTTATTCTGGGAAGATTTAAATCCTCATTTTATGAGGCATGGTTTTTAGTAGGTCTAGGCAGTGCAGAAAATGGCCAAAATATTAGTGGCTTACATCAGCACAAAAAAAATCTTGGAAAATAACATTGAGGGGAAAAAAAAATTAGTAGTGCAAAATCACCCTGCGATAAGCAAGAATGAATTCAACATTATTCCTGAACTGATTGTGGAAGTTTAATTCTTTTCTCACCTTGACTGCATTCTCCTAATAGAGTTGTTTGACTCACTAGAAGGAAGTCTTGCAACACTGTGGGGAATTTATATAATCTCATTGCATGAGTTCATAGCTGTGTGTGTAGGTAAATAAGTTTGGCTTCATTTCTTTCACAGTGATTTGTATCTAGCAGGAAAAACTTTCCTGGTTTTTTTTGTTGTTGTTGTTTTTTCTTTTAAACGCTTAAACGATTGTGGTTCTCGTGCTCATGACTCATATGGATTTAAATCAGGATTATTTCCCCTTCAATTAGTGAGATTATACCAATATAAAACAAGCATAACCAAAGCCCCCCTGCATCATCTGTGTTAAAGAGGAGTAAGACCAAAAGCTGCTCGGTTGTTCATGTGGCTAACACGTTTGTCACTTGATTAGATCTTGCTATTTGCATAATGCCTTTAAATGAGTTAAAATAACAAGGTGTTGTGCTACTGGCATAAACATTTGCTTTGGGAAATAAAGGCAGTTATTAAAAACCTTATCTCCTCAACATCTGTGTTAATTGATGGCAATTTAACAGGAGGGAGGAAACAAGAAGATAGTGGATATTGAAACGGTGAGGTATGTGTTTGCATGTGTTAAAATGGATAGTTTGCACTGGTTTGTACAACTGACTTTTCTTTGTATGGGTTGCTTTCCTGTTCTTAAGAGGCCAATTTTGTGAAATACCAGAGGGACTAGATGTCTTACTATTTCTATGGGGTTTTTTTTGTGGATGGTTTTTTGGGGAGTTTGTTGGGGTTTTTTTGTCACCCACAGTTGCAGGTTGTTTAGTTGCTTCTCCACTTTCTGCAGCCAGATATTGCAACATTTTCTGTTGTCATGGCTGCTGTTATTACTTTTAGCGGTACTTGCCTCAAGATGCAGTTCTGTCCAGAAGTGGTGCAGGCTCTGGGCGCACAGCTCGTAGAATCATAGTCAAAGAATCATACAATCACAGAATGCCTTGGGTAAGAAGGGACCTTAAAGATCCTCTAGTTCCAACTCCCTGCCATGGGTAGGGAACCTTCCACTAGACCAGGTTTCTGAGAGCCCCATCCAGCCTGGCCTTCAGCACTTTTAGGGATAGGGCACCATACCAATGCATATGGCTCTTGGAAAACAGGAAGCACTCAGAATATGTCTCCTTGCTGCCATCAAATATGGTGTGCCCTGTCACAGAGCATGGGTTTGCAGTGCCATTCTACCTTGTCACATGGCAGATTTAGCTTTTAAAATAATCTCTGCGCCACCCCCCCCTTTTTTTTTCCTTCCCAGAGACAAAAAGGAAAGCATGCCTTAGGCTGGTTCAGAAGGCACCAGTGGGTTGAAAAGTCTGTGAGAATGAGCAAACCTTCTTCCTGCATTAGTATTAACCAGGATATCCTGTTCCTTGATCATCGCCTCAAGGATGAGGGAATTCTTATATACAGTATACCTTGGTTTGTGCCTGAGAAAAGAAGAGACTTCATCCATTTGAGGAATCTTGAAGGGGGGTGGTCGTGGCAGGGGGGAGGAAAAGTTAATAGGAAACAGATTTAGCAAAATATTTTTTCTATTCTTCTGGGTGAATAAATCAGTGACTGAAACAGCTTGATAGCTGTAACCATAACCTGCTACACTGCACAGAAATAAATATTCCCTTTAGGTCACTGTCTGCATACCGTATCATATCTGTGCGCTTGGCAACAAGTTCCTGCCATGTGCAGTAAACACTTGTGAGAGAGCAGACGGGGGAAGGTATAGTTGGGTTTTTTAACAAAAAATGATTGGAAAAATATCATTCCTGGATATTAGTAATGCATCACATAGATTTCACTACACCATGTTTATGTCCTGTGTGCATGGGTTACAATTTGATTGCCTATGCAAACATACAGTTAAACCGTACCTGAAAGATCAGGTAGCTGTGCTCCCCTCAATAACATAAGTAATTTCATACTGGACCGTTTCTCTTCTCAGTTGCATTTGTTTCTTAGTACTTGTACCAGTATAAACAGCAGGAGAAAATAGCTGATGCAACATCCTCTGCGTTGGTAGCTTGAATTAAGTTTGGTTTTCTACGCACAAAGTCATTCTCACATCTCGGGGAAATACTTTCAAGTTCGTTTAAAAACAAAACTGGCAAAGATCTGTAGATTATTTTTTAATTTAAATTACTAGTTCCTGCTTATTTTCAGTGTTGCCCTATAAACCAACGTATCTCTGCTTTGCATTTCACACCTCACAGCACGCATCATTAATGTCTTCCCCTGCCTCCCTAGGCCCATGTTCCTAAGGTGCCACAGCAAATGGAGCACTGAACAACTTTGTTAACTTCACGTTTTCATTCAGATTTACTGACGCAAGAGTGTTACAGAGGGGGAGTGTTGGCCATCGCCTTTACAGAGTTTCTCTAATTATTGAACTAGGACCTCTAGGGTCCAGTAAAGCTTTGCACTGTTAGTTAATAATAAAGTAAGCGAACTACTCCTTTTCTATTTTCTTTTTTTTTTTTTTCTTTTGACTTCTTTGGTCCCTTCTGGCCTTTCTAAAGGGAGCCCCCACCTACTGCAGTAAATTGTAGCTGTAGTCTTGATAATACAGTACTTTGACAATAAGGTCTCAAGGGGTGCTTACTGAAAGAGATTAAACTGTAATTAAACTGCCCTATGAGTAAGAAGGAAAAGGGAAAAAAAAGATTTGTGGTTTTCATAAAGCAGAAAAAAATACATTCACTGGTGTTTACAGCTCAGAGACTTTTTTTTCCCCTCCATCTTGACTACAAAACAATCTTATTTTTAGCTGGACAGGGTTTTGCAGTAGTGCCATATCAATCCCACAATCCTTCGCTTTAAAATAATTGCACCGAGTTAGTCCCCAGTCAGCACTAACTGACTGAAAAGCAGGAAAGAAACATTTAACACACAAGCATAGAAGTGGGTGAAATTTACCATAAAAGTATGAATTTATGTAAGCAGTCTGCAGTTCTATGTGTGTATATATGTATATATATATCTCTATAAAATGGGGCCTTAATTGAACATGCTGCTATATAATATCCTTTTGTTTAGGCTCAAAATTTTGTTGGGGGGGTTGGGGCTTTTTTATCTTTTTTTTTTTTTGTTAGCCCCTGCACTTATCAGCTCAGCTATTAAATATTGTGGCTTTCCAGCTATCAGTCTCTGATCAGCACAGTTAGTGCATTTTACCTTCCAAGGAAGTGCACTTTGAGCCAGCTGGAGCACGAAAAATGTAGGAGCTGGAGAAAGTCATAATTGAAACAGGCGACTGCTCCAGTACAGACAGGAAATAAAAGGAAGACGGGGCCCTTCAATGTATTAAATTAGATGTTTCAAATTCAGACAGTATCAGGAAAAAGAAGACTTATGTTAGAAAAAAAAAGGTAACAGTAAGTTCATTCAGCTGAACACCCAGCCCTCCCTTCTTCCCCCCCTTAACATGTGTTTTTGCTGGAATCTTGCTCTGATGCACTGAAGGGTAGAAACTACACAGGCCCCTCTGGTTGCCGAACAGCAGAGTAGCAGGTCCTGTACTGTTACACTATCCATATTTTCTCTCCCTTCAGACAGTCATTGGGTATTCTCTTTCTGTAAATTAAGCATGAAATTATGTTGGGCTGAGGAAACAAGATTTCAGCTGCTCACTAGTTAGAAAGATAAGTATATTGTATCTATAGCAAAAACATAAATTATTTGCATTTCCTGCATGTTAGTTTGAGATATTCCACCTCTATACATAGTGTGTGCTCATGTACATAAATTATGTGTACATTTCCGTGCAAACTAATTTCTGCTTGCCGTACAGCCACCACCTAGTGTTGCTGATTTGCATGGTTTTATCATGCCTGCAGAGTTTTCTCCTTAATCACGTGTGTGAATATGTAGAGTACCTGATGACAAAGTATGAAGATTTTTATTAGTTCAGGGTTTAAAATGACCCTATTATACATGAGTAGCAATATGTGAGCTCTTATGGATCATTCCAGGCAAGTGCCCACTGAAAATCCCATGTTATGCTACTCCATTGTGCAGTAAGTGAATCTGCAACAGGCATTTTATGTTTCGGTTTTGGTTTGTTTGCTTTACAATTTAATAGCAAAGTACAAGATCTAATATTTGTATTCTTTCATCTTTGCCTCTAAAGTGACCTCAGGGAAATTACTTAACATTAGAGCTGGTCAAGATTTTTGTAAATTCAAAATATAATTTTCATTTTGATGAAAAGCATTTTTCAGTTAGTAATTGAAAATGTTATTTTTTTCCCCAACCACCGAAATCTCTATATTTTGAATTATGAAGCATAACACACGCACAGATAGGCCAAAATCTATTCAAGTCTAACTTATTGGATACATCTTTCTGTACACCTTGAAACCTACTAAACCTGGCACTTTAGGAAAAAAGAAATCTTTGGCTCAGAACAATTAGGGTTTACAAAGCGTATAAATTACAGCAGGAATGCCTCTAATCACTCATTTACCTTCTAAAATGCCTCAAGGGTTTTGGATTAGAAGAGAACCATTACAAAGATTAAGATGAAATATCTTAGAAGCAAATGGATATAGGGGAAAGCATTTTTTCTGTTGGTAATTTTTTTTCATGTCACAAGAAAAGGTTTTGAGACATATGGTATGTAAACAGAAAGCTGTTTGTTGGGACAACAGAAGTTTTAAAAAGTGAAACAGGCACATGGAAACCTGATAAAGAAGCTGGAGGAGTAAAAAAATAGGTGAATCATGAGGTGAAGAAAATTCCTTAGCTGTGTTAGGGTTCTGTGCAGGTCTTGGTTGTCTCAAAAATTCTAGAGGTGCTCAAAAGTAGAGCATTGATTTTATATATTGTCTTCATTTGAGCTGCTTAGGTTGTCTGCCCCTTTTAAAAACAAGATCATTCCTTTTTTTCTGACTTTTGCCATCTTATGTGCATGCTACGCTTTTGATATGCACACAAGGGCTAAGTAGATCCTAGAATAATCAGATGACAAGGAGGTAAAGCTTGGTAGAATGATGTTTTGCATCCTTCTGTCTGGTCAGTTGAGGAGGTGTTGCAACTGTTTTGACTAGAAGTTATTTGAAATGAGGTATCAGCTGGTTAAGCAAAGGCATGTGTGTATGCAGTGTGCAAAATCCTGCAACTGTTTTCTAGATTCCTGGAGTACTGTCATGCTTTCTCAGTTTCTTTGTAAGATTTTCAATTTTTTTTAAAGATAGCACTGCAGCACCATTTTTGTGAAGGAATCTCTCATTGCAACTGCCTTTGTATTTTGTGCAAAAGGCATCAAAGAGGAATCAGGTGAGTAGCACAAAGGAATGCGACCTAGATAGAACTAGAAGTTGCCTCTTGGGCTTAGAAGTTCTGGAAAGTTGCCCAGACACAGAAAACCAGAACATTTTGTTGAATTCTTACTGCTGAACCATGGGGATAAAAAAAGTTACTCAAAATTAGGTTCTTCATGGTGAAATCTGTGCGCTGCAGGGGTTTGAGGGGTGATTAGCTTCAGTAGTTTTAGGCTTTTGGTTGTGAGTTTGGTCAGATTTTTTCCTATTTATGAGATAGATGGGAGGTGAAAAAAGTAATTTTTTTTTTCTGCAGCTCAATGTTATGTAGGTGTGATTCAGTAAACATGCATGCTCACAAAATTTTAAATGCAAGAGACTTCTATGTTAAATGGCTCCATATCTAGCAAACACCTTTTTTATCTTGAAAGTGATGGACATCACACCAACTTGCTTTTGCTGTTAAAATTAATTTCAGAAAGCATCCCTAAAACTGGGTTTGAAAACATGTGACTGCGTTAAAAGAAGTATTTTTAAAGTAAGCAATTCAGAAAAGATCTCCAGTGATGCACGACAGCCACGACAGCCCCTTTGCAGGAAAAATGTATTGTGTTTTGCCTATGGCAAAGTGTGCTTCTGGGAAATTATTAGTGCAAAATCTGGGAATAAATGGCATGTGTTTTCTTTGTATTGTGAGCAAAATGGTGCTGTGGAGTCAGAGCTGTGCTTATGTAGTGTGAAATGTAGAGGTCATATTCAGTTCTCCACCTGGCCACAGAGATCTGTGTTTATCCAGGCCCCAGCTTGGGTCTCCGAAAAGGGAATGTTCCATTTTAATGGCAGTCTTCTCAAGAATATCCCTACAAAGCCAAGCCAAGGCTGGTATTTCCAAAGACTTGGGGAATGTTTGTAGCTTTGCGTGGGAGTAACTAAGCTGGCTTTGAGGAAACCAAATGTGCCTCTTAGGCAGCCTAGGTTTCAGGCACAAAGTATTTCCTTGAAGAGGCAGACCTTCTGTAGCTATGGCCACAAAAGTTCTGTGTAGGTGTGAGAGCGAGGAATCAATACAACTTTTTCACCTTAGGTTTTTTAATTGTGCTGTGGGATAGTGGCATTTAGGTATTCTGCCAAAGAGATCATTTGCAAGTGTAGTTGCAATGTGCATTGGGGCTGGGGCAGTTTTCAAGTCCTGCTGTCAGTGGTAGGTCTAGACTTGAATTCAGAGCTGCTTCCAAACCGGGGTGCTGTGGCACTCAAGGAGTGAGAAGCTGGTGGGGCAGCACAAGAAATGCAAGCAAAACATCCTGTTCAAAGCAGTGCTGGGTTGCTGCTTCCATCTGGGACTGGAGATCCCTCATTTGGGGAAATCCTCAGTCTCATCACTTACTGACAGATGAGAAGTGTGACCTTCTGTGTTGTTGACAGATGACTGACTGCAGGGGGATGATATGACCTTGTAATCAACGTGAGTGCTTTGATGAGATGTGCAGCCCCAGTCCACCAAGAAGAAAAGGGTCTGAGTATAGCTCCCCAAGCTGCTCTGCTCAAATTGGAGGATTTGCTACATTCTCTCTCTGTCCAATATTCCTGCATTACCTTTGAAAAAAAGCTGGGAGAGAAAGTTAAGTTCAGTCTGGTTACCGTGCTAGCTTGCTTTAAAGATTAGTCTGATGAGGGTGTTCTTGAAAGCAGGCTTTTTCCCCTCTTGTTTTGCATAAATTCAAATTCAGGATTCTAAACGTTAAAAAAATAGCAAAAAATTGGTGCGTTCTTTTCTGTCAGGGGTAAGGCATGTTTGTGCCTCATGGGCTTACGTCACTTTGAATAATTTATTTCTGCCATAGTCAGCGTAAATGGTTTCTGCCTGATTAACAGAAACCAGAATTTGGGCCCACAGCTTGCACAAACATTTGTGCAATTTTTTAATAGTTTCTTATTCGCCTACAGCGGAAGAATGAATCAAGAATTAATTAGCACATCAGAAGATTCTCACCTCAGCTTCCTGTCTTTCTTTTGTATTTCATTATTTCCCCACCTTTCAAATTGGTGTTCCTGGGAATGTAACAATATGCAGCTCTGGACTGCAGAGGCTGATAGGAAATATTCCTTCATTTACTTTTCCTGTCTTGCATTTTATGTTCGACTTGTGGGTTTGGTGCCAAACTGCCAGCAGTTGCCTGGCTTTGAGAAAAAACAGCAACCACGTATTTTTCTTGTGGCTTTTACCTGAAGTCATGATTTCAGCTAAGTCTGCAAAAAGATACATGGATCTCTGCAGATGTTTTGGCAAACTTGGGTTGAAATTCATATTTGTAATGAAGCTGAACTCCATAGGATATTTGGGAGTTCACTGCAAAAGTGTCTCACAGCTCTGTGGGCATATTGGCTGCAGCAGGTGGCAGCTGGATTGCCGGTTCTCTAGCCTCCTCTTCGCAGGCACTTAACAAAGCTAGTTTGGGGAGATGGTCAACAGCACATGTAGGAGCCAGGTGCTGGTGGTAGTCAGTGAAAACCAGGCACCTGCTCATCCCTTTACCTTAGAAAACTTCCCTCATAAATTTTGAGTCATGGTGAAGTCTTGTAAGAAGAGCTATTAAATTGAATGAGGTTGGGTAGAAAAAAAGCAAGAAGCACCCCTGACTGGTTAGACTGAAAATATGCTCTCCTGTCTGAGCTTGCTGACACAAGGAAAAACTGTTTGTGGAAAGCACCAGTCTTGGATATAGAGTACATTACCAGAAGATACCCACAGCATTTCAGCTGCTCTGTGGTAAATGCCTCCATGTAGGGGTTTTTTATTGTGATAACTGCAACGTGGTGTTTTCTGTGTGGTTTTGTGTGTGTGCTGTTGCCAGGGTGCTGGCATGTCATGGTGCCTTGCCCTTATTTGTGCTGGGGTGATTTGTTCCAGCATCGGTGTCCCTATATACTATTAAGAACGTTGCCAGTCAGAGTGCATGTCCTCTCAGGTCTCTCATGCTCATCTGTGGTCAGTTGTGTCCTTCCAGAAACACGTTCTGTGGTAGTTGAGTCATGCATTGGTAGGTGTCATCTTTTGTAGCATCTGATCTTCTGGTACCAACGTCTTCTTAGTCAGTGCACCAATGCTGGCTCAGGAGAGCAGTGTTCCTAGAGTTGCTTCTTTTTTTGTTGTTATTTGTTTTCTGCGATGTGTAAATAGCATTTTTTGAGTGCTCACAATCTGATGACTTTTTGTAAAACGTCAGGCCTGTTTTGTTTCTGCAGCTGTGCTTGGAGTTGTGCGTGACCTCCCATGCTTTACGTTCTTCTGTTGGTCTTCCCCATGCATCTGAGAGGTCCCCTTATTTCTCTCTTCTGGCCATGACATGCCCTCTGACATCGGTTTGCCCTCTTAAACATGGTTGCGCTCATTTAAGGCACAGTTGCATTTCAGCAGTGCTTTGTGTGGTCCCAAATCCTTCATTACATATTCTTGTGTACAAACCCTTCCTGGGATGAAAATTCTCATTTTTTTCAATGTGTTGGGCTATTAACATCAACAGTTGATCTGAAAAATGAGGAGGAGAAAGGGATCTGTGGCAGACTCTGCTTTTTCAAGGGTAAAGTAAGTAAAAGGCACTGAGGAGCTGCAAGCTGATGCCAAATTATTTGATACCCTTGTCAAAGTTAATTTTCTTTCATAGCTATTTCATAGTCCAAGCAAGACATCTTAATTTAAAATAATTTTTTAAAAAGCTATATAAAGGAATAGAGCTCTTCGCTGCTTAAAATTATTACTTCTCTCCTCCTGAGCTAGTGATTCTTCAGTATCTGGTTACAGCTGCTTAAACTCAGCAGCGCTTAAATCAAAGTGATATTTGGATTCTATGAGCCAGAGACTCCTTTCAGGCCAATAAACATCTAAAGTAACCACAGATTTACACCTAGGTAAACCCATGACTTCTAGGGGGCTATTTTGGACTTCTATGGGGCTATTTTGGACTTGGACCACTCTAAGTGCGAAAAGAATGTGGCAATAAATGATGACAATAAAAATGCTTTATTAAGCTGTTGTGAGTGCACTAAAGTCATAATAAGCACATCTATTTACGTTAGCATCCATTAAAATGTAGCACATGCATTAACTAATAAAAAATAAGGTTTAATGTGGATGCCAGGCTATGACACTGTTGAACTCTTGAATTTTATCACTCTGTGAAGCAGGTCCCATTTAACAGAGCTCTGCCTCTCATGTTTTGGTAGTAAGCAGGAACTAACAAGTTATCTCTCCTATTTTCCTGTTCTAAGCCGTGCTAAGGAATGTTCAGTGTGCACTAAGGCCACAATAGCAAGACCCAGAGTCTTGCTATGGTGCACTGGCACAGGAGGCCAAATGGTGCCTGTCACAGTCACATAAGCCAGCCTTTCAATTTCTCATCTTGTTTATTTGTTATGGACTGAACATGCTGTCAGTGCTTGAATAATCATGATGAAACTACATGAATGAGTAAGTTGATTGGGATTTGGAATTTATATGTCGCCCTGGATGGTTTGAGTTCAGACATGCAGTACCAAACCTCAATTTACTCTTCTGTTTCCAGTATATGAATTTTACTAAAGTTCTCACTCAGTATAATCACCATTTTATATCATTGCACAGTAATAACAGTCTAATATACTGTAAATTATTGTAGGTCTCTTCCTCTAATTTGTTCACTGAGAGGAAACAGACCATTTTTATGGGAGAGAAACGAAGCAGCATTTCTCAGAAAGTGAAGCGTGCAGATGACCATCTTATTATTAGAAAAGAGGAAACATCAAAAGATGCAGAGCCGTTTGTATAATCATCCCGAACTACTGTGGTCACCCTTTCAGCAAGCCTCCTTCAGTTTTCCCACCCTTTCCCTGCATGACTCTACACCAGGCCACTGCATGGTCTGCAGTTGCTCACTGTGCAGACCTCGGAAAAAAATGCAAAAAGAGCATCATGCCTGACAAAAATGTCCTGTTCTCGGAGACGCTGAGAGCATCGAGTGGAGGCTGCACCTGAGTGAAAGCTGCTCTGCCTGGCTGCTGAGTCCAGAGGCAGAAGGGCTGCAGCTGGAGCTTAACTCAGCTTGCAGCAGAGAAATATGAATTTGGAACAGCACCTGGGGTTTGTTTTATTTTTATTTTTATTTTTTTATTTCTACTAATAGCTGGGACGAGTGTTTTTGATGGTTTAGTTCATGCCGGCATGTTTGGTGTGCTTCATGTAGCTGGCTACAGATGAATCTCCAGGTCTGGATTTCTTTGTGACCTATGGTCACTGGTCAGGGGTGTCTTCCCCACCCTCCCAGGCTGTCACGATCTTTCTTGACAAGTTGCACTACCAATGTTTTAAAAAGCCTGCCATTAATACACTTTTTTTTTTTTTAAACACTGAAACTGTAATGATTTCAAAGTTCTTACTTTTTAAAGAGTGAATTTGGCATAGTGGACGTTATTAAATGTAGTTTCAGCTTGTGTTACAGGTATTTGATGTAGGTCTCCAGAGGAAAGCTTATAGACTGTGTGAGGAATAATTAACTTTTCCTTTAAGAGGAACATTGCAAAGAGATTAAAAATGTTGAAGTGAAAAAACACTACATCCCACTTTAATATACAGCACTGTCGGTACACTTTTTAAGAGTAAAACGAAATGTGGCATTCATTTTATACGTTTACTCTGTTCTGAAAGAAGCATCCACTAATAGTAAATATTTGATTTCAATCTTTTTTCACAACTAAGTATTTTATAGAATATTTATTCTGTCATCAGAATTGTCATTTTTAAATACAATTTTTATGGGGAAAAATGTAACTAAAACCCTGTTACTACTTTTATCTTCAAAAACCCTCACTATGAAACAGGAAGTATCTCCTTATTTTCCCAGTTGTAAATATTTTATTTCCAACTATCAAAGAGTACAAAAACTACACATAGAAGAGGGAAAACAGACCACTGAAGAGACAAAAATAAAAGTACCCTTTTTCTAGGGGAAAAAATTAGCAATTTTTTTGCTAATCAATCAGCATCTGAATTGTTTCTTTTTCCCCATTCCTGTTTAGTTGATGTACCTATCAGTCACATAGTGCCAAAGCTGGACAGAAATGTGCCATGTGGATCTTCCAGTCCAACTCCTCCTCCTCCTCCTCCTCCTTGCACAGAAAAATACTTTTTTGTATGGCAGAATCTACCACCACTTGACACTGCTACAGGAGTTACAGAACAGCTGCAGTCTGCCCCCCCCCCCAAAAAAAAGCATTTTTCCTTTGTAAAATGGACGGAAAAAGCTGAAAGTTTAGGGCGCTCAGTATTTTGCAAAGTATTGAACCCTTAATACAGATTGAAGAGTTGTGTATTAAGCAGCATGATAACTGGAATACAGTGAAAAAAGATATTGAGGGAAAGAACAAGAGGAGAAAAAGTCAGAAATTATGAATAATCTTTTAATCTAATTCTTCTTCTTCCTGTGTGCATTTTCTTTCTTTTTTCCCCCTCCCTGTTTTAGAAAAAGTGCCATCACTGCATTAAAGCACTGAGAAAATTGCTGTGCAGTCAAGCCCCAGAATTATTACCATACCACATATAGGGTTACATAAAATGAGGTGTTTTTTTCCTTAAATCCTAAGGTTGTTCGTTCACACAGCTCACGCATTATAATCAAATGTGAACACAGGAAAACGGTCCATGGGATCAGCCCTCAGTACGACTGTAATTCCCAGTGAGGTGGGTGGAAGTCTGGATCATGGTGTGGCAGGAGAATAGAAGCCCTTCTGTTCTGAGATGGACTTATCACATGGTTAGCAGCTGGAATTTATGTGAAGTCTTATTAAATAAAACAGCAGTAACCAGTCACCTACTGCTGCAATATACTTGGAGGTACAGTACCTGAATATTTTCAGAAGCACTTGACCTTTCTTCTGCTTCTGAGTCTCTGTATTTTCTTTTGCTTATACTTGACAGTTTTTGACCTTCTAGTAAACTTTTATTCTTGTTTTTATTACAACTTAAGATTGTGAAAATTTAAGGGTTTGAGTTATATGATGGCAGGTTTGTTAAAAGAAGATTAAGACATGCCCAGAGAACTTCTTTCAAATGCGAAAACATTTAATTTTAGTTTTTATTTTATTAAATTGATTTTTATGCACATATATATTTACGTATACACATACATATTTAAATATGAATGCATGTGTATATACTTTTTTTTTTTCCATCTCAAATTGATGGGTAGAACATCTGGAATAGTTGTGTAGAACAGAAGTGTGAATGGAAACAATACTGTACTTACATAATAGCACAGGATATTTCATTAAAACAATTCCAGCATATTAAGAGTTGGCAAATTACAACAGTTAAAGAACTGATCTCCATATGGGAGCACTTAGTCCTTTGAAATATTATATTATTTTTAATTGTGTCTCATTCAGTGAAGGGATTATAATTTTGAAGGCAGTGGGTCACAGCACACCAAGCCACTACACAGCCAACAGTGAAATCCCTGGATTATTGATGTATCCCATGGTAATTGTAGTTTTGATATTTTATAGAGTTTATTAGTCTTGTATAGGAGGTGCAAAGACCAGGCTGTTTATCAAAGCAGAGAGGAGAGCTCTACAGAGTGTCTGCCCTTGCTCTGTCTCTTGCTGCAGTCTCTTGCTGCAGGACTTACAAGGGCTTTTGAGATTAATTTCTCTAAAAGAAGAGGTGATTTCTTTTCTTTTAATTTTTAAAATTTATTTATTTATTTAACGTGAGTGCAACTAGAAACCACCTGGCCAAATCCTTCTTCATTGCTCTGCCAGAATTTCAACCCAGGGATTTTTTTTCTGAGACACCTTACAGAGGTGTCAGCCGTGGGGAGAGTTTGGCTTCTCAAAACCTGGAGACTGCTCCAGAATGATGCCTCGAACGTAAGTGGATATAGGCCAGCTGGAAGGGAAAATGATAATTAAAGCTGCCAACCTGGCTCAGATCATGGTATGAAAAAAGACAGGCAGACCAGACAGTTCACATAGCATGGAGTTCATCCGTGACATGTTTGCAGTGGCTGGTGGCAGCTGGAGGTGCTGGAGGTGGGACACTGCTGCTCGCTGCTGCCTGCCATTCCTGCCGGACATGGACAGGCCCGGAGGGCAGCTCCTCTAGGGCAGGCTGACCATGTCAGCAGGTTTTCATGTCCATGAAAATACAGAGCAACTGAGAAAAGCTGTTTTGCATGCCCCAAGAGTTCACTGAACTCGATCACAGTGATGGAGTTAAGTCTGCAGGAGGGAGTGAGTTAGAGGTGAGTGAAAGAACAGAGTGGCACAAAACACTGGTTTCTTGCTCCTGGCTTCTGCTGGTTTTATCTCTGTGTGTTTTATTGAGTGAATGGATTAAAAGTCCATTGGAAGAATATGTCACACCTCAGTGAGAGGCTGGTTAAATTCCTAGACAGGATGCCCAGCCCATGGCCAGGATTTTCCCTGCAGGAGCCAGCTGACACGCACATACTTCCAATCTGTCTCACTTTTGCTATAAATGGGCCAAGTCTCTCCCAGCTATGCCGAGGAGAATTGAAGAAAGTCTCAGAAAGCAATTTGTGCTTTACTTTATGTTGTCAGATTTCAAGGCAGTAGAGTTGGTAAAAGTGTATTGTTTGCAGCCTGGACTGGGCTCGCAGCAGGCAGCTCCGATAAGCTACGCCTGCCCTGAAGAGAATGTTATCTAAACAGCAAGCAGTTTATTTCTCTGTAAATAAGGAAAGGGACTGATACAGACCTGTTGAAGTAAATGACTATTGTTAAAATAAATGTTTTTACCCCTAGGGGAAAACAGAACATCTATTTTCTGGTTTGGCAGATTAAGCTACATGTGAAGTATAAATTAGTATGTCGCTGTCTACCTTGCTCCCTGGTGGCATGCTGGTTTTAAAATGGTTCGTGGCATGTCTGGGGAGCCTATGCCGACCATTTTCTAGTTTCCTGTCCATTTCAGATATTTCAATAGAGAGCGTGTACTAGCCACATCTCAGATGTTACAATGTCCTATTTATTAGAGAAACCATTTAAAGATAGTGTTTTGAAAAAGATAGACAAAAACAGCCCTGATCTTTTCTCAGTGAAAACTTAAGCCTGTGATCAGAAGACTTTTCTGTTGCTGTCACTTCATTGCTAATTGATTTTTCCCTCTCCTGCACATTCTCAGAATTTGTATGGCACATCCAAGCAGGAACAGGTCACCATTTCATTAAAACTCTGTGAATATTAACTTTATGGAGAACAGCAGGAAAGATGTCTTCACTGTAATCTGTATATTAAAAACTTGGAAGTCTCAAGTGCTCACTATAACTGCTAACTAACGTTTCTTCTTGTTAGTCTCCCTTTAATCACGGAGTTTTCCCACTGATGTTAATTTCAGTTCTTCCTCTGAAATGCGATGTTTCATGCTCCTTCCTTCTTCCTCTCCTAATCACCATCGCCCCTAAACCCATAAGATGTCACAAAACAACAGAAAATTTGGTTTCAGGAGTTTCCTTCTGCAGCACATGACATTTGAGTTCATTCTCTTGATGTCTCAACCATGGCAAGGCCAAGCCTACTTTCTAGGTCACACTTGTCCATCCTGCCTTCTGGGCTCCTCGTTGATGCAAGGATCACAGAAAGCAGTCTGGGAAGAGGTTGGAGAGGGATGAGGGTGTGATGTGTGTAGTTTTAAGACTCAGAATGAGAAGGGAAATCTCTCATATAAAATGAGCCTGGGGACAGTAGTGATGCCAAATATTAAGGTGCAGTGGCCAAGATAAATTGGGATGCTGTTCCAGATGTCTCTATTCATATATCCGGGGTTTTTATGATGAAGCTTTAGAGAGCTGTTGGAGTACATTTGCAGTCTGTGGTGGTGTTCACTGAGAATTCTCATGGTTGAATGCAGCCTACAAGTTGACGTGTTAGTTTCACTTAAGGGATGGGAGGGTGTCTTTGAGAATCATTTGAGTCAGCCACGTATCTCTTCTCTGTCATTATTATCATGGTCTTGTAAGTAGTTTAGCATAACAACAGCATCAAACTTTTCACAAAGAAAAAAGGAAAAAGTGTAGAATATTGGCAGCAATTCTAAAAGCAGTCTGGATGCTGCTTTGACTTCAGTCCTTTTTAATAAATGCAGCATGTTTTTTGTTTAGGAATCTGCTTGTAAGTTTGCTTTTAATAACACAGACTGTGAAGCTTCAGTTATGTCTTCAATAACATTGATGCTGCTTGCAAAAGTATTCTTTCCAGGAGAAAAAGCATCAGTGGCAAAAACTACAGGAAAAAAATAAATGGTTTTCAATTTTTTTCTCTCATTTTCTTGTACCTAATCTGATCAGCTCTTAGCTTCTTCTTCTAGGTTCCTTCCAGAAAGTTTACTTTGGAGCTCAGGTTGATTAGTGGAATGTCGTTTTTGATACCTCAACTTTAACATCAAAGGATGTTTCCGTTTACTAAAATGTGAATGAGACAACTCAATTTAAAAAATGAAAAAAAGAAGGAACCAAACAAAACATCCAAGCAAAAAATCCCTAGCTCCTGCCACCATTACTATTACAACGAAGCCAAACAGCATCAAAATGATTATAGGGAAGGAATTTTCCCAGCCCACTACCAAAGAAAAAAGCCCCTTTTACTTTTCTATCATTCTGCAAAGTCTTCTCTAAAAATACACTAATCGTCTTTTGCAGCATACTAAGGAAATCCCAAGACCTGAGGCTACTTAAAATTACGTAAAGTCCTCATGAGTGATCTTCAGAATTTTATCAGCTTACAAAGTAGACTTATCAATTTCTTTGTTGATAAAGATCTGTTCTATTTTGATTTATTCCCATCTTTCAAGCTATGTAAGTTAGCTGAAGATGGGATAATGTTAAGAATTTATTTCTGTTTTGCAGAAAATCTGGTGTTTCTTCCTGTTGGTTATTTTCAGCCCTTGGTCTGCCTTAGTTGTGTTGGCTGTTACTGAAGATAAGTTTGCTATCAACCTCTTCCGAAGTTACTTGCTCGAGTTGTATCTCGTATACAACAGATTGTATTCATCTGTCATTCTTAATTAAAGGGCAGATATTCTTTTCCATTTGAAACACTCACGGGTTCATTTGCTTCCTTAACTGTCCGTACATTAGGTTTCTAGTTTGCTGTCACTCCAGATTTTCTTTCCTTTGCTCTGGAGGGTTTCTTTTCTCTATGGAGCCTCTTTAAAGACACCTTCAGGGCTTTTTTTTCTTCCCTGATAAAATGGAAAAGGTTTTTGACATTTGGACTTGATGAGATTTCCTCCTTTTGGAAGGGAACTTGTGGCCATCTGTTGAGAAGACGCAAAGAGCCCATAGGTCCAAGCTTGCCCAGATTGATGAGGCTTGTGCTGTGCAAGCAGACTGACATTAGCCAGTGGCTCATTTGTAACATCTGTACCATGCAAAGGAGCAGTTGATCAAGGAATCAACATCAGCCAAAATGCCAGCGTTCAGAGGCAGCTCCTGTGGCCCCAGATCCCTGTTATAGAGGCCCTCAGCATAAGGAGCATTCCCCTTAAGTTAATCAGATAGTAACTAAGAAGAAGGCAGAATCTAACATTCCCAAAACATAAAGAGTGGAATTGGGTATTACATTTGCTCATTACATTCAAATTTATGGTTTTGCAAACTACCCGCACATCCTGCTTCTCCAGGACAGTGGCCTTTTAGAACAGGCTGGGAGGTAGCATGGCTGTTAGAAAGGGAGAAGCACCAAATCAGAGCACCGCCAACTCTCTCACACTGTGCAAAATCACTGCTGGTCTCTTTTGGGGCTAAGCTATTTGTCTCACTATTGCAGGAAAGTTTGCTTTGCAATTTGTGGAGTTGGGCTAATGAATCAGTTAGCTTCACACTTCATTCTCTAGTCATTCAGCAGCAGCATTTCTTTCAAGAGGCAGATGTAATCATAACTGTCACTTTCCAGTTTTACCTGGTGGATGTTACACAGTAGTCATGCAGAGCTACTCTTGGAGACTTGATTATGTTGTACAAGTAGCCTCAGAACAAGAATCCCCTGTGGGACTTTTATAGAACAAAAACATAATGGTGCTTTCCAGGGGGCTCTCTGCTGTTTTGCTCTAGTAATCAATTCCTGTAATTTCTGAGAATTCAGGCCCATGTTTAACAGTTAGCACAGTTTATGAAAATTCGAAATATCCAGCATAGTTCTTCACAATTATTTTCAGGAACAAGTTTTGTTTGTGGATGCTTTGTTAGGATAGCCTAAGTAGCAACACGAGTGCTTCATACATAGGTGGGAAGAAAGAAGGGGCCCTGCTTTGAACTTTTGGGTCTCTATGAAACTTACACTGCATCTCTTTGCTAGATGCCTCTCAGAATGCCAGCACCCAAGTGTGGGACAAAGAGACAAAAAAGCACCATGTTAGCGTGGAAACTGGAAACATCATGGGATTTATTTCTTTAACTGTGTGTCTCTTTCTGTAAGCTCATCTTACAGAGGTTTGGGTTTGTTTCGGTTTTACTGCTACAAGGAGTTTTAAATAACAAAAGCACAGAGGTAGGAAATTTTCAAGGAAGATAAATAGCTTTGAGAGTAAAATGAGAGACAGTTCTGAACTGTGGAACATTTGAGGGATATGCTCCCTGCAGAAGCTGAATGCAGTGGAATAGAAAATACATCATATTTGAAATAAGAGCTGGCTTATCCCCATGGTGGAAGAGATTTCAATAATCTTTTAAGCCTTGAAGACTTTAACTAGTTTCAGAAATCTCTCATCGCTGCCGGATGGACTTTTGTCATACAGGAAAATCATGAGGGGTTTGGCAGCTGAAGGAAAAGGATGCCTTCTGTTTCTGTCAGCCTGCATGCAATGATTCATCTCGTCTGAGGGAAAGGAAAACCAAAGCAGTAGGGTTCTAGTCAGAAATTAGTCACTGTGAGACAGTGTTTGATCGGTGGCCCAGGGTTGGGATTTTTTTGTTTTGTTTTCTTACCCGAAGTCATGTGACTTACTCTCCATACTTGTTGTTCCTACCAGGGGATGTTTCTAGCAGTTCTAGCAGGACACTTGGCTTGTTATGAAGTTGATTAGTTTTAATCCTTTACCTTATAGAAAAGGGTGTTTCACAGTGGATTTGAAACTCCTGCTTGGCATCAAAATTACTCTTCCTGCAGCTGATGGTATTGAAGAAGAGGTGATATTCTCATCAAATAAAATAGAGATGAGAACCGACTGCAAATTCGTCTCATGGTCTGGTCATTCATCTTTTCCCAGCTTACATGATGAGTATAAATGAAGCGTAAGAGTGTGATATGCCAGTTGGAGAGACAGGGGGAGAAATTAATTTGCTACTGCATTATAGTCATTTTAGCTGGAATTTTTTTAAAAGATAGATTTGTGCTAAAGATTAACATTCTTGTAACAACCAAAGGAAAATCTTATCTAGCATAAAGGCACAGGGCAGCAGTGACTCATGCTGTTGCAGCCAAACTGGGCAATGCCCCTTCCCTCCCTGTATACTTGTGCAGTGCTCACCTTCAAGTCCCCTTGAAGGTGCTATAACTTCATATATTCACTTTCTTGATAGCCGGTTTTATTCTAATGTATTCTGTTGACTGTGTCACTGAGATCTAGACATGCTTATTCCTGCTCTTTCCAGGATCCCTGTTCACAGAGAGGCTGAGGAGAAAAAGCAGACAGGGTCCTCTCATGCCGCTATGGAAAAGCACTGGGAGAGGCTTACATTGAGCTGTGGGTTCATTGCAGCAGATCTCCCGAGTCCTTTTCATCTCACTTGAGTGAAATATTTTCTACATAACACTTTTTGCTGTGGTATACTTTTGAGACATGAATATTCACATTGAGAGCATTTTATCAGAGCTCCACTGTTCGTAGAGATGTGTTTTTATTGCTCATTCATCTCATGCTACAAGAAGATGGACATTTCAAGTTACCTGGAAACACTTTTTACACACCAAAGTGGGCTTTCTAGGTATCTGAACTCTCTCTGCTTACTTGAATCAGTAAGGTTGGAAAGGACTTCCAAGATCTTCAAGTCCAACCTTCAACCTAATACCACCATGCCCACTAAACCATACTGCAAAGTGCCACATCTACTCATTTTTTGAACATTTCCAGGGATGATGACTCCACCACTTCCCTAGGAAGCCTGTTCCAATGCTGAACGACTCTTTCAGTGAAGAAATTTGTCCTAATATCCAACCTGAACCTTACCTGGCCATCTCCTCTCATCTTGTCACTTGTTACCTGGGAGAGGAGACTGAACATCACCTTGCCACCACCTCCTTTAAGGTAGTTGTAGAGAGTGAAGGTCTCTTCTGAGCCTCCTTTTCTCCAGACAAAACACTCAGTGGAGAGAATAGTTGGACTGTAACCCTAAGGAGGGGTCAGTTGTGCTTTCCCCTTGAAAATGCTTTTTTCCCAGCCTAAACCCTATCCCGTCCGGATGTGTAGAGGAGGAAAGAAGAATCTTTATTTTTTGTGGGACGCAGGAAGAAGACCGAGGTGAGGAACAAGCATTTCAAGAATCACACCGTGCAAAAGCAAAGCACAACAACACAACCAGGACAGTTGGATGCACAGAAGGATCAAAACATTTTATGGAGAAAATTCATTTTTTTAAAAATCCTATGAACCACCATGGCTCTCTGTAGTAACAGCCTGAATGGTGTTTCCCCCTTGGTTGGATTTAGAAATACAAATGTCAAACCTGGTTTTCTTTAATTGTGTAGCAATGGAAGAGAGTTCACTCAGGAGACAGAAGAAAGAATAAGTCTGGGGTATGTGACACAGACAAGGGTTATAATGGAAACTAATTGTGTAGTGTGTTAAATATTACCTTAATTCTGCAGCTTTGGGCAGTGGACCTGAATTTCTGTTTTGTGGCATGTTTTACAAACTAAAATATTTTAGGGCTTGGAAACTGCTCGGCTTTAGTAGTTCAGCTCAGGAAATGTGCTTCCCTGCTATCAAATGCAGCAGTCTGTACTCATGGCATGGTGCATGCAGACAGTTCTTGTTTGCTACCTCTGCTGAACCTTTCACATCAGCTCATTTATCTTTCAGGTGTTATAATAATTGACCCTCAATCAGTATTCCATTATCCTAAACAGGCAATTATCCACATTGTCACTTTTGCATTTGCTCTTTTGACCCAGAGGTCAGGGAGGCCTAGTGTAACTGAATCCAACAAAATTATTCCCTTACCTGTCATATAAATAGTCATCCTAGCAAAATGAGACCCATGGGGGCTTTTGCTGAGGTGTTGAGAAGGCCAGTCTAACTCGTTCCTTTATTCTGCTCTTTAAGGAATGCAGTACTGTTTTGGCACTCTATCAAAATAAAACAAAGTTCCATTTTTTAGCCTTCTTTTTTTTCCCCCCTTTTTTTAAGTGAGCACCCCTGCACTTACAAATGCTTCTTTGTGGCCTACTTTATTGAAATTTCCATTCAGCTCTTCCATCTGTTAGCTCTGTTTACCACTTTTCCTGGGGAAAGAATTCTGCATTTCACCTTCATTTGGGGGTGTAAGGTCATAAAACTGTCTGGATTATTTCAGCTATATTTATACCTAAGTTAATATTCCTTCTTTAACAGGTTTAAAGCTTTTAATTCCCCAGTTCGTTATTCATAGTGAGTGGACTGAAGTGAACGAGTTTTTGTATTATAAAGAGGAAAGCTTTCGGTATTCAAAAAGTGTTCGGTAAATGTGGATTGTAACCCTCTTCACCCCAGCTCCCCAGTTCCGATTAGGCTCATGTTTCATGCCCTCTCTCCCTCCACTGCTCACAGCCAACAAATGCCATGTTTTATTTAACTAGATGCTGTGAACAGTTTCTGTGGATATGCACTAGGGTTGTATTTACAAATATGGTGGTTGTGCACATCTTGCAGAAGCTGGCAGAGTGGCAGGGCCCACTGAGACCAGGAGCAAATTGTAGAACCCCCTCATTTGCATGGCCTTGAAGTATTAGTGTCAGGCCATTGTGGAGCCTTTGGCATACAGCTGTATCCCAGGAAGAGGGGATATTCCTGCTGCATTGGAGGGAAACTACATCTGAGAATGGTGGAGGGATTTTTCTGAGATTGCAGGTGGCAAAGGAGGGAAGCAAACCTTGCTTTTCCTGAGAGTGTCTGAACAGCAGCAGCACATGGTGCAATGCACAAGCCAAATGTGCCATTGCTCCCTCCTAGCTGCTGTGTTTAGATGTCCATATTCTGAAATCCAAGGTACTCCAAGTAGAGAGGGTAAGGAGAGGAAAGAGCCTTACTCTGATACAAGACTTATATGTGTTTGCATCTAGCTGCAGGGTCCCAGCCTAGCTCCGTCCCATCTGTTCTGTTTTGCTGGAAGGAGATAGTCAGCACCTTGAAACACTGTCCTGGCTCCTCTCCAGCAAAAATCTGGGAGTTGAAGTGAGAACACAAATGCAATTTATTTTTCTTTGTTGAAATGTTCATATTTTCCCAGTGGCAACACGACTTGATAGTTGAAATAATGTTATTGAGAGAAAAGAGCAGAGTCCCAGTGTGAATACTCTGCACGCAGGCCCTTTAAGCTTAAGCCAGCAAATGTCTGGACAATATGTAACTTAGTCTTTTAAGAAAAAGGAAAAAAAAAACCAACCCACAAGAAACCTCAGGTTACTTTGGGCCTTTCTCTCCCTACTTATTTATGAAAACAATTGTTCCTGAATCTATTATTGTATTGCTTTATAGCAACACGCATTTTCCATTCAAGAAGTTGTGCTTGTACTTTCTTTGTCGTCTTTGTAACATCCTTTCCTGATACCTTTGGTGGAGGCAGTGCTTTGTTTTCCATTAGGTGCAAAAGTCTGATCCATGAATAAGAGGACAGGATTGGCCTACCCTCTACAGTATGTGCAGGCCAAAAGAAGGTGTAAGTGGCTGAGATGTTGTGGGAAAAATAACTGTGTCCCTATTGTACCAAGGAAAAAAAAAAAGGAAAATATTTCTCCGGCCCCAAGACAACTGTGAAAGTCTCCATCATATCTGCTAGATATCAAACTCCATATTTGTCCTGAGAAATATCTATCTTGAATTTTACCCACACTTTAATTTTCAGGCAATTGGCAGCAGCTTAAATCCATAAGAAATGTTTTGGCCAAGGAAAATTCTTAAAAAAAAAAAGGCAACTTGACAAAATAAGTTATGACCAGGAGAGTATTTCAGAGGCAAAAGGGCTTCAAGGTGAAAAGTAATCCAAATTATTAGAAGGCTTAGCTAAAAACACATAAGTATTTAAGAAACTTGTCTCAAAATATCTCATTTCTCGATTTTCTTCTTGTGATGGTTTCAGCGGGGGTAGCTTGGTTGCTGGCTGGGATTAAACGACACTTCTAAAGTAGGCAACATCAGAATGACTTTGCTGGCTTTTGGGAAGGAGCAAGCTCTAGTTTATTGTGGCACTTGTGGACATCTGTACTGCAGTTTGTGGAGTCCCAAGCAAGAGAGCCACCATGAGGGGGAAAAATTGGCCCCTATTTTTAATCCCCATCTGCCCTCACTGGCAGCAGTAAGCTGAAGGGAAATTGAGGTGACCTGTGAGTGGCTGGTTTTACACCAGGAATTGTATTTGCCCAGTGCAGGAAGTATTTTAATGTTCAGTGAGGTCTTTGCAGTAAAGGCTGACATGCAGGTCTCTGTGTCATTTCTGGCGCTGATGCCTGAAGGCAGCAGGCAAACCCTGAAGATTCTGCTCAGAGTCTCACAGGATGTAAGGCTCCTGCTCATCAGGCAGGCATCTTAGCTCCATTCCCAGCCCTTTTCATATTAAGGGATATTAGCCTTTACTCTGGCTTTCCTGTTTCTTAAATGTTGGGATAGTAAAATCTTCCATAAGTGGCCTTAACACACAATTAAAGAGTCAGTTGTTCATTAGCTGTCTCCTTCTGGATGAGAGGATAAGGTCTCCTGTTGATGCCTTTTAACTTTTATATTTTTCAAATCCTGTACTGCCTAGTGTGTAACTCTGAAGTTTCTTGTAGCCTGTTAACTTCTGCTCTCTCGTGCTAGGTAGACATAACAAAGCCTCTCCAGGCCTGCTCTCCAAAGACACCTAGACTGTCCTAGGCCCAAAAAGTAGAAACCAAAAGCCTCTAAGGGAGGGTAAGCTGAGGGGAATTACATCATTAAACTGAATCTTTCATTGGAGAATTAACCCTGATATGCAAATGAACCAAACCTATAAAAGTGTGAAGAACTCGTGACCTGTCGTCCATCTTGGGGTCCATCTTGGCAGTAGCCTCTGGCTCCCCAGGGTGTGCCTTTGAAGGCCTTCCAAATAAATACCTACCTTTATTCCCTTACTCCTGCCAAGTCTCTGTTCCTAGGAGGCCTCTCAAGGCATCACTGTCCTCCCACAACTATTCTGAAGGGCAGCAATCAAACAGCAGGTAATCCTGGGCTAGATCTCCAATACGTTGCACAGAAATTTGTCTTTAGGAAAAAAAAAGAAATTAAGCTAATTTTGTATCCACACCAGTGAACGTTAGAGTAACTTTTCCTTTCATTCTAAAGCAGATTCTGTTAGGGTTAGAACTTTTGTGTGACTATGTTGCTTTGGGAGCCGACTGGTGTATGAGCCCTGAAGTTTCACTGTGGACTAGAGCCCGATCTGTTCACTAACTTTGAAGAGTCATCTCGTGTTGCTTTCTCTCATTTTCACCATCAAAAAAATAATAACAAATATTGCTTTTACTTGAGCCATTTTAAGATATACTGGGGAAAAAAATTGCAGAAATTGAGGGCATTTTTATATTGCTTATTACAGGTAGACATGCATATGAACTTGAATTGAGAGAGGTGATGATACCAGAAATCTTGGCGGGGTGAACTGAGACTGTCTGCAGTGTTTTGATACCAAATTTGACAAATGCATAAAAATTGCAATAGCTTTCCACAATCCTTACAGCACCCTAACTTAAATACTTTGCCTATCATAATGTCTTTCACTCTGGGCTTTAAAAAAGTTACACAGATGTTACCAAGATGTGGTCTCTTCTTGCGCAGGAATATGCTGAGGTAGTGAAGTTATGCTCTGCATATGCTGGCATAACGGAGGGGAAGAGTCAGGCTTAGCTTTTTGAAGTTTTTCCGATCTGCATTTTATATGTGAAAAGCCATCTTCATCCACACGGTTGTGTAATGGCAACAAAACCCCTATGTACTGCACCTCGTGCACAGTAGACAGATTTTGCAACTTCACATATGCCCCTGTGGGGGACTCTCAAATGCTCACCATCCACTTTAACAGCAGAGAGGGAGATTTTTGTAGTAGTTCGTCTTACAAAATGCAAAACCCGTCAGCAGCTGTGATGTCATGGCCTGCATAATTTATGAGACCTTTCTCCCACCCTTCCACTCTCTTCCTCTGACTTAGCTAGTCTTTTCTGTGCTATGCATCCACTTCGCTGCTTGTCCTTTAGGCGTGTGGAAGAACAGCAGGAGAGTGTGTGCCGAAGCAAAGAGGTAGGGCACGGAATGCAGGCTCCACTCAGTAACACGCAAATACAAGTGCAGAAGTTAAGTGAGATAAAGTCTTTGTTATAAATGAAGGGTGGCATGCACATAATAAAATTGAAAGGAACCAAACCAACACAATACACCAAAACACTGTGCGCACCCACACATGCACACCTAGCTCTTCCCTTGGAGAGAGGATGAGAGAGAGAATGGAGAAGCCACAAATGAGGGAGGTTAGTCATGTTGCTTAATGAACTACTGGAAGCTTTTCAGATACTGTGGTGATGAGGGAAATGTGCATAGAACAGTATAATGTTCCTCATCTGATATTATCTAGGAGTTCAAAAGAAGCAGCAGCAGCAACACAATACAGCAGCTCTCTGGTATGTTATTAAAAGGCATCTTGAGCTTTCCTGCTTGACAGATATTTCTTGTTTTAAGTTACACTTCTACTTCCAATATTTAGACCCAAGACAACAAAGTAATAATTGAGCAACTGATGAGCTAACACAATGCATTTAGGCAAACCAGTTATTTTACAGTGGAAACAGCTTGCTAATGTTATACCTCTGGCAATTAAAGTCCTCGAAAATTGCAGTATTCTGTATTTGTGTGATTGCTGTGTTCTAAATTTTTTTTGTAATTTCCCACCAGTTTGTTCAACAAATAACCAGTCATTTCATATTGCAAAAGCACAGCGGGAATGAAAATCTGCATTGCTACTTTTAGATGCCAAGAAAGAAAATTATGATATTTACTCTTGTTCCTGATGCAGTGTAACGAGAATTTGTGTTTTGCATCATGCTGACTAAAACTAATGGGAATAATCCATGTCATCTCAGAAGCAGTTGTTCTAGTTTACTGTTTTCTACCGTGTCTTGTCGGTTAGATTGCCCGTAAGCGTGACTCAGCAACATCAGCCCTCTGAAATATGGATGAAGCCTCATTTGTACCTAAATTTAGTGTCTCTCTGCAGGGTGCCTTGTTATGTAAAGAGAAGTATGAAATTCTGGTCAGAGTTCTCCTTGCAGAGGACAAAAGCTCCATGATTGCTCGTAGCAGGATATCAATATTGGAGACATGGTCTTCTTCATGAAGCGCACACAAAGTGGCATTGGAAAATCACGGCATGAAATCCTTTCTTCTGTGAAACCACCCTGAAATTTTGGAAAAGTTTTTGTACCCAGGCTTTTCTATTGCAATAGTTTAGTGTTTTACATTGATACATGTAATTAAAGATATGTATGAATCACATGTCCTGTTATGAAAAAACTTGGAAACTAGATGAGCTGTGAGCTGAATTTTAAGGCATGGCTGCAGTATTGCACAAAGCTATCGATAGAGAGTGAAATATATGTGATGCAGTCGGAAGTGTGAGGAGGATGGGCACAAGTGTGGCTGCAGCAGTGGATGGCACGGTGGGGAACTGCACACAGTAGGTCCTGTGTACTCTGATGTCTGAGGTATCCAACTCAGAGTTAGCTCATATACTTTGGAGTCCCTTGGTGCCTTGTGACTAAAATCAGTAGGTTTGTTTTTTTTTTTAAATTTACTCTCTTATTCTGACGAGTGTATTAGTGAACTTATGTGAGATCATCAGCTGTTTTATGGAGTGAAGTTTGAGAGTAACTCAAGAGGCAAGAATATCTGTTTCTACGATCAGTTTTTATTTGTGATTCATCTCTGACTTTCCACTCTCACACTCTCCATGCTAGCTTGCCAGTTATTTAACCCAGGTGCTACTTGACCAGGTTCTGATACCTCTTTATTTGTTAAAAGTGTGGTGGGATCTCTGATGACTTCCCACAGTCGGGCTCTGAGATTTAGGTCTCTCCCAGAACAGTGCTTCTCCAATGACACACAGCTTTGAGGCTGATGCTCTGCAGGAGCCCTCACTCAAATAGTGGGATAGCAGAAATGTAGCAGAGGTTCCTATGCCAAATAAGTTGTTTCTGTTATCACTAAGCTCGCTCTTTGTATTTTCTTGTCTTTCCTGCACCTTGGATTTAGCAGTTACCTGTGTGAATTGTATTATATCTGTTACATGATGTTAGCTTATTTTTTTTACTGTAACCCACCTCTGGCTACTTTTACTGGAGAAAAAGCATCGTGTGTGATCATTTTATCCCTCTGTTCTCCTGCTCAGAAATATATCCCAATTTAAACATTAGCAAAATCAAACATTAACATGGGAGTTAATGTTTTAAAATAATGATCTCCTGCCGGAAGCCTGTTGGTCCTGACATGCTGCCAACTACAAAATCTAAATGAAGTTAGAACCAGAAGAAAGTAAACTTACTCTATTTTCATTCTCTACAAACATCTTTTGTGCTATCTGAAAACTTGATCGCTATATTTTATGGTACTGAGTTCTTTCAGTAATGGATTGCAGGTGCCACATTTCTGCTAAACAATATTTAGGCTACTTAGTTTTATTGTTTGGTTTAATTTCTTGAGTGAGTGATTTCACCAGGTCATCAAAGTTTCTAATTCCCATTCTTGCAAACAACAGTGAAGGGAATTGAGACCACTGAAAGTCACCTTTGGAGAGATGGTAGGTATTACAAATATGTGTAAAAGAAAAGTTAGCAGCAAACTATTTAAAATATATGCACATGTCCACAAAGACATTGTCCAGAAATGTCATTACAAGTGATTGCAGTGATAACTCTTAGGGTATTGAAGAGACACTTTTTATTTCTGTAATAGTGTGTAGAGTGTAAGTGTTGTTGTCATCGTATAGAATATAATATCCAAAAGTGAATTAGAGGGCTTGTGGTAAAACAAACCTGGGAATTAGCAGTAGATGATTCCAGGGCATGCAATATCCCAGAGTCTGACCACCACATAGACATGAATGATGACCCTGAGCACGATTTTTAAAACTGAGTGGGTGATATTTGGCCTTTGGAGCAGAACTTGGACAGCCTGGAGGATGTAGTGGTATGCATAGCACAGCAGTGGGTTGTTCTCTTCTGGAGAACACTTTGTAATGATGTAAGAGGCAATAAGCAGGATTATGAATGCAACAGGGAGACATAACTGTGAATTTTAATTTTGGGTTTACTTGGCCTTTGGCACATGATTTCATTTCCCATAGACAATCTAAATTCCCTGTAAAGACTACCATGGGACCTGGATGCATTCACTAATGTAGGGTGCGGCAATTTCCTGTCTGTCTGATTTCAAATTATGATTAGTATCTAGTTCTCTTATGGAGGTTACTTCACATAATCATTATTCAGAAAGTATTTTTAAAATAAATTATTTTAGATACTTAATACAGTATGTGCTTAGAAAAGTTACCACCAAACCTTTTAAAATAGATTCATGTGTCCATCAAGACGTTGTCCTGAAATGCCACAAGTAATTGCCTGAGAAACATATGATTGTTTTATCTATAACAGCCTTTCTGTATCCTCTCCTAGAACTAATTCACAAGGAAAAGTGTTTGATTTGTGTAGTTTGACTTGCTATTTATGAGGCTTGATATAAATGTGAGATTTTTTACAATGGAGTTGGATAGTATTAAATAAATTAAAAGCATTTACTGTCTTCCTTATGGATGATGACATGTCTTAAATAGCTAATGCATACAGAATATGAAAAATATAAAGTATTCTTTCATATTCAAATGATAATCTGAATAATCTCTCTTAGTTTTCATTCAGTACTTCCTCTTTCAAAACGCTGTACTTCACAGGCCTCAGTTCAGGGAAGAACTTCAGTCTGGGCATAAATCTAATTAAAGTCAACAGATTTAATCCCCTTCAAGCAACAAGCATGTATTCAAGTATTTTGCTTAATTGTGGTGGAGTAAAGGTATGTTTGAAATTAAGCACAAGCACAGCTATTTTGATGAACTGGAGATTTATCTTGGAGCATCAAACCTACTATGGAAATTTCATAAAGTAAGGATTGCCTCCTAATTACTGGGCTCATTTTAGCAAGTGCTGTAATCATAGGAACAAATTTACATAGTATTTACCAAGAGACAAGAACCTCTGTATGCTTCTGATGGCACGGAGCTGCAAACTGAACGCACACAGACATGTAAAGAAAAATACTTACGAAAAAATCCTACTTGTGAAATTATTATGGAAAGATGATGGTTTAATGCTTTTTATAGGACACTAATATAGCTTACTGTTCCAAATAGCTATGAGTACTTTCTCCTCACATTGTTGATGTATGGCAAAATGCTATATAGTATCTAGTTGTAAAAATTTTCTAAGGGATTTTGGTAGATATCACCGTGTGATATAAAATAAAAGACCTGCCAGCTTTCTCTTACCCCAAAGACAGGATACACTCTCCTGTGTACCTCTGACTGCCTGTCCAATAGCCCACAGTAATCTGGCTGGATTAGCAAGTGTTTGTGCTGCAGTGCATCCTTCCTCTTCCTCAGTGGCATTCCCAGGTCTGAGTCATGATTGAAGGTGTGCTTAGAAAGGAGTATGTTGGGGTTGCACAAGGGAAGAATGGCTTCCTTTAGAGACCCAGATATTTGACTTTTTTTCTTCAATTAAGAGATGAAATGTCTTGGCACATGTACAGAGAATTTGTGTTCCAGTTGAGCAGCAATGCCTGCTGCTGAGATCAGGGCTGATCCAAGCGCCTGGATGACAATTTATATGGCTCTTTGGCAGCTACTTGTTCTTCCCTTGTGGTTGCAGGATGTTAAAAACTCCCACTGTCCAGCCTCTACAGATGGAGCCATGGGTACAACCTCTAGGGCTGTCGACACTGAGAGATTTCTGGGCTGAGGTGGGGAGGACAAGGGAAGTAAGTAATCTCTCCCAACTAATTTTGTTGGAGAGCACTAGGAAATGAAAGCTTGTTTGAACTGCCAACATTTTCTTGTTTGCATTTCTCATCTGCTTGATCAAAATAACCTCTAATATGTCAATCCACTTAAAACAGGAGGATAGTGGGTGCCCCCCTTGGTGTCATATTTACACCATTGATGCTTAAAGCTGCTTAGAATTAGGTGTGAGCAAGCAGATGCTATCAGCAGAGCTGGTCATGCACTGCAGTGATAAGACAGGAGATGTTTCCTGGCTTAACCCTTGCAGGAAGCAATGTGCAATTGTTCTGGCCCACGAGACCAGCCATGGTCTGCTCTCAGCCTCTCCCAGGTTAGTCTGCTCTTCGGATCACTGATGCTGAAGTATCCAGCTGACTGGAAGGGGCAAAGGGTTTCCATGCCAGCATCCCATGCACTTCCCTTGGTAGGACTGGAGCAGTTGGTGGGGAAACTCACACAAAATTTCATACTGCTGGTCAGGTGTGTTGAGCAAGGTGTGCTCAGCCTGTCCATTTGCAATTATTATGTGTAGTTCTTATGCAAAGCCAGCAGCATTTAAAAGGAAACAAATTTAAAAACCCAGAGCCTGTGCTCCTGCACAATCTTTCTCCAAAGCTGGCAAGTCTGAACTTCATTTTTTGAAGATGTAGTTCTGTAAACAAGCCATTTGTTTTATAACACATGGTTGGGTGTCTAGTATCATATGAACTGCAACCTCTGCTTGAAGTTTCCCATACATTCTGATCCTTTGTAATAGCTCCTTCCTGTGTGCATTCCCTCGTTACAGTCTGGCTTGGCCATTTCCTCAGTGATCCAACAGGGTATCTCTCCCTTTGTCAACTCCTATTTTGGCCAGAGTTGCAGTATTTTTAATATTTTTGGTACTGCTGTTCCTTTGCCAAATTTTGGTGGAAATAAGGCAGTAGGGAATCAAGAGTTATTGGACACAAAACCAAGTGCATGTGAAGCGCAAAAGCCTTGTTTCATTAGTAAACAAGACAAAAAACCTAGTATCTGTCTGTTTTACACTAAATATGTAAGAGGAGGGGAAAAGTTTTCTGTTGTGAATTTGCTTGGCTGTGCAGTGGAGGGGACTAGGGGGAAATGCAATATGAAGTATTTAGCTTCTTTCTTTCAAAACTGGAGTCCTTAAAGGTGACGTCATTGGAAAGCCTTAAATGTGATCTTGATGATAAAAAAGCACATTACTTTTACCAGATAATAAAAATTGGACTTTTCATTACAATATACAGTCTTAAGTGTGACTTGTGATCTGGCTGATTTTTAGTGGCTACTGTTTTGATTTCTGTGTCAGATGCTGTTAAACTGCACACATTAGCCTATGCAAATTTACTAATTAACAACAGGAGTTTTTCAAAGCATATATTCAGTTGCTGAGCTCTATGTTTTTGTAGATAACATTTAACAGGATAAGACAACAAAATTCTTGGCTTACACACCTAATAGACAGAGGCATTCCTTTGAACCTAGTGTATGTCTGTAATGTGTGGCCACAATCTTATCACTATTGTTACTATTATTATTACTATTACTACTACTACTATTACCGCTACTACCATTAGGAATTTTCTGATCTGTCTGTGTTTCATTTACTGATTAAACCATTCATTCTGTGGTTTTATTAAGACTTTTGCACAGTTAGGATATAAGTATTTCTTTGTCAGTGATGGAAATAATGGTCTTGGCTCTGCTTTTTGTTACAGTAGTGCAAATCTTGAATAATTTAATTGTCAGTGTAACAGTGCAAAGGAAACAGCAAATTTAGGTCCAATGTGTGTTTGCTATTGTCCTTAAGAATTAGTTTATTCTCTTCTAAGTACTTCCATTCATAAATGATGTGTCACTTTAGCAACCATAATTGCCTTCTGAAGCAATGTTTTTGTTGTTTTTGTAAGGATTTCCCAAAGTTGGAGGAGTGTTTTGATTTTGTTTAAGAAAATGAAACACAGTTTTAAACCTGGGTCAGATGCCAGAAAATGTTCTCCTCTCCTTTCCCTTCCTCTTCATCTGCCTTTTTTCTCTGAGCACCATATCAACTCTTTCCTTTAACAGCAGAGCTTAAACTACTTTCTTTAAAGGTCTGAGCTTGATGAAGCTTCTGGCCAGAGCCCCATTTAGTGTACACCTTGTGGAGTATTTGCAAAATCAAGTCCTGTGCTTGACTCTCCTAGATTTTGGGCGTGGGGGGGGGGGGAAGCAGTGGGGAAGAAAAACCAAACAACAAATAAAAGAGGAAAAGAAACCAGAAGAAGAACAGACACTTAAGGCTCTTAATGCTCTTTATACACAGTCTTACGATGATGCATTTACTTTGGCTTCACAACAGGGAAAACAAAAAGAAACCTTAACTGACCAGCTGTCATGTTTCAGTGTCATGTGGCACCTCTGTGTGGTGTTGGTACTGGAAAATGGATGTATTTCCCCCTCATATATGTGTATGAGTCCCCTTTGATGCCTAAGGTTAAATGTGTGTAATAAAATATTCAGGATCGGGATGTCAACTGTGTTCTGGTTTCCCTGATGTTCTCAAACTTTTAATCTTAAAAAATAAAAATTACCCTCACTGTATCTGTTTATTTTGCTTTCTGTTCTTTTAATAACATCATTTTCTCAAAGGTTTAGGAAATAAGTTGTTGCTGAACTTCATTGTGATAACTGGCTAGAAACTTTCAAAGGTACCTTTAAATCTAGAATTAGAAAAGTCAGCATTTTCCTTTGTGTGAAATTTTTCCCTGCATATGAGTTGTAGGTTTATTTCACATCTGCCAAGTTTAAATCTTTTTTAGAAGCATAAACATTTTTTTAGAAGTTTGCATTCAGTGAGCAATAACATTAATATTTCAGGAGACAAAGTGTTCAAGAAAGTAGAAATGATACATAAATCATTCCTTAAACAAAGTTATGTCTTGCTTGTTCAATACAGCAATTATATTGTTTTGATTTTGTATGGATAATTGGAAACTCTAACTTTATGACTTCTTTTTCCAGTCTAATAACAAGTTGACTCCTGAGGTTTCTGAAAGTTCTCTCTTGTTCTTCCATTTGTATAACTTAGAGGTAGAAGATGTCAGAGAGAGAAGAAAGAGAGAGGGGAGGGAGAGAGAGAAAGGCTTAAAGGCTTCTTGCAGCGGTAGGTACTAGAGTCCATCAGCAATGCTACTCCTGCTGAGCTGGCAGCTGCTTCCCTAAGTTCAGAGAGGTCACCATGGTTTCTTTCCTGTTTCTCCTCCAGGCATTGAATTGCTGGGGGAGTTGGGAAAAAAGGCATCTTCCTTTCTTACCCCGAAACATAAAGGCAAAATCCTTCCTCCCTATCTGAGTGTGTTCTGGTGAGGCATATAAAAGTTCAGATGTGATGAAAATTATTTGGGTTTCTGTGATACTTTTGCCCAGAAATATCTGAAAGACATTACAGACTAATTGACATACCAGGATATGCATAAGACATCTGAGGATGTGCCCTCATGTGCTTGATGAATTTGAAAATGCAAGGATTTTCTTCACCATTGGCTAGCTGCTTTCTCAAGAGATAAAACAGATTATTGGATAAATACTTCAAAATACTGTTGCTGATAATTTGGGACAATGCAGACTAATGTATCCAGTTAAAACTCAAGAAGGAGAAAATACATTTTTAAGGAAACAGAACACAAACTGAGCTGTCCGTAGATCAAAAAAAAGTAAGAAAATTCAATGTTTACAGTAAGAACTCCAAGAGTCTATCACCTTACATGTTGTTCCTCACAGTGCAGTACGCTGATGGGTCTGGTCCAGGAAAATCAGCCTGGATGAAATAGTACAGTAAACCAATTCAGTTGCATTAAACCCCAATGTGGGCTTGTATTCAGGACCAGAGAGTTCTGAATTTAGGTAGATGAAAAGGGTGACTCTAACTGTGACAAAGGATGTGTTTAATGCATGTGTAAGTAGATTCGTTGAGATCACACCTTTAGTCTCTTTGGATTAATTTTCCTATTTGCACCTTCCCAGGAAGCTCTACAATAAAGACAAAAGCCTATAGCTATAAAGTCTCCTTCCTTGTGGTTCTGATTCAAATATTTGAAGTTAGTTTGATTATTTTTTTGGACACAAATATGAATTTTTATCCCTTGTTTTGGCATTTAAAAGGGGTTAGAATCTTATTTAGCACTCTTTCTCTGCCAGCTAATCATATATTTCACATGCTTATTTTCCCCTAATTATTCACTTACCAGACTGTAGCAGCTTTGAACTGTTTATATATAAAGTCTGGTGTTTGAAAGAGAGTAAGTTCTATTTAAAATTTCCCTCTGTTTTTTAAGTACATAAACTCACATGCAGTGCCAAATATGCCTTTTCAGTATATAATAGCAGGGATCTAATTGCACCAGTTTCCCAAGGGACACAAAAGTAAAAAAGCAGAGCCTGCGTGGAAAACACCCTTTCTTTTTCGCCTTTGGCCGTGACAGGCTCCTACATACGGAATGAAATTCCATCCTCACAGAAGTCTATAGCAAAGATTTCACTGACTCCAGCAGGGCTGGATTTGGGCCCACATGCCTGATTTCAGGGTGTGATTTTGGTGATGAAGCAAGCTTTAAGGAGTGGGTAAGAATATTCACTGTGGAAGGAAGTTATTTTCATGCGTTTTCTCCAGTCTCTCTCCCATGCTGGAATAACGTTCTCCTTTGGCATATCATTTAATCTTTCTGAGGAAGACTAGAAAAAGCACTTACTGAACAGACACTCAGTTCTTCTGGAAAAGCTCAGTGGGAAAATTTGCTTTTTAACTGTGTGTGTACACACTTGGTGGCACCCATGGCAAAGCAGCAGTTCTTCTGTGAAAAAGAGACAATTACGACAGGAGTAAGAAGCCTGGTTTAGCCTGCTGGTGCCCCACAATCTGCCGACTTGAAATCACGTTTCCCAGCAGATCACTGCCCTCAGAGTGTAGCTAAGAGGCCATGCTAATATTTCCTTCCTGAAGGGAGCGAGCACATTGGGTTGTCCTTAATGTGAACTGCATGAACTTTTGTACCTTTTCCTTTTCTTCTTGTCTTCTAAGAAGGAGGAGGATTTGTCCCAATATAGCCAAAGCATGCTGTTATGCAGGACTGGCTTATAAACAGCATTCAATAAAGATTTTCCTTTCTACTCTCATGTTTGTAAGAATAATGTGGTTTTCATTCATATTGTACTAAGATAGGTGGTCTCACTTTATTACTACCAATATATTTAACAATATTTTGAAGTGTGAATTCCTGGGTCTCACCAGCTCAGTTTTTCCAATAGATGAAGCTCAGGCAATGAGGTTTTTTGGGTACATTTTTATTTCATCTCCTGTTTCCCTGGAGACAGCTGTTACAACCTCAGCCCAAGTTAAAAAAAAAAAAATTCTAGTTTGTTCCCCATCCTGTTTGTATACAGACAATCAAATCCTTGTTTTGGAGCTATTTGCTGTGGTGTTTGCTGGGATCGCTTCACTGCTGGAAGATGAGGTGGGATATTGCTGGGTGTGTCGATCTACCTTTGTGTCTCACCCTGCCCTCGAGTTGCATGGGAAACACTATTGCAAGACAGGGTGCAGACGTTGCCATTCCCTCTTCTCCAAGTCGTCTTTTTTTTCATCACCCATCGAAGGAACCTAAATAAAACTCCGTGTACACGAGCCATTAAAAAAAACCCCAAAATGCAAGTTTGGGACCTGGTTGTATTTGCTAAGCCTACACATTTATGCGTTGTAGTAGTGTTGCATGTTAAAGTGTTCATGTTTCTTCAATAAAAAGCTCATCTAAAGAATAAAGTACATCGGTGCTTATCTTCTACCACTCACTCAGTGCCCTACGTAGTCACACACAAACAGGCAAAACAGTAACTAATCAGACCTTTTAGAGCTGCCTAACCCACTTTTTGTCTTTATTATGAAACTAAGATTTGGTCAACTGAGGTCAAGTTGTGCACTTAACACAGCTTCCATTATAGTCAGTGAACTCTGTAACAGAGAGTAAAGTCAAAATATAAACAGAGAACTTTTCTGCAGCAGCTCTGGGCTGGGATTAACTTGGATCACCTAGTCTTCTGCTTTTAATGAAATTCTCTCCCTTGTATTTTCTTGTTTGGAAGAGAGTCCAAAGTTATCTCATGCTAATTTAGTTAGGCAGTGCCCTCCAGGGATGTCACAGGCCTCCATGACCTCTCCAGAGAGACTCAGCAAAGGGATGAGGAGAATTAAACATTCCTGAGAAATTGCAAAGCAGCAGCCCCCAGAGATTTTGCAAAGAAATGAGCTCCAGACTAGCTGCCAGAGACCCAAGTCACCTTTTCAGCACTTCCTTGACGTGTCTCTGCCAGTCCCATCTGGCTTGATTCAGGGGGTCAGCGTAGGGACTGAGGAGAGGTGGCAGCTAGAGAGGGCAGGATTCGAGGGAGGTCTGACTACAGTAGTCTCAGGCTTTGGATGCTTCTCCAGGATGTGCAGCAAGATGGTTTTATTTCCTTTCCTTCCCACATGGTCTCATGCTTTGGTAATTTCTTTGTGCTGAAAAGGGGAAGAATACTAAGTGAGGAGGTTTAATATTAAGTTTAGTTATTGCTTCACCATGTGATGCAACAGTTTGTTTCATACCTGGTTTTACAACTACCTCTTGGGTCGAATGCAGAAAATACTGTGGCATCAGAGAGCTACTTACATTGACATGAACTGCATGCCCCACTTTCCTCTCTTTTATGTTGCTAGGCTGTGGAAATTAATGAAATTAATTTCACGTGAAGCCAGAATTAGGCATGATTTGCAGGATGGAATATTGCTCTGAGAAAATATTCAAAGAGTTAATTTCCAAATTTCCTTCAATTATTTTGCAAAAAGGGAAAAAATAAATTTGCTGAAGTCTAGGCAAGAGAGCAAAAGACACCAGGAAACCACTGTAGCTTGGTTATTAGTATATTGATCACTTGAGTAGTTATCTCACTTATTTCTTCCATCATAGCAAAAATGTGCACTATCTCAAGAAATGTCTATTTTGTTGAGTTTTGGAGTATGTAATCTAATAATGATTTTTGTGTGCTCTCATCCTTATATTTCTTTGCTCCTTTAATTAGTCCAGAGCTAGTCAGTATTAAGGAAGAATGTTTGAATTCCCACCTTTCACTATAAAAGTGCAAAGGCAAATCTAATTCTATAATAAATAATGCACTTCATCATGAAATGTCTGTGCTACCCTTAACTTTCTTTGAGCACTCTAGTTGCATAAATATTATGACTCCAGCTTCATAGACAGCAGAATTTGGGCTTTAAGATTAAATGCTTTAGTGAAGGCCCCAAAGAGAGTCATTAACAGTGCTGAGATTGGAACACTGCTCATCATTTGGTTGGACCAAACGGAAACCAATAAGCAGGCTGGACATAAAGCTGGATCCTTGTAATTAGAATATGGTTTATGGTATAGCTATTACAAAAAACATACAGAACAGAGAATTGTGTTCTTGTGAAATATGTTTCAGCAGTTGAGTTATAAATCTCTGAGAAGAATAAAAAAAATGGAATGAGACTTGCATATGGAAACCAGTGTATAAGGGATGATGGTGTCATTGTGGTGATAAATCCATTGCATTCTGCAATGACTCATGCCTGTGCCACTGTTATTTGCCTGAGAACAGACCTCTGGCCCTTGCCAAGTAATGCGTGTGGGAATGTTGTTCCCGGTGTCTGACCTGCGGGAGTTATTGCAGCCTTAATGGCAGGATACCTAGTGTGTGTGGAGTCTCGTTCATGTCCACTGGGGAGGGAGGGCCCTTACTTTGTCTGGATGTGATATGAGCAATGACTTCTGACATGCATGTAGCAGAGATTTATTGCGAGCAAAAGTTGAAGTGTGATAATGCTACTGGGGTATTCTGTAATAATATGGTAAAACACTTGTCATCACTTCATCTCAGGCAGTGAAAGTCAATTGTATATGCTACACAGAGACAGATAAAAAACATAAGTATACTTAAAACTTCATATGGTTTGCATTTTTCGTAACAGCTCTCCTGACTCTAATATAAGACAGGTTTTAATTTTGTTTTGGGTAAGTGGATGTGCTTACAGTCTCACACCCACAATTCCATGGCTTTAAATAGAATCGCTCCCAGGGTGCATAAAAGAACACATGCTGTTATGTGAAGGATTTATCCAGGATGCCAGGATTGTATTTATTGCTGGGAACAAACTGAATAAAATTTTCTATTCCATTCTGACACTAGCCCATGGAGAGCAGCTGTATCTATGGTTTCAGTGCAGATCCTTCCCTTTCCCTGATGCAGAATTTGGTGCGACTGACTGCTGTTGCAGGAGCAGAAATTACTAACGATGGTGGAATCAGAATGGCCAGAGCAAGCCAAGGGAAGGTCCATGCAAAATGCCCTCCAAATGTATTTTTGAGCATGCTCGAAAGTAATCTTCATATTGCCTTTTCACATCTGCGCTGCACAGCCAGACTTCTAAAACACATCCTTTGGTTTCTGGGATCATTTTACTGCTGCCTTTGTCTAGCTGAAATTTCCATGCCGCAATTTGGGATGGCAGAGACCATGAGCTGGTACCCAACCCGAGCACGGAGGAACTCGGTCAGAGCAACTGTACTGTTAACACTGTGGCAGCCAGTCTGTGAGGCAGATTCCTCTGTCCTAGGGCTTGGGTTAAAACTGCCAGACTATTTGCATAAGCTGCTATATCACATGGTGGCCGTTTTGGGTACTGTTGGCCTAAAATTGAACTTGTGACATGAGGTAAAAATAAAAAAGAAAATAAATGCCTCTGTATTGCATTACCGCATCCCCGAGGCATCAAAGTTGTGTGCTTGTCTCAGTCCGTACTCAGCCGAGAGAATTTAGCATCAAATTCCAAAATGTTGTCACCTGAAATGTTCTGGTAAAGGAAAAGAAAAAAAAAATCTATTGTAGCAGGAATGAGATTACTTTAGCATCCTTTTTTTTTTTTTTTCAGGTGACTTCTCACTTTTTATAGTTAGTAAAATGGTGCCTGATGTGCAATTTTATCACTGTCTCATAAGGAACAATGACTTAATGGTGAAAATCTTTCTTACTTCCAACTCCAGTGCCCTGAAAACTGCAATAAAATCAAAAAGTGAAGCTCCATAATGTGTTTAAGATAGCAGGCTCTTTATTTACACAGATTATTTAGAGAAGGATTACTCTAATTTTTAAGAACCCAATCGATAATAAATATTTTTCTCAAGAAGAGTAAATTAACATTTCAATTCAATTATTTTAGATTAATATTCAGGAATGTAACATTATTTGGAAACTCATAGCAGTCTGAGGAGAAAATGCATGAAGTTCAAAAGTGTGAAGCAAGAACTCTGGAAATTTGAGGGGGAAGTGTAAATTATAAAATAAATTTCAGGTTAATTTTATGTTATTAACGCACTCTTTCTCCCTGCATATTTTTTTCAATAACACTGTTCATAAATTTTATCTCAGTGCTCTTGCTTTGTTACTCTTACTATCTTAGAGCATTGCTCTTCCTCCTTCCCAATTATACCCTCAAATACGTATAAACACTATGAAGTGCTGATTTATTATCTCTGAGCCTATCTGCCTGTGCTCTGGCAGTTCTCTGCTGCTCTTAGCAATTTTTTTACCGTACAACTAGTGGTTTAGCCTGAGTCAGGGCCCGTTACTGGATAGGCACTGGGCAGACCTACAAACCCGAAGTAGAGAAGCTAGCAAGCTGCAGAAGCAGTTTTGACAGATGAGAGGAAAGGAAAGGAAGATTTGAAGAGAGTAAATAATTTTCTGAATCATGGTATGGATAACAGCATTTTTGTTTCTGTGGAAATCAGTAGTTCTTTGGCCCACAGATCACGCTGTTCTTCTGACATCCATCAAAAGGAGCACGTCAGCTTTTGCATAGCTGTAAGTGTTTAAGCAATCCAGGAAAGAAATAGGAGGTGTACAGGTGTTAGAAGCAGGAACCAGGATCTTTTTATAGTCAAATGTTGCACTGTAAACATTTTGTGATCAATATCTACATTGTGATCATTATTCTGGGGCTGATAGTTTTGCTCCAGTGAACATGCCAGTGCTTGACTTGAAAGCCTCGTCTGTTTTCTTGTGGTTAGATCATGGCCCCAACCAGCCCTTCCTGGCATGGGTCCCTAAGACTTCTCTGCCCTCACCGCAACCTGGGTACAACCCTGTATTTTAGTGGTGAGTAATCCTGTCAAATGGGAGTCTGCTTCTTTGTGAAGAGGTATTTTGTCTTACACGCATATAAAAATAGCAGGGAAAATTAATTCTGGAAGGGTAAAAAGGGAGGGGGAAGCAGGTCAAATATCTTTCTGAATTGTCTGCTAGGTGGAGCCTGGGAAACATGTATTTGTTCTATAGTCTTGTCTCTGTAATACGAATCTGAATGGTTAAAACTCACACATACTTTCTGCAATTCAGATTTTTCTTTTTCTCTCTCTCTTTAGCTTTGAATTTCTTTCCCTTTTCTCTTAAACAGAATTTAAGGAAGCTCTTTGTTAGCAATTGCGACAATATCCTCCAAAATTAAAATGAAAGAAGCAGAGGATATGTGCATCCTTTCTGTATTTTTTCATTAATTTACTTTGTGTCACACATCTCACTTCCAATCTAACCATTTGAAGAATAAACAAACCATTGTGGACCTAAAAATCTGTTCAAAATTTTTTTGGCAGGAAAAAAGGACTATATTAATTTTCATTGTTGGTTGAGGTTTCCCAACAAGCAGCTTTACTGTTTCTTTTTTGCCTCCAGCTAGCAACTAAAGATCAGTTATAAAACTGTATACAAATACTTCCACGTATTGAAAGAACAATATTTTGACATTCAGTGACACAAAGAAAAAAATAAAGGAGTAATCTAATTTTTGATAACACAATGAGAACTTTGTGTTCACCCGAGGTCCATGTGAGAAACATCATGTTGCGTTAACAGGGAAGGTTGACCTTTAAGGTTTATCTGGATTATAATTCTTGTGGTTTTTATTAATAAAACTGTCTACTAAAGTTTCACGAGTCCTCCCTGAGATCTGTAAAACAATTGGCCTATCTGCTTACAAGAGAGAAGTTGGACAGTGTTTCCTAGTATTTCCTACAGATGTGAGGGCTTTTGTTTCAGAAGACATTGATATTGTTTTCATTTGAGATGGTCCACAAAGATTACCAGGTATTTTATTATCTTAGTAACTTTATAATTGTTGGATTATTATCTTTCAATGTATCAACTACACTCTTTCAACTTGAAAGAAAAAAATCACGGACCTAAACACAGTTCAGCTCAGAATAAGTTCACCTCTAGAGCCAAACCATAGGATTTGACTAAATCACCAAGCATCAAATTGCTTCTGTGGCAATTTCTCAACTGTAACTTTGAATATCTCTGAGAAAGTTTATCAAATGAGTCCCTATCTCGTACTATCTCTGTGACTATATCCTGGGAGACTTGCTGTTTGTTTACTTTCTTGGGATTCTTAAGGTAATTTTTCCATTGTTTCTTATCAAATGATGTGTTTTTTCTCTCAGAAAAAATGTTTTCATCTCAAATCTGTTCCCATTTTATACTTTTTGTGTCAGTGATGTCTATGGTTTGCAAATGTCGCTCTTCTGAATGGAAGCAGCTGCCATGTCATAAGTACTCAATGTCTCCTCTGCGTGAGCAGAAAAGACAGTGCTAAAGGAAAAACTTTGTATGCAGACTTTGGAGTCCTTATGTTCAGCATTACACAGTTAAGGAAGAAGCACATCACAATGCATTTAAACTGATGGGATCTGATAGATGCTTAAATGGCGTTCAGAAGTGTTTTTCCATGAATGGATGTTCCTTGAGCAACAGATCTTGCACCAATGCTGTGATTTTTGGTAATCTGAGAAAACAGGATGATGACTCTTTAGAGGAAAGGAAGAGGCATGTGTCCTGCCCTTCTTGGGAAGTACCTCTTTTGCTGGAGGTTTTGAGAAAGGGTTGAGCATGTGAAAAGTCACCAATGGCAATGATAGACAATGACCTTAATCCTGAACTTCAGTTTGCCTTTCAAATACAAACTGTGACAGCCCAGTAAGGTTCTTACTTATTGGGTGTGCACCCTTGCTTTTTAAGTAGCTGAGTAAGAAGGGTTGTAATTTAGGGGGAAAAAAGCATAGCAGTGCATTGATTATGCATGCTGCCATATTCCTGCTGTCACTGGCTTCTTGGGAGTATCGGCATGCCTGGCAGCACATCCCTGTGGTTTTCTTTGGCAAGAGTGTCCCTGCTGTGCTTGCTTTGACCTATAACATTGTCAGAAACAAGCACTAAAGCAATAGTCATTAGTCTAGACTGAACTCCCATTGTGGCAGGGAGCATGGGATCATGCCCAGCACTTTTGTATGTTGGCTGTCAGGCAGAGGCAGCTTGCAATTTACTCGGGTCACAACACTTTTGTGCTGCACTTCAGCTTCATTGGTGTTTTCCAGCCGTGTGTGCTTTGCCCCTGTTGTGTGCAAAACGCGTGTGAGGAGATTTTTTTTCCCCTTTTGTTGTGTACTATGCATATGTCTCACTGTGTCTTTATATGATCCCCTTATATAACGCACTCTGATGCCTACTGGGTACACCCAGGACACACCTAGTCTTTTAACAGTTGCAGAAGTCAATGAGATGTGAGTGACTCAGCCCTCAGTGTAGCACCTTTTCTTCCTTCTCTGCCCCTCCAAAAGAGAGTAAATAGATAAACTGGAATCAGTTTGGGTTCAGAGCTCTGAGTCAATGTCCTGTCTCACTTTTCTAAGGCACGAACATCAGTTGTGGTCAGTTCTGTAGCAGCCTGAGAAACCACAGCCAGTCAGCTGGGTTGTGTCAGGAGGAGCCGGGTGATGGCATCTGGAACCGCTTCGCATCCCAGGCAGGCAGGAAGTGCGTGGGCATGACATCTCCTCATGTCGCTCAGCACGGGAGATGCCAAGCAGCCTCTTTCCATGCCAGTGCAGTGGAGTTGGGACAATGCAGAGAGGGAGGTGGTACAATAGCCCTGTCTTTTGTGGCACAAATGGAACAGTCCCTCATGATGCACACAGGAACAACAGTCATGCCAGGCCTTTGTGCTTGCCATATGGGGAGAAGGCTCTCTTTTGCTCCCACATCCCTGTAAAAGCTCATCATACTTTGGCCCAAAATGCTCAATTCTCCTTCTCAGTGGTGACCACAGCAGGATAGCTATGTTTGGGATCACTAGAGTACCATGTCCAACCCGCTGAATGCTTCTGCCCACTTCTAGACAATAGAGTATGGAATACCGTAAAGACAGAATTTCTCTAAATGGTGATAATGTACTGTTGGGTCTCTCCAGGTGGTGATGTTTTCTGACTTAGTCAGAAATTGCTCCCTGATTGTTGACAGCCTTGAGGTAACCCATTCCTTCCACAGCGATAAGTAAGTAGAGCGAGACATTCACCAGTCTCTGCTTCTTTGCCTCCGAAACTCACAGACAATGCACCATGCATCAGGCTGCAACTATCTGTTCCATCTCCTAAAGTAAACGTTACTGATTTGGTTTGATTATTTTTTCTCCATGTGTGGCAAATACAAAGAAGTCAGAATTTCTCTGCATAACACATAGAAATACATATGAAAGATTTTTTTGACAGTATAGGGCTTGGAAAAAACTGCTCTGTAGCAGCACAGGGCAATAGTAACTCGTACCAACAGGAACATTTCCTATTTATCGCATTGCAGGACCTGTTTAGTCATAACTGTTTTGGGTCTTGAATTGGATAAGACATATGGAAAGGCTTTACTTATTCTTTTGAAAAAATTGTCTTTTATTTCTAGAGCAGAAATCATCAGCTGTACTTCAAAATCTTAAAAAGTTGGATTTATTTTTGCTCTTGAATGGGAAGACATCTGATTATGAGCCCATTTTAACAATACACAGTGCTAGAGCAGACAGTGAAACAAAAGTCTCAAATCTATAGAGTTAAACATAACCTCAACTACCGGGTCTTTGTTATCCATGGATGACAGCCCAGTTAATAAATGTTTTCTTACTGGGATGCTAGACTGGAAGTTAATGGTGAAACACATCAACAACATACTCTAGATTCTCGAGACAAGCAGACACATCACAACCATAATAGCAGTGGCATGCACAAAATGTATCTATAGGGGGGTTGTGTTAGTCAGACTTGGGTTTTCCCGCTCACTAGCCCAGCTGCAAATGCCGTGTAAGCAAAGAAATTTGGGCAGGGAGAAGACTGGTTCATGTTTTGGATATGTTGCTTGAAAATGATGCTTACTACTGGCAGGGGTTTATATACAGAAAAGGGTAGAGGGGAAAGATGAAAGAGGAAAGATTTTGGCAGAGGCTGGAGTTCAGGCATGCAGAACAGATCTCCTAGTCCACATAATCATAAAAGTGTGTCTGCTTGCTAGACTAGCTATGTATCTCCTGTTAGGTTTCTGTCTTTCTTTAAAAGTAAATGACATAGAAGTGCCTTTAGACTTTGTGACTCACTAGACCAGAGCCGAAAAGAGTTCAAATATGAAAAAAATGTTTTTTCACTTTTGCCATTAAGGGAGCAGTCTTAATTCTAAGACAGTCGAAGCCTGAATTGTTTCCATGGTAGTTTTCGCCTCCTTTTCAACATCTGCCCATATTTTGTTATCTGGACCGAGCAAAAAATTAGGGACATGGTGGCAGAACGAACACAAGTAATTTCTTTCCTCGCTGTCAGCCCGTCCATAAAAGCCTTTACAAAGAAATACAGGAAAATCCACAATTCTCAGTTCCTGCACCAGAAAAATTCCTAAAATATATGACCTTGCGACAGTTAAAAGATAGCCAAGAGCCAAAGCTGGGCAATGTTTTTATCCCAGTTCAGCCATGTCATGGGTCATGTGGTTCAGCATGTGAACAGGAAGGTGAGAATGGGTGAACTTTTGCCTCAGTTGTGCAGTCCATCAGAGAATAAATGGAGCAAATCACTCTGCAGCTGGATCAGGAGGTGAACGGCTGAATACCTCTCACACAGAGGCCTTTGTGTTCTGGACATGATCTAGCATTATGATGGGACGCACTAGTCTGAGGCTTTGTAGCAATTACTAACCCATTATCACGCTAGAACATGAGATCATTTATCTTCTAATTCAGAGTGTCACCTGTTCTTCATTTGCCAGTCAATAACCATTAATTACTTTCAGTGGAAATTTAAACAAAGCTTTTCCCCTCTGTTAAAACCAGTAAGCCATTCAGTAATGACAAATAAACCTGGAGCTGTATCACCCCTTTTCCTCTCATTCTCAGCCTGGAGTCTGGTACTATATGAATTCTTAAAGGAAATGCCTAGAAATTCATAGGTCAAGGACCTTTATTAGTCTTATGTGAGGAGAATCACATTCCTGGCACTTGGTGTAGGGAAAGGATATAGCTACTGCCTGTACATGGATGTCTTATTGGTTGTCATGGGCTGTACTTGAGGAAATAAAGTTTTGACTGTGGAACTTGTTCAAAGTTTTTTCTCTCTTCTGGCTCACCTCGGCATTTTTTTACACACTGTTCATGCAGACCCATTCAAAGCAACAGCATTTGGTCGCCTTCCTCAAAGCAAAACAGAGCTATCACTTACTTTGTAATTTTTAGCATGTTAATTTTTTTCATACCTGATTGGATTGAGGTAACCATAAGTGCCAACAATTCTGAATGCCAGAAAAAATAAAAGAACACGCAGTGATAGATTCTCAAGTAACCATTAATCTAAACATTCTTTCCTGGTAGTGTTTGAAGCAAAAATTGCTTTTAGCAACTCTATCTGCATTGTTTGATCATTTCTAAGTTGATCCTGTTGAAATTTACTGCATTTTAAGTTGCATTGCTAAGGCAGTGATTGCTTGCTTTTTGAAATGGTAGACAAGAGTTGATACATCGAAATGCATAAAACCTCGTTGGGCCCACTGTCAAAGGCTGGTTTTTTGCTAGTATTTTGCAGCTGTCTCCTTTAGTGTAGGGTATGTTTTAAAGTAAAGCGAAACTTTCAACTCTATTTCATATTAATACGAAAAGTAATGCGTAAATATTTTAAGTACTCACTGGATTGTTGAATGTCTTGACATAAGTGCCCGCACTAAAACTGTGTCAAAGGAATTACAATTCTGAGGTGTTTAAAAGTGGAGGGGTGGCAAAAAATTGGTGGAAGTCTGATCCTGCTTCTGCTTAGACATGGATATGTCTAAATATTACTTTACCAATGGTCAAATAGCACGTGCTTATGCTAATATTGCATATTCGGTCAACCAATGTAGCATTTCTGGGTAAGGGGTGATTTTTACCAATAAATGAGGTTTTGTTGTTGCATCTGTCTCCAATGTAACTGACACTACAGTGTCAAGGCAAGAAAAGGAGTTCAGTATGTACAGCAAACATCCACTAAAGTCAGGAGGAGAACCACTGCCCCTGATTGACTGATTGTCTAATGTTGGAAATCCTTATTTGCTCAAATAGTGCCCTCTCATATGAGGAAGCGTGTTGTTTTCAGCTGGGCTGCTTAAGGAGACTTGAAGGTCTGTGAAATCAGGGACTAGGCTGGGAGAACCAAAACTATCAACCGCTTATTTTAGATACTCCTGTTACCTTTCTGTGCAGCTGCTACTACTGTGAATCTTGCAAGCTTGTCCAGTCATGAAGAAACAGGAGTTGGTGATTAATGGTGACCTCTCAAATCAGCAGGGAAACCCCAGTGTTCCAAAAAAGCTCATGTGAGAGATACAAGTTAAGACATCTCCTCCCCACAAGATGAGTTTCATCAGCCAGTTGGGTATTTCTGCGTCATTGGCTAGGATGTTCAATCCTGGAAAGGAAAAATAAAGTTGCTGCCATTGTCCTGCCCAGCAGGTCATCTCCCTAAAGCACAATTCATAATTTATGTCAAGGACTTACACAGCAGTTGCCCAAAACCCAGCCCTCCATGCACGTTCAAGAAGTAAAAAAGTTCAAAAGGAACATGTTAATAAAATCTTGTCAAAACTTTGGAAGATACACAGAATAATAACTGTAAAGAAAAATGTCTTGCAAATAGAACCATTTAAGTGGAATGTATTGCCTTTCTATTCAGGACACTGATTTATTGAGAATAGAGGGGAAAAATTGAATGTTTCAGGTGGTATTTACCAAGAGAAACTGAGCTATCCCAAAGCTTGTATTAATCTGATTTGCAGAATATCCACTACCATCAAGGGACCTACTAAAGTTGTTTTCTTTAAAGCTGATGTGAAGAGGTCAATGCAAATAGCATCATGGATTACAATGTGAGAGGATGACAGTCCTTTTTACCATATGGAGAGAGAGTTGAATTATTTTGTTTCCCTTTTCTGTTTTTTTATTAAATGAGGATCATGCCATACAGGTATTCCCTTTTCCTCTCCAAAGGAAATGAAGCGTTTGCATCAACTTGATTGATCTAAAGTAATAATTATTCTGTCCACCTACGACTCCTATGCAGTCAAACAGTCCAGTCACTACAGCAGTGCCTTGCACATCAGAAAATTGAAACATACCTGCAGTGATATCTCAGACATGTCCTTGAGTACCTCTTTTGCATCTGCTTTCCAGCTTTCATGCTGACTTATCTGGCCAGCCCTCTGAGATGGCGCCCACCCATCATTACTCGTTTGTGGGAGAGGACTCTGTGAAAGACATTGCTGTGGGAATAAAAGCTGCTCCCATGAAATGTAAATATGTTGACAATCTGATGAAGTTTTGCTTCAAAAGATGCTGCAAAACTCTTGCTGCATGAACAGTCCTCTGAAAGTGATGTTAATGGTTGTCTCACTTTTCCACCAGTGTTTTCTTTACTCCTGTGTCAAAAGAAAAAGTTTCTTCTACAGTGCTTTAATTTACAACATTCAGCACATATTCAGTAGGGAAACTGGATTTACTTGGTTAAATACCTTTTTAAATACTTACTCTTAATTAAAATCTCAGGCAAAACAAATGTGACAGAAGAAACAGCCAAAAGGATCCATATTTTCATGCTTCAGTGTGTTTGACATCATTCTGTAGCAGACAGGCAACAGCGCTCTGGACTGAAACATTACAAAATTTTGCTTTTCTCCTTGTATCGATGTCAATTCATGCAGTGCTTTAAACAAGTGAATCCATGCTCTTGAGCACTAAACCAAGTCTCAGTGTTCAAAAGTAAACATATTAAAGTCTCCCCTGCAGAAACTCCTGCTGTGAAACAAATTGAAAATCAAATACAGAATTGTTTTCTGTAATAAGAAATAATTGAGCTCTTTTCAGAGTTGCACTGAACTGGTTAATAGCCACCATGTAAAGAAAGTGCTAATTTCCCCGGCTTGGGGTATGTGTGGGTACGTGTAGTTATTTCCAAATCAAAAATGCAGTAATACAATATTGTGTACCAAAGAGGCCACTTACATGTGCACTGAATCTGACTTTATTTATCTTTCTGCAGGCCATGTGGTTGATGTTGCAAACAGATGAGCCTGAGGACTTTGTCATAGCCACCGGGGAGGTCCACAGTGTCCGTGAATTTGTGGAGAAGTCATTTAAGCACATCGGGAAAACCATTGTGTAAGTATGAGGATGGGAGAGTAGCCACGGGTTGAACATTTCTAGCCTCTCACATTTGGTGTGACAAAACAGAGTATTGTTTGTCTACATTCTTCTTTTTTTTCCTCCCCTCACTTTCTACTTGTAACATGTGAGACCTTCCAGGCATGAATGACTGCCACAGCAGATACGTTTAGTATTGCCCTCTGGATCATAAGTTAAAAATGTAGATGGGTTAGTCTTAATTTTTTAATCAAAATCTTCATTCTCTGTTCTCCCATTCGCTCCCTGTCTTGGGGCAGAGAAACACCTTCAAAGATGTTAGTGTCAGGGTGTTGATCGTCACCTTCCTGCAAGAGGGGCTTTTTTGTCCAATTCTCTGTTTTGTGCCCCAGATCCCCACAGTCCTGCTCCCATCCTCTGCAATCTGGAAGTGACACCTACCAACCCTGTTCTTTCCAGGTGACAGCCCATCGGCCACACTACAAGGCTTATGTAGCAAAGCCCTCTACATTCCTATTAGCTCTCCTCCTATTAAGCCATAGAAATGTTGAGCAGTGGCTGCAGAATGTTTACAATGCATATTCCACATAGTTTGATTGAAAATACAAAATTCCTTCTCAAGGCCATATAATAAAACCGGGATGGCTTGGTGAGCGCTTTCTGTAATTTATATTTTTATTGTTTATTATTTTTTCAATTTCCCTCCTTCTGTATCTTCTCTGGGCCCCATGCATCAACATACCAATCTCAGCTGGAAAAGGGAGAGGAAAGCCACAGGCTCTTCCATGACGCTAGCGCCAGGGCTGTTCCTCAGGCCATCAAAGTCACTTGTGCAGCTGGTGAACTTTTGACAGGGCCAATAAGTTTTACTTGGGAACAAAAACTTGACAAATTCAATAAATATGCAGAAGTGCACAGATATATACAATATTATTTGAACAGCCAGTGGGTGGCTGGGGAGGTAATAACATTTTCTCCTCAATGAGTTTTTAGTCTGGTTTCAATTTTTGGCATCAACTTCCAGAAAAAAAAATTCTGATGAGGGAGAGAGAGACCATATAAATAGTATTTCTAATCCAAAAGCACAGTTTGGGGAATAAGCTTCTCTCCATATTTTTAGCATTTCTTGATTGCAAGATGTCCCTGTGATAACACATTGTCCCATATACCTTAACACTAGTGAGGTTTGAGAGGCTAAAGGGGAGATAGTAGGAGCTCTAGTAATTCCTTTGTCTTTCTTAATTTTTCTCCTCTTTTTATACTTTCATTTCTTGTGTTTATGAGCTAGTTCTCCCTAATAATAATGGAGAGGAAAATGCTGCAGATTAAATTGCTCCATATAAGTAAAAATTGTGATGATTTTGAGAACTACTTTGTCCCTGTCTAATAGTGTTTGCCAAAGCAACAATGGTTGCTTCGATGAGGATGGGGAACAACTTTGTCATTTTTTAAATTTTCGTTACTTACAATTAGAGACTGATATATAAAGGTCAGTACCTAGCTGAATGTCTTTATTTGCAGATGTTCCTCACATCACAGTTTCTTTTGATGTCACTAAATTTATCCATCAGTTTAAAACTGAACTCCCTGCTTTGGTGTTGGTCTAAGAAGTCTCAGCATTTCCCAAGAGTGACAAATCAGCGTGTGTTTTTCAGAAAGCAAATTAAGCCCTCAAGGAAATCTAAAGGAAATAACAAGTCCAGAAATAAAAGGGAAAGTACTTTTATGAATAGCTTCTGTTATAGAAGGGATATTAAAGGATTACGTTAGATTTAGTTGTTCCTAATGCTCATAATTTTGTGTCCTGTTCATTTAATTTTTTCCTCACATATGGCTCCATATGGTGGACTGTGTATCATTTGTCTTGATGTTTTATGCAGTCAGTATTTGGATTGAAACAATCAGTCACAAGTTGCTCTCTCAGAAAAACTTCACAACTCCAAATGATGAGGTAGAGCAGGTATTTTGTGTGTACAAAGGCATAGTTGCCTTTTTTAATTACTAATCAATAAAAGTAATTTTTAAAAATTGTGTGAGAACTCACATGACACCTAGTGACACGGATTTTTAGGAACATAAATTGCTTTAGAAATGGTGGCTTGGGTTTCTAGTCCCCCTGGCTCTTCTGAAATTTTTCTTTCCTGTGAATAAATTTTTAATTTCTTAAGCCATTTACGGGTGATATATAGATAACTATACATATGGGGACTGAGCTGACATTTTAAGTGCTAATGATAATTTTGTCGCTGATCATTTTGACAATGGTGTAACTCTGAACATTTTGCATGTAGCCTGTTCAGATAAACCTACCATTCTTTCCCCCTGCTCCCAAGGTGAGAATAACATTACAACAGACCCACCACTCATCCTGTAGCCATTGCTCATCTTTCAAATTGCACTAGCTGTAAAATATTTCTCAGGATTTGGGAAGTTTTGTTAAGAACCTCCATAATTTTTCCAGGTGTCAGCCTGACCCACACTTTTGGAACACATACACACACTCTCCTTAGCCAGCCGTCTGGTAACCTCTGGCTTTCCTCGAAAGCCCCAATGACTTTCTACTCCCACCTCCTCCAGACTGAATATATCTTCTTCAGGGAGTAGCCTGGCAGAAAAATCCTCCCTTTTAGCATTGTGAGACCCCACTGGTGAGTCCCATTGATCTGTTACTTTACAGTTTATGAGGCACCTCAGAACCAGTGCACCAGAGTGCAGTTGCTAAGCAAGTTCCCACAAGGATGGCTGCTTTCTTCCTATTACTGTTCCTCAAAGTTTGGTTGACTTATCTGATGCTTCTGGGGGTTTTTTTGCAGGATTGCAGGTATTACGAAATTTTTCAACCTCAAAAACTTATCTGGGAGATATCCAGCCTTTTCCACTGCTGAAAGTGATGGCACAGCTTCCCAGTACTGCTGTACAATCCGCCTTTCAAAATTGATGAAATGGTGGAGTAAATGTCTCAGATAGATGTCATGGCAAACAGACGTTGGCAGAGCTCATACTGCATCCGAGAACACTGGGCACAGGTGCAGGGGCTCCTAACCATCCCCGCTTTGTGCTTTGTCAGGGAAAGTTGCAAATGTAAAATCTTAGCTGTCACATCGTGATATTGCAGTAGGGAACAGGAAGAAGAACAATCCTGGCTGCCTCATCAACCAACTCAAAATATTAATTTTATTTTTTTAGGTTTTTTGTCTTCCTAACAATTCACATCAACTTTTACAGCTGACAATCCAGGACAGCCTAAAAAGTCTTTCCAAGAACATAACATAATATTCTGTCCTAACCAGTCATTAGCACATGTCAGGACTATGTCTTCTAGCCAAAATAAGAGAGAGAGAAACTTTACTACATTTTTGTAACTAATGAAATGTACAGCTGCAATAAGACTGATTCTCTCTCTGAAATGGACTGTAAAGTGTTCATGGAAGTTTATCTATCTTGTGTGGCTTTTTTACTCTTACATTTCTTTTTCAAGGGAGAAATTTCAAATTATATTTATATAGTCCTCTGAATCATTCAAATTCAGTCCTTTGTACTAACAGGAAAGCCTCAGAGCTACAAATATTTTTCCCCTGTAAGGATTACATTTTTTTTTCTTTTACTTTCCCTTCTACTTATTACTAATTAAGTAGTACTTGGGGGAAACACTTCCCGCCTATAATTTGAACTACAGCAGGGTAAACGAAACAGGCAAATGCTTGTCTTGACTAATTTTCTGCCATTAATCTTATTAAATTAGAACAGGATTGCAAAGATAGCCTGAAACCACTACAGCACTCAGAGTTCTTTGCAGACTGCTACAAAGAATGCCGTCTGCAAATGTGGAAACGAAAAAAAAAAAAATAGAAAAAGAAAAAAAACCTGTTCAAGCTGCAGAAAGATTTATTGTGGCTTTTATTAATATAAAAATGCATTCACATTTGTTACTGAAATATTCATTGCTTCCAGGATTAGAATTAATTCAGAAAAAATGAATATTTTACTCTAGTCATTTGATTCTACATGGAAATTTTATCTTAACTAACATGCTAGCTGGTCTTACAAAAGATCAGCCTAAAACAGGGAAGTTTGCAGATAAGCTCTAAGGTCTTCTGAGGTGAATTACTGTGGACTCTTCAGTGACAGGGAAGGTTGAACTGAGATTGAACCGAGGGAGAAGAGTTTTTCTGGTTTGTTTGTTGGGGTTTTTTTGTTTGTTTGTTTTTTTCTTTTTATCTTAAAATGGAAGGCTGGGTTACAGAAACACATGAGATTGGAAGGATTGCTGTAAGAATGGAAAGCATGTGGGGACATGGAGGAGGAGCCAGCAGCAGTCTTCAGCTAAACAGCTGCTATTTCCAGATCTGGCTTTTGCCCACCAAAAATTGCTGGCTGGCCGGAGATATGTGTTTTATTTAAATGAGAAAAGAAAATGAGAAGATGAAGAGGAAGGGAACAGAATCTCGTACAGCAACTGGAGGCATTTTGAAGAGAGATAGTTGAAAGGAACCCAGCCATGTCAGTGAAGAATACTGGCCTGGGTGAACCCACACAAGCAATCCTCACTTAGGACTTCACCAGTTTTATCACCATTCTCAAAAATCACCATTCTCAAAATAGAGTGTATATTTTAGGGGCATTTAACCCACCTCAACTGGAGAATTACTTCTTTCAGCTGAGCAGGCTTTCATTACGTTCTTATTGATACATGGTTTTATCTGCAGGCAGACCCAGCAGCTGTTTCAGAATTGAAATTAAGGTTCGAAGACTATAATAATCTGATTATCTGATTACATACGTAAGAGGTATGAGAGTTTCTCCTATAGAAAGACTGGGTAAGAATGAAATATGGTGTTTCATGGGAAATTCCTTATTTCCCACCCCTGAAATTAAATTAAAATACTTGTCACAATTGCAATTTGGAAAAATACCTGATTTCAGGTCAGCTGGACTTCTTTGGTTTTTTTCTAACCTCCACTTAAAGAAAGAATAACTTACGTAGAATTTTTTAAGCCATTCTGAAAGAAAAAAAAAATCCATTCTGAAAATGTAAAAGCCTCTTTTTTAGATATTATTAATACAATTATGTATGAGGCTGACACTAATGGAACTTACTTGAAACTGAAACTTTTCTTTCCATAGTGCTTTGATTTTCATGGGAGCATTAATATTCTTTGAGAAAACATTTTCTTCCCGACACTAGCTTTCACAAATTGGAGTAAAGGGATAGATCTTCAAAAGCTTTCCAATGAACTGCAAAGAAGAAGAAGAAAAAAAAAAGAAACAAAAAATAGGGAGCCTAGCATGTATTCTTTTTATTGTCTTGTAATACGGAGTCACAATTAATTTTTTTTAATTCTGAGCTTGACAATGCTTGGACTATTTGAGTAGTGACAAAAAAACCACTGTAAACCTGATTTATCAGAGCTTTTGAAAAAAAAAATTAATACATTCCTTTATGGTAGCATGCTTTTGATTAAAGCACAAGGTCATGGGTAAGCAATCCCTGTATCTATGATTGCTTTGATGTATCAGAGCTGCTGGCAAGGTTGGTGCTTGAGCTGGTGGCAAAGGAACACATGAAGAGTCATATTTAAAGTTTCCCTATAAAAGACTAGTTGCAAAAGATATTAATGGTCTGTTACATGGTGTCAGTTTTGCTGTTTATAAAGTGCCAGGACAGAATGAAGTGCTTTGGCTTAATTTTGTGTGTAGCAGAAATCAGGCCCCAGATCTGAGAAATCTACACAAGCTGTATATCATACTACCTGTGGAAGAAAAGCAAAATCTTCATACAATTTTATTTTTATTTACTTTATTGTTCATTTTCAAATGTGAAAATATTTTCTATTTGCATTTATTTCATTATAGAGGTGTACATGATAGTTTTATTTTTCATAAAGAAGCTGAGCAGCTGTAGCTTCTAGTGGTTTTGAATTTTTTTTTTAAATGCTTATGGGTTGTGTTTCTATGTAAAGATCAAGCAAGGAGGTGCATATACTTGTTCGGTTTATCTGTGCTTCTGTGAAAAATTTCATATTTATTTGATTTCTTCACCACCTCAAAAATGCATGTACTTTGTCCTGTTTGCTCCCTAATTACAGCCAGACCATTTGGTCCATTGCAGTGCTGTTCCCACCTCTCCTCAATTATCCTGGCTCCCCTGTTTCCTATCCTGCCCAACTCACACCCTACCAGGTGGGTACCCCACCTTGTCATTCTCATAAAATCCTCTATACCTGTGGCAGTTTTCATTGCTTGAAGCTTGCTCTCTTACTGAAATAGGAAATGAAAAATAATTGGAACCTCCCAAGATAAAAAAGCCGAAGGAGAATTCATCAGCACTGATAATAAGTATTGTGACAATAGTGATCTCCAGATACGAAACCAGCCTTAAATTAAATGCTGTCCATCCTGCTGTAAATCCAGCGTTTACAAGCTCTTGATGTGAAGAACTTTTCAAGCAAGTAAACTTGCTCATGCATTTGAATCTTAGTTTTATGGAAAATTGTGAGGTCATTTATAGCAATGGAATCCACCAGAGCTGACAATTGACCATCGTTGTGAGCAATCCCAAAGCACCCATCTCCAGCAGTAAGGCACTCGACATGGAAGTGCAGATGCAAAGGGCATCAAACCTGCTTCGTCCAGAGCGGTTCTGTGGTGTCACCCATTCTTCTCCAGGTGCAGAACATGGCTGATGCTATCAGCTGTGGCAGCAAACACATCCTTTGCTTCAGTGGGAGGGTGAAGCTGCACAGCATGGGGCAGGCAGTGGCCGTGCTGAAGAGGCTCATTGTCCGCAGGCTCGAGGAGCAGCATTTTGTGCAAAGCCGGCACTGGGCCAGCAGGTGCCTGCGTGGGAGCTCTGGGCTTTGACACCAGCTGGGCTTGGGGGCATCTGCAGTTAACATGCAAGGGCATGGACTCCGCACAAGATGGAGAAGTGCAAAGCCATTTATTGAGCAGTGAATTTGTCTTAAATACTAGAGTACAAACAGGATATAACATCATGTAAGCAGGAAAGATGTCCACCACAGTGTTCCCAATCACCTAAGCCATTGCACCGATATTGCTTAATATGGTAATTAATAAACAATACCCTATAAGGCCACAAACTACAATTGTCACCTCCTATAGGTGCAACGCTGTCCACAAGCCCCTTTCAGCCCATCCCTGGTGACCTGGATGTGCTTCCAGGGTCACCTCCAGGCCCGGGAAAGAGGCTGTCTGTCCGGCCCACAGGGCCTATTTCTCTATCAACACATAGTGCAACCCAACAGGCATCCACTCCCCGTCCTCTCTAAATTTAGCCCAGTCCTGATGAGCTAGACTTTCTTTGGCCAGGGGTCCTTTGTGTCTCCTGCAAATTACACGAAGCTGTTTTCTTGCCCAGGTGGGCATCTGCCCTGAGGAGCAGGAAGCTGGGTAGTCTTTGTGGCTGGAGCTGGCAGAAACCACAGCTCAGCATGAGGGTTCCCCGTGCCCCTTCCACCATGCTTGTGTTTCAGGATAATTTGTCATGACATTTTCCAGTTAACAATTCTGACTGCAATTTGACTATGGTTTTGGTGGATTTTTTTCTCTTGCCTTGTGGTTTGAAGGAGAGGGGTGGGGGAGTTGGTTGGCAAAATGGATGTCTTGGTCCTGGTGTCAGGCTGGCCCCCACACAGTCCCTTTTCTCAGCAATATGATGATCCCAGCTGTGAGCATCGAGGTGCCAGGAGTAATTAGAAGTGCAGCTATCAAATGTTACTTTGTTCACAACGAGAAGGACTTCTTTTTTTTTTTTTCCCCTCCTTGTGAACTATTCACATTACTGGGCTGAACAAAACGGGTGGAGATTTCTTCTTAAGCTATTTCTATTGTTATATAACTTTGATAGCGACATTAAGTGAGTCTTTACTGGCTCGGCTGAGCCTTCTGGAGCCTGTTGGGTGTTAAATGGGGTTCTCTGCTCAGTGACCTCCAACAACAACTGACGTCTCCTGATCTAAGCACTTCCTGTTGTTTTACTGGTGACGGTTAGTTTTCTATTAAGCTCATTTGAGTCCTGCACATTTTTACCCTCTGCCCTTTAAAGGGAGGGACTAATGTTAGTTTTGGCTTCTGAATGAAAACTTTGCTGTTCGGGCTCACAACAGAGCAATTGCAAAAAAAAAGAAAGAAAGAAAATGTAAATTATAAATCGTCTTTAGCATCATGTCATGCCCATTAACAGCTGACTTCACTGTCACTATTAACTGTAGGAAATTATTTCTATGTGAAATGTTCCCAGTATCAAGCATCCTACAGTCTTTGCTAGTCCTTGAAAAGTCATGAGTTGTGCTTAAAAATTCGTGAGATTTAAAAACCTGCAATAATGCATATTTGGTATTTCCTTGTGCCTTTCAATGTTTGAATCTTCATGGGTACACAGAGGTCACATTTTCAGACTTTTCTCCTTAGCCCTCAGGGCTAGAAACTCGAAAATGAAGGCTGAGATCATCAAAGAATTAAATTCTTCTAGGAGCTTGAGGGAGCAGGGGAGCAAGGAGAAATCATATCTGTGACAAAATTCCAAGAGCTGGCAGAAAAATTAGTAAGTGGGAGGCAAGGGATGCTTTTCTTTCCTTGCTGATGACTGAGGCTTAAGAGTCTAAATCACAGTGCTGATGTAATTTATATAGATTTTACTTAAAAAAAAAAAGCTAGTGGATTTCATCATCACATTTTTATGCCAAGCTGGTTCAGAGCTCCATGCTATATACTTAAAAGCAAAAAGCAAAGAGAGGATGGAATTTCAATCATAACTCTGGATTTTGTATATTCAGTGGATGAAGTTTGATGCACCGATGTACATTCCTATATGTCTCATCTGAAGCATTTATTTTGAGTGGGAGCATTGTCCCCAGGCCTCCAGGCTTCAGCCTGACCTTCCCAAAGGCAGAGCTAGTCACCCACCAAACCATTCCTCTTCTGCTGCTCCTGAAACCAGGACAGTCTCTAGGAAAATAGTTCACAGTGCAACCAGATCACATAAATTACAGCAAATTGCAGGCTGTTCGACACATATGAAACTAATTTGGATGAAGTGAGCTGGCTTTCAGCTCACAGGTAGTAAGTAGAGTTTACATGTATGTGGAGTGCCTTGTCAAGGCAGGACCAAAAACCCCAAGAACTGCTTTTGTTTTGGTTTTTTCTAGTTAAGCACAAATTAAATTATGCAGTTTAATGCTATTCAAACAGAGCTTCATGTCTATAAAATTAACAGATTAAAGAGTTCCTGAAAGTATTGGCCAAAATACAAGAATTAAAAATATTTTAAGAAAACAGCTTTTAACCAATCCACAAGTGAAAAACCTCACTGTCGTATTCATTTGCAGATACATGAGACATTCTGAAATCAGGGCGTTTTATTTTCCCTTAGCATTATGTGTTTAATTTGGAAGTCCTGTGCTTTAGACCTTCCACTGAATCAAAAACCAAAACAAAGAGACTTCAAAAGCAATTGTTACTCCATTCAAGTCTAAACTCTCCCTTTGTTCCTTTAGCTAATGAGTTTATACTGTCCTGCAGGGAGAATTGACACCAGCCTCAAGTAAATGAAAACAGGCCAAATGTTGGTAAGATCAGAGCACTAAAGTAATTATGGGTTGATTAAATGTTTATCTTCTTTACAGGTGGGAAGGGAAGAATGAAAATGAAGTGGGACGATGCAAAGAGACTGGCAAGATTCATGTGACAGTCAATCACAAGTACTACAGGCCAACTGAAGTGGTAAGAAAATGCCCTCTCTTAGCTTTGCAAATGAATAATCCAATCACTCAGCCAATAAATTGCTGCATTTGGCCAGCAGTCTGTGAAAACGGCTTAATTGCACTCCCGCTGCCAGCTTTTAGAGCTCTAAATTAGCCTGCTTGTTGGCCCCTCACAGCCAGCTACCTGGGAAGAAACAAGGAGCAGGCGGGAGGAGCAGGTGGCCCTCTCACAGAGACGCTGCTCCACTTTGGTCACCGTCCTTGAGTGGGAGAGGCAGTGCTGGGGGGGCTAAAACATCATATGGGAAAAAAAGCCTAAAACAGCTCCTTGTGAATGGGAATATGGTCATCTCTTCTCCAGTTGCAAGTAGAGAAAGCAGAAGAAGGTGGGCACTGATGTGCTTGATTATAAAGTACCACCTTCTGTGTTCCACAGTAGTATTTCATCTCCAGCCACAGAGTATCTCCTGTCCAGCTCATATCTTTGTAACTGTGGGTGCTGCGAAATGCTGGTTTAGATGTGCTTGTGTGCTTTGCAGGGTCCCACTCAGCAAATGCTCATTTGCAGAACATGTCTTTGCTCCCAGGAATGCCTCAGTGAAATCTACCAGGGGTGCTAAACCAGCACGTGCTGCTGGCAGGACCAAGTCACTAACCCCTGTGCTCCAATCAATGAATGAGAATTCTAGGAGAGGGGGAAAAAACAACCAGGAGAGGGGGAAAAAACAACCGTATTTCCAGGTCAGGCAGGATGGTTGCAATGCACAGAGATGGTACAGGATGAAGCCTGGTTTCTGGACACAGGGAACAGTAGCCCCAGTTGTGCTATGTGGGAGTGGGTGGATTTCTCCTCTCCTGGGGAAAGTGATAGGAGTCCCACTGGCTGCTGACACAGCATTGTCTGTCAGTGTGTCCATTCAGAAGAGATGCCTGATTCAAGCAAGGGGGTGACAAGAGCACCTTTGTGTTGTTGACACAGATTGCAGGGTGGGAGTGGGCGGCTGCATGTGTGGAAGTGGGCATGGGTTCTAAAACTGAAATTCAGAGGGGAATAGAGACTTTCATGTTATGTTAAAAAGGGCTGGACCTGTGTATCAGAATCAAATGCTAGGAAGTCATTAAGAGCTGTCTGTCATTCTGTGCTGTGGTAAGGTGTCAGGGTGATAAGGAGGGCAGAGACAAAAGGACTTGCCAAACAGGAAAAGGACACTTGACCCAACAAGTCTGTGCTTTGTGAGACCCACTTTCCTGCTTTGTCATACCTCTTACTAACAAGTACGTATTCACTCCTCAAAATTCATGGCTAGTATGTAGCTCTTTGGAAGTCCTCGCTGTAGTTTCATGCTGTTCATGTGCTCAGACATATTCTGCTGAAAGAGTGCTGCCCATGGTCTTCTTCCTCTCTGTCCCTATTGGTCTCCTTTTGGGAACACGGTCTCTGGGTTTTAAATTCAGTTTATTGTACATACTGTTTTGGGACAGTGCATAAGCACACATCCCTCAGGAATACTCGTAATTTCTAGTGGGTCCATACACAAGAATAGGGAGGTATTCAAATACAGAGTGGAATGTGGCCTTGAAATAGCAGTGTGTATAGCCACAATAGAAGTCTGATGTTTATCTGAAATTACCTGGTTTGTCATAGGCCACCTTCCCTTGAATGAGGGCTCCGTCTCTGTATTCCAGTACCCCCATCCTGCCTTGCTTTTAATACAGTCCCGACTTGGTTCCTGTGGAACCCAGGAAGGCTGTGAAGCTGCTCAAGCATGATCGAGGTAGAAGCACAAAACGAAGTACCTTTGCCTTAAGGAGCATGCAGAGGAACTGTGAGGGAGCTCCTCTATGAAGAGATGTGATATGCTTTTTCTGCAATCAGTTTCCTTTTTAGATTATCTCAGTATGGATACCGAGAATCACTTCCTCCATTTTTTTTAATTCTAATTTGATTTCCATTCCTTGTCAAAGGCAGGCAAACTACCATTTGTTTCATTCAGGGAATCACATCTGTGCAATTCAAAGTACTAGACTAAAAACCAATCAGTCGCAAGAAAGCAAGGAAAAGCCATGAAATAACTAAAAGGGACTCATGGCACGTGTCCCCTCCTGCCACTCGTACCAATACTGCTGAAGGCAAGAAAGCCTCAGGTTGACATTTTGGGAGGAGTCTTAGCCAGACCATTTAACAGGAATTCTGCTGTTGAATCACAGCTGACACAGAAAATCTGATGCTCAGATTCTCATGTCTTATTTGGAAACATTTCTGTCTGTCTGTCTTTCTAAAATTTAACATGGTATTCTGGAAATTGAAAATAAACATAATTTAATCTTGTGTACAGTCAGTTCTGACAGTGCCAATACATTCATTTGAAAACACATTTGTTTCCTTCAGTTAGTGATCCCTGGGGTCAAGGCCTCCCATTGAAAAGCTTAGCTGTACTGAAGAAGAAACCTTGAAATGTGAGACAGTCTTCTGGTCAAACTGAGTAGACCCTTTGAATGCCTTGGCTCTAAATCTCTTCGCTCTTCTTTTGACTGCTGTGGGGCCCCTTGATATTTACTGGCCTTGGGAATTGTTCCTGCTAATGCTTCTAATGCCTGTCTCTCTCCTTCCTTCCTTGTGTCTTGCCAAATGCAAACCTACCAGTATCGTTTCTTTCAGCGTTTACTGAATTCCTGGCAGTATATTTTCTGACCCTTTTTTAAATGTTTTTGGAGGCTAACCTGCTGTAAGGATTGGGGAAAAATTTTTGTTTCTGCTTTTCTTAAAATCAACAGTTTTCACAGGAGCTTCATGGCAAGTTGGCTTTTTATACTGAACTTGATACACTGTGAAAGGTGCTTTCACTTATTTTACAAGGTTTTAAAGCACATGGCTGGAAAAGTCATGTTTTACATTCATCTTCTGCTCCAGGTGTGCAAAGATCAGTTTCCACTAAGGTTTACTCACCTGTGAAATTTAGGTACTTCAGAAATTACCTCACTAGTCTTTTCTACTTACAATCAGAATGTTCATATTGTACATAGGCAACTTAGTTTATACTTGGATTTAAATAATCTGTTTGGTATTCACAAAAATAATGTTAAAACCATTTTAAATTTCTTTCAAAAGTCAAAACTGAAGTTCAATGAGCTGCCTCAGTGAGCTGGAAACAAGCAGCCCTGCAGCACATAATGTCATAGGCATCAGGTCTCTCAACCCCTGAAGCTGGGTAACTTTTACAGAGTTAGGGTCTGTCTTTAATTTTCTTATCTTTCATCAGGACAATTACTATTAATTTGTATGCATGAATTTCCCCCCAAGAATTGCACAATTGCTTCTAATTAAATTTTGCGCATTAAGGTGTTTGAGTAAAAGTGCTTCTATTATTTTTGCATGGCAGATATTAAGCTAACAGTTTTATAGGAGCTTGCTTCATTTCATTGCATTTTCCTGTAACAATGAAGATTAACTCCAGGTCTTTCTGGTCTGTCGTGTCATCACAGAACTTAGATGTATTTATCTCTCAGTTAGAAGTTCATGTCACTTTTTGAAAGGGCAACATAAAAGAAGCCTTCCAACCATATGTAAATGTTGTTTTTTATCGGAATCGAATGTTCTGCATGTGTTACAGGCAATTCCTCCCCTTTCCTCCCACCTGTTTCTGCAGTTGTCCTACAGCTTGCCTAGCATAGGAACTGCAGGTTGCATCCATGCATCAGATTTGTTATGGGCTGGCATGGCTGTAACTCTGAGGATATACATACATCATCAATGCAAATTTCCTTCCTTTAAGCAAGCCTGGAAACTGTCACAATGTGATGCTAATATTTAAGTAGTCATCTGGCCTCTTACTATTCTTCTTCAAAGGAAGAAGGGCATGCTAACTCCTTCCTTTTGTTATATGCCTTAAGCAATTAAGCATGTTTTTCCCAATTCTTTCTAGCACTGATATAATCATATATATATGATTTCTCAAGTCTTATGTGTGTCACTTATACTAAATTTTGCATTTTTGCTTAACTGTGTTTGGCCTCAGTTACCCTTTTTCCTCCTTAGAATTAAGCAGGACGGCTTTAAATTTCAGTTCCTTCAGATGTTTTTTTTAAAATTCAGCTCTGTGTTTCCCATGTTTCATAGGATTCCAGTAAAAATTCCTTGGGGCATATCACATTCTCCCAAAGTCAGCTTTCTTAAAGTCAAAAACATTTCTGAACTCCTCTAAGTGTTCCTGCCCTAAAGAGCATTTAGAGTCTAGTGAAACCATGATCACAAACCCCTAAATGCCCCACACTTCCACTTTAGTTTTCATACAAGCTTCATTTCCTACTCTTAAGTTCAGAGCTGCCTGTGACTGTAAACTGTTCCGATATCTACATGAGGAAACACATGCTTCCCTTCCTCAAGGATCTTTTTGCTCATCAATGTCAATATGTGGCCTTTATTAATACTCATGAAAATGAAATGGGAGCATTCAAGGAAGAATAATCTTCAGATGATTTTCCTGTCTCTTTTTCCTCTAGCAGTCAGGTAAAGAAGTTGTGAATTGTCATAAAACTGACAGTCTTCTCTTATCTGTTTTCTTTCCTCCTTGTTCTGAAAATGTATGTCAACATCTGAAAACTATTGCCTCTGCTGTCCTTAATTCTCCTCCAAGCTGACTTTGCTTCTGTCTCAGCCGAAATGTTTATATTTTTCCTTACTTTAATCTCAGCATTATCTCTGCGTTGCTTTGCCATCCTCTTCCTTTTATTTGTCCCTCCTGCTAATAAAACCTGCAGTAGATTGTTTGTTTGTTTTAGTTAAGGCCTTATGTATCAGGCATTTCAGAGGTATCTCTGAAAATACACGTCAAATTCAGCCAAGTAAAATAACGATTAGTAGTAACTTGTCTCTACAGCATCTAAGAGGCACTTAACATATTCTAAATATTTCTCAACAAGCATGGGGAAAAGGGTTTTTAAAAAAATAGCACCACCGTGTTTCTGCCTCTGAAACGTGTATGGCAGAGCAGACAGACTGCACAGCTCGAGTGATACCATGAAGTGGCAGCAAAGTTGGGGGAGAGCCTGATGGCATTGTGTTCTACTGTCATTCCTGGGGATGCAACCGTCCTTGCACAGGTAGCTTTCTATTTTTTTATCTCCTCCTGATTTTGTTCATCTTAGTTCTTCCTTAGAAGAAAGGAAGATCATTATTGCTATCAAGTTTTCCTCTCAATATGTCACCAAACCAGAGAAGCTTCAGCAGGCTCATGTCCAGTCTTGCTCTGTGTCTTGTTTAATCCTCTTAACAGACTCATAGCAGAAGCCCTAGCTTACCTCCTTTCTAGTGGGAGCAGATACCCGACAAGTGCCCCTCCAGCCCTCCCACACAAATTCTGACTTTCTGCTTCATAATTAGGTCATTACATCAGTATTAGACTGGCACATCCAGTAAAGGAATCCCTCTGGACACCACTGCTCATATGCTGTGCTTTACTCAGTTGCTTCTCTTTGCGTCATGCTGCTCCTCCTCTGCTGTGCCTCCAACAAAACATTTCTCTGGCAACTTCTACAGCTGGCTCTGTTCCCCTTCTTCCTTCACCACCTCTTTCCCTGCTGTCATTCCTGAGGTTTTGAAACCAGCAATGTGTCATCTGTGACCTTCACATCTTCACTGATCTTCCTGAGACTCTCTGAGTCTTCTTTCCCATCCCCTCATGCCACAACCATCTGACAAGACTAGCCAGAGGAAGAGGGTGTCCTTACCTCCTGGGGTCTAGGTTGGAGTGCTTTTGCACCTTGGGTGTTACACCATATGTTCATTTACAAGACAAATAGTCTTTCTTTGGAAGTGTTCAGACTGGCTGAAGAAATCTCTGACTGACTTAGGGCAATGCAATTATCCATTCTGGGTAGGTAAAGAGATTGCAACCCCATTGAAAAGCTGGTGTGGAAAGATAAAGCTGTCATCCAGGCAGAAAGGTTGGTGGTTTTGATTCATTGCTCATTTTTCTAAATGCTGTTGACACATAGCAATTAGTGGCAGTCTTCGATGTGACAGATCTCGGCTCAACTCCTGAAAACAGACTTTTAAATTAAACCTAGGTGACTGGAGGATTAAGGCTGAGGGAGAGGTGAGTGAGGATGGAAGGCTGTCTACCTCCTTAATTAGACCCTACCTGATTCAGCCAGGCGTCCAAGCAAGTGCTTCACTTCAAGGGCATGAATAGTTAATAGGGACAGTTTCCATACTAGTAGCTAACAGTGTGCTTATGTGCATTGCTGCATCTTAATATGAAGGAGAGCAATTTATCTGTAATGGGAACTGAGAAGGCCAACCCAAACACTGTGGGAGCTCGGGAGGTGCCAGCTGATTATTCTTGTTTGCCTGCTCCATTGTACAGTGCCTGGGAGCAGAGGTGCTGCAATAGCTCAAGACACTTTCTTTAGTCAGGTTCTTTTAGGGTAGCTTTTAGTAGGTAGGCAAGAAGGAATTATACCAAGTTCATGCAGTTTGTAGTTTCAATCAACTGCTCCAGCGCGTAATTCTTCTCTGCCTTCCTGGCAGTGGGGGGTCTTACTGCCACCTCTTCACTTATTCATGTTTATTCATGCACAGAAAGTCTCTTTTTATCTCACCTCTTATCCCCTTGCCTCCCCCTTCTCTTGGCCTGCCATTTGGCCTCCACCTCCCCCTTGTTATCTCTCTCTGTTGTCTCACCCTCATTTGGACCATCCCTTGTTTTCTTATCTCTGCCTGTCCTATGCCTGTCCCATACAAACACTCCAGCAGATGTGGTGGGAAATGCAAAGCCTCTGAAGGGAAGTCACGAGGGTGGGAGAGAGCCTGGAGCAGGCAAAAGCGACGACAGAAGTCCAGGCTCAGGCAGCACCAAGACACATTTGTCACAACCGCTAAATTTTCCCTCCTGCCAGCAGTCTCCACCACCTACAGCCTATTCCCCATTTTCTACGTGAGATCAGACATTCAAAAGAGCCAGACTGTGGCTCAGACCACATTTTGGAGTGTCCAGTGAGACTGGCAGAGTGGCTCAGCACAAATCTGTTCCCATCAGGCTTTTCTGAAGACCTTGGTGTCAGAGGTGCTTGAGGTCACTTACACACCTGATTACTGTTCACGTTCAAACCTGGGAGCGTGTCTGAAGATCTGTCTCACTTTCAGATGCTGTTTATTTTATTTTACAATGGGTTTTTAAAAATCAAGCAACATGTTAACAATACTGTTCTCATTTTGACTGCGTTTCCCATGTCATTGTAACCTTTTCTTTTGAGTGTGCTGTGCCGATTCAACCCTTGCAATGGTTTTAGAATGGCAGCAGAGAACTGTAAATGACATGATTTATATAAAAATAAAAATGGCTTTTGAATGCAGAGGATATGAGACAGAGGTAAGGTTTCCTTCAGAAAATCTGGAATTAAGAGCTAGACTTAGTTCTAATTTCTCCAGCCTTAGCCAGAGCTTGCTTGCCTTCAGCTGTTTGTATTTTATTTTATGAGTGAGTGGGTGTACAAAGGAAGATGACAGCCCCAGAGTGTTCATGGGTTTCTTCTGAGAAGCCATGAGATGGTTGTAGTGTTGGCAAAAGTAGTTTCTGCTGGGTTCGGGTCAGCAGAGGCCTTGACATCAGCCTTTTCAGCATGGAGTCCTCCAGCCAGGGGTTTGCTGTGGAAATACGTGTCTCCAGCCTGGGTATGCCATGGCACCTAATATTTTTCTTCTTGAAACACAGTACTTCAGGCCACTGATTCTCAAAATCCTATGCCACCTCTTGCAAAATATTTATCACTGTTACTTTGGTGCTGCTGGAGATGTTATGAGAGTGAGTGCAGTTGTCCCTCTGAGGAACAGTCCAGGGCAGCATGAAAGGGCCATTTGGACAAGGTTAGGAGAAATTCAAGTTCTTAGGCAGGAGGAGGGTCTGGGGGTTTGTCTCCAAAAGCTTTCATTTCATGATTTTTCAGGTGTTTCACAGTCCAAAAATGAAAGTAGGCATCTATCAATTTCTTTCATTTCTTTAGTTATCTGAAGTTTATTCCCCTAGAAAATGTGGGATGCTTTAACTTCACCTATGGGGAAAAAAAGTCAAAAAATACTCTTCAAAAAAAAAAAAAAAAATCACAATTGTCCCTTCAGTTTTTCTAAGGAAAGCCTCATTTGGAGGGGAGGAAGGTACTTTTCTGGGGGAGTCAGAGTTTCTTTTAATTTAGTCCTGGAGGTCTTCTGTCTCCACCAAAACATCAACAAGGAGTTTTTGTTCAGACTCATCCCTGTCCTTCACCATTTGCAAGTTCTCTCAAGAGGGAAAATAGTTGAAAGGAGGTGGAAGTTTAGAAGTGGTTGTTTAAAAAAATAAACCTTCACCTTTCCCCTCTATCACCTTTAGAGTCATCATTTGTAAATTAACAACTTCATGATGGAGGCATGAAAAGGTGGGACCTTTGCTATTATTGCTACCCTGGGATGATGATGATGTTGAGGAGTGCTTGTTGAGTGATGTTGAGGATCTCCTTCCATATCTTCTTGTCTCATGTTTGTATTCCAAAAACAAACCATAGCACTGATTCGGACCGTATCAGAACTTAAAAATCTTTTACATTATGAATTATTTTTTAGTATCCTTAATGCTTCCCTTGTGTTCAAGAAGACCTCGTATGGTTGGATAGCAGGGGAAATTGAGCCTTGTAGATATAAACAACTTTTTTAAAGGAGGGGGGGAAGGGGGGAAGGAGAAGTGTTGTTGCTGAATAAAAACAGAGAAGAATTATCTGTGTCATAAACATCTACAGTGTTTGTCATGAACCAGGAAATGGTTCTTCATGCCCATCTTGGATGTTCCCCAAATTGTCTGATGTCCCAGCTGGATGGGTGAAAGAGGAGACAGTAATTATCTGCAGGGTGGGAGAGACTTAAACATTAAGAGCTTTATGCCTAGGATCAGCTGGAATTTTTTGCTCATTCCTCACATATAGTCTCTGAGCTCACCAAAGCAGACAATATGAAAAATATTAACAGGATTCAAGAAGACATTAGTAATAGATTAAGAGTGCATGCCTCTCTTGTGAGACCTTTTCTTTCTTCTTTTTTCTCTTTCAGTCAGAAAATTCTAAAGGTGAGTAGGTGAAGTCAATTTTAATAATTCACAGACAATAATACATCTATTTCTTGTTTGACAGAGCTAGTGTTTAAACTATTAGCATTGTCTGGCATAACATGAAACAGGATCAGTCACTCATCCCTTTGAAACCTCTAACCTGGTCTCATTTGAATTTCTTCCAGCTTTGCCAGTAAATTTTAATAGTCTTCGTAGAGCTCTCAGCTGCCTTGTGACTTCAGACTTTATCTACCAGGTTGTGGTTAGGAGTAGAGTAAGACAGCACCATTCCTCGTCAGCTTTTCTGTATGCAATGACACAGAAACCTCAGTGCTACAGATAGGCATTGAAATTCGAAACAGACCACTCAACTGCTGAACAGAAATGGGTTTTTAAATCAGATTTTCTTTTTGGAACACTGTTCTGTAATTTTTGAAAGCACTCTTACTTTTTATTACTTCCAAATTGCTGAACTGGTACTACTTTGCAGTCATGCTTTGTATTGATTAGCTGTAAAGGAAAAGGGGGAACAACAATAATGAAAACAAAAAAATATGGTTTAAAATAGGACACCTGCCTGGTTTTTTTTTACAGTGATCTGTGACAAGTTCATGTTTATAATTCACTACATCTGTTACCAAGTTAGGGGTTGCAGACCTTAGTTTTAAAAATTTCCAGACCGGGTAACTAGGAGTTGAATTGCTTATTGTTCTTATTTTTAATTCTATTTGACCCATAGAATACTATGCTTTTACGTTCTGATTTTGAAAGCAAACCCATATATTGAAGCTTCTTTACAATAACAAAGACTTCTGACTAAAGTAATTGACTGCCACTATAGTTTTTCCTTAGATAAGAGTTGTAAATTTCCAAACCGCTAATCTTTGGCAGCATTTTCCTCTTGATCCAAGAATGTTGGATCCAATGTTGTTTCCATGTGTTGGTGGAGATTAAAAAGTGGGTTATGAAGGTGAAATTGGAACCAGAGGAAATGTGAGGTTTTAGGAAAAGCTCAGGTAGGGCCAAGTTTGCTCTGTCCGCTGTTTTCATAGCTATGAAACAAAGCCTACCGGGGCCTCTTCTTGTACTGCAGTGTCACCACTGATCGCACATTGTGACATTTGCTCCTCACTCAAAACAATTCTTCTGTAGTGCTAATCCTATAAAATTACCACAGTCTTTTATCCTGCACATAGTTGGCTGAAAGGGCTTGCAGATGAGTATCCAAGGTAGTATTTAGGTGTTTTTTCTGACCTTCCTTTCTCTGTCTCCTCCCCAGGGTGCTTATTGTTATTATCTTTGTATTTTACATATTTGTTAGATGCCTTCTGGATGGCTTCCGGGCTTAAAATAAAGGCCAAAATTAATCTTGACTGATGAAGTGAATCCCTAGAGTGAGATAGCTCAGGTATTATAAACAAAAAGTCGTCATGACTAGAATGTGACTAGCCCTATAGGTAAACCACCCACCTCTATAATAATTCAATAGCTGTGTGGCATAAATAAATGCGAGGGGAAGGGGGACACAAGAGTAAAAACAAAAACACAGGAAGGTGCCCTTTTCACCACAGTAGAGATCCACGGCAGTGAAAACTTACGAGCACTTGAAGAACAGCCAAAGGGAGCTGGTGATGGATGACAGGCAGTTTGTGTGCTGGAAAGCTCACAAGAAATATTCTTATTTTCACCTTCTAGTATTAGCAACCACAAGTAATTCTACTTTGGCTTAACTGCTGAACAGAATAAAGGAAAAAAAAAAGATTGACTTCATTAAGATCTTAAATATGGCTTTGTGAAGGATTTCCTACTCCAGAGTAATGCCTGGACAATTATCTTTGATACCCTTGATAACATAACTTGCTGTGACTGAGAATACCATGGATGCAAACATCTGCATCCAGTGGCCACTTCAGCTGGGATATACTTTCAGAGAAAGCAGGTTTCAGGGCCATGCTTTCTGGGTGAAAAACGTACGTGCAGGTACGTGACAGCTTGTGCACTTGGCTGTGGGTTTTGTGAGGATCAGCATTATATAACAGAGTTCATCAAACGGGCATTAGGTACACTGGCATGCAGACAACTTATGACTTACCAGGACTTTGAGCTGGGAAGGACCATTTAGAAATGTGACAAAGTGGCTGGAGTCGTTGTTGCTTTTGGCTGGGACTACCAAGTATTCTCCTATTTATCATGGAAAGAGGAAAGGGCCTGCTGAAGTGGTCAGAGGAATATAATCAATAACTATTTTTCCACACACCAACCAAGGAATGCCAATGACAGCTAGAGACAGAAAGAGCTAAATGCATTAGATGTGAATGCCTCCTTGGTTTGTATACCAATTTTTCCCCTGTTGCTGGCTATCTTTTTTCCTGTAAAACCTGCAGAATCTGTGTTGTCCCTCAATGTCTTTTTTAACTGCCAAGACCTCAGAGAGACACTGTTTGCAGAGCAAAACCTCTAGAGCATCCTCAAACACTGGGTGATGTAAAGGCCTTCTCAGGATTCCTGTGTAACCTGTTAAAGACAGTTCAGGAGATTGGCATGCTCCAGTAGATATATCACGCCTCTGTGTCACTTCCAAAAGCCATAAGGAGATTCTTAAGGCAGAGAAATGAACTTTATACCAAGTTCCTCTACAAGAAAATGTTCACTTTGGATCAGGGTTCAAAGTGAATGAATATCCAATTAGAATTTTTTGCATTTCCCTTTTATTCATTGCTATCAACTTGCCATATTTTTGCCTTCTCATAGAAAGTACCATCTAACCAATTACAGTGATCTCTGTAGAAATACACCTTGAAGAAAAGAATTCTGTTGATGTAAATTATTTTAACATGGACTTTGGATATTAGAGAAGTTCCTGAATAAGGAAATGGAGGGTTAGATGTTTCTGTAAGGATACTAGTTTAAACAGTAATGCTAATGGGAAGAGATGACTTGACAATGCACTGGTGGAGGTAAACAGACTCATTTCTGAGAAAATGGTGTTGACAAGCAGTGATTTTTGGGAAGCCTCCAGACAGAGTCGAGACTCTGACTTTAGGGATTTAGGCAATATAAAAATTATTATTAAAAAAAAAAAAAGACAACTCAAACATTTACATCAGCTGTGCCTGCAGCTTTTTCGTTTTTCTTTTTTTTCACATGCTTTTGTTCTATTAAACATTTCCAGAAACTGTACAGTTAAGCCTAGCACTGTGAAAAGAACTAATATCCTCTTTTGATAAACTCTTCCTGTGTTGCTTTTGTGTCAACTCGAGTATATTTCAGCTTCAAATTTAGGCTTCTTCAGAAGAATAGAATATGTAGGGCCTTGAGTCTGATAGACCTCATGTGGACCTGAACTGAAATAATCCCATTGAGTATCATGTTGTTGAATATGAAGTGGCCTTGAATATTCTCATGGCCTTAGGCATCGATACAGGGATGGCTCCCTCCAAAACCAAGTTCCAGGCATGCTGACAAAATCATTTCCTCATGTCCCATACAGTGTTTTGCTTTGGTTTGTTCACATACCCCAAATCAATTTTTATTTTGCCTAAAAAGATGGTGCTTTGTGGAGAGGGAGCTTACAAGCATCCTGTTTTCTTGCTTATTTTTTCGCCCTCTCCACAAAACATCCCACTGACTGCTGCTGCAAAGAAAGCAGATTCCCCTTTCTGTACCCTCAGATCCCTCCTGAAAACTCTCTTGTTGCCTTCAAAAATCACTGCACACTCGTGATGTGCTGTGACTTCTAGAGCATCTTGATGACGGCTGTTGTTTGTTGTTGTCTTCTTGCACGGTGTCTACTTATTTGTGCTCCATTTCCTGTACTGTGGGCATGGGAATGCAACTTGACCTAATGATTTAGGCTGAGCAAAGGAGAAAAATCGAGTTGCAGCAGTGTGAAACACTTCAGTGCAGCAGAAACGGTAAATTAGCTCATATAAAAGCCTGTTTTTCATGGTAGCAGTATGACTTCATGTTGTTAGCTGGCTCAGTAATGTGCAGCATGGCCTTGGATTATGAACATTTTGTGCAGGAAAATTTCTTTTGGTTCTGATTTGCAGCACAGCTAGAGCAGGAAGATCCTGGGTAATGGCAGAGGTTTTCAGACACAGGCTGTAATAATCACCATTATATATTTGTTAAGATTTTTGAGAAACATATGTGGGAAACTGTTTATTACATCTGTTAAGATTCTGCTCCATAAATGCTGACTTTCACCTGCATGCAAAAGTTGAAGGAAGCACACCAAGCCTAGATCAGTGTCTGGGTAACAAGACAGCTTTTCAGTTCACTGAGACCAAAGGAGCTCGTCCTCTTGCTGGAAATTCTTTGGATACCATCTTGAAATGTTTTACAGTATTTTTATTAGTACTTTCCACTCTTTGGTGGATCAATGGAAGTCTGTTCTGAAATTTTAGGCACTTCTTTCTTTGCATTAGCGTTTCAAATTAATGGTCTGCAACTGTAAACTTACATATTTGTACTGACACATTTTTTAAATATAAAGCTCTCATGTTCCTGCAGTTAAAGGAAGATCCAAAGAAAATGAGAATATCTGGCACCCTAGTCTCCACTATCAGCTCATTAGCCGATTCTGCAAATTTATTCTTCATGTGGAAAAAATGTTGTGACGTATTGGCTTGTTGGCTGTATCATACAAGTGTTACACTGGTAACTGTGTTACTATAAATTTCAAACCAGTGCATATTTTCGGCAGTTGCAAGGTATCTTCACGAACAGTCCTGGTGGCGCACTTTAGTAAGACATATTTTAGATTCAAAACGCTGGAAACATTGTAGGCAGTAAATATGATTTCATCCAGCCCTTATATGGATTGTACGGTACCTGGCTTTTTCATCTTTCAAAAAGATGCAGTTAGAATCATAGACTAGAATCATAGAATATCCTGAGTTGGAAGGGACCCACAAGGATCATCAAAAGTCCAACTCCTGGCCCTGCACAGGAGTCACAGCATGTGCCTGAGGGCATTTTCCAAACACTTTTTGAACACTGTCAGGCTTGGTGCTGTGACCATTTCCCTGGGGAGCCTGCTCCAGTGCCCGACCATCCTCTGAGTGAAGAACCTTTTCCTGACAGCCAAACTAAACCTCCCCTGACACAGCTTAGGCCATTCCTTTGGTTCCTGCCACTGGTCACCACAGAGAAGAGATCAGTGCCTGCCCCTCCACTTTCCTATGTTGTGAAGTTGCAGACTGCAATGAGGTCTCACCTCAGTCTCCTCTTCTCCAGGCTGAACAGACCAAGTGACCTCAGCTGCTCCTCATACAGCTTCCCCTCCAGACCCTTCACCATCCTTGTAGCCCTCCTTTGGATGCTCTCTAATAGTTTAATGTCTTATATTGTGGCTCCCAGAACTGCTCCCAGCCCTCGAGGTGAGGCCGCCCCAGTGCAGAGCAGAGCGGGACAATCCCCTGCCTTGCCCGGCTGGCGATGCTGTGCCTGATGCCCCCCAGGACAGGGCTGCCCCTCCTGGCTGCCAGGGCACTGCTGACTCATGTTCAGCTTGCCAGCAACCAGGACCCCCAGGTCCTTTTCCACGGTGCTACTCTTCAGCCTCTGCTTCCCCAGTTTGTACATCAAGTACCTAATACATCCAGATACACCTGTCATGTAGTTTTTCTACTAGAAATTGAAGATTCAATGTTAAGGATCAGTTTGTCATTGATTTGCTGTGACCCTTGGGGAGTTTTGCACGATTTCTGATGCTACAGACTGAGAAAGTTTTGTGCAGAGAGCTTGGGAACTCATTTTCATTTAAACTGTGACCTTCCTATACTTCTACAAGATAATGGGATTTACAGGGGAAGTTTATTATTACCAAACTACTTGAGTGAAAGCTTAGGTATCAGCTTATTTCTGCTAATGGCAATGTCATGTGGAGACTGTACAGTATTTTCACAGGGCTGAAGCTTGTCTCCTGTCCTTTTTCTTTTCAGTATGTGCTGGTGCACTGGGTGACTTATATCTCTCTGTTGAGAAACATTGTCTTCATTCTTTTTTACTCTCCCTAGCCTTACACTTAATTCTCTGCATTTTGATCACCTAATGATCCATTTTCCAATAGTATCATTAGTCATTCCACTTCACTATTTTCCTTCTTCTTTCCCCCCAATTGTCTGTTATCACTCCTTTTAAAATTTATTTTAGACATTGAATTTTACTGTTCCATCTCTTCAAAGCTAAAATAATTGTTTTACTTGTTGCTTTTTCTTTTTCTCAAAAGAAATATGAGACTCTTGCCCCAGAATACTAATTCCCCACTTTTGTTATGCCCCAGCATCTATACTGCCCTCTGTTTTTGCTGCCCAGCTGGCAGCAAGTGCAAGTGTCTTATCAATCTTTTTGCAGAAACAGAACTTCAGGTTTTATTCTAGGAGATGCCTTTTAAAAACATCTCCAAGAATCACAGAGCAAAAACAAAAAAAGCACATGCCTGGAAATAGTCTACTGGCGAAAAGAAGGGAAAGAGTCCAGCTTCTTGGTGTAGGTTGTTGTCAGATTTTTTTTCCCAGATATTGGTAAGTGAAACAGAACTTGATTTGGTGTTCATTCTTGATGAAATGCATGTGTCGTGCATATACATGTGCTTTCTCTCTCTTTCTTCTCTGTTTAAATCCCATTTAAACAGTGCTCAGTGACTGCTGGGAGTTGTAATCCATGTGCAACTCTGTCATGAGGCAAACACCAGCTGGAGGGACGGCTCTACAGTCTGCAACCAGTTGAGTTGCTGAGGAGTCATAAAAGAGGGAAAAAGGGGTTCATGAGAACTCAAACAGTGCCTTTCGGAAAGTGTTTCTTACACTCTCTTAAGAGCTGCAAAATCTGTATCTTGTACAGTTTCTTGTGCTTAGCCAGGGACAAGATTACATAACAGAAAATGACAGAACTTCACAGCCAAATTGGTACTTTCTCAGATTTGTTTGACAAGGTATTTCACACAGCTTCAGAGTAGACTGAAAGCACCTATAAAAAACCTGCTGTTTACTACATAGAAAGAAAAACAATTTTTTTTTCTTTTTATTGAAGGAAACTTTTTTTCCCCTGACAGAATTACGAACAGTTGTGAGTATTTCTATTTGGTTCTTTACTCCTGATAGATGTTTTCATTAGCCATCTCTAAAGCCCCAGTTTGGGTGTATTTGTAGAAGGTTATCTGAAGAAACACAGATGTTTGGAAGTTTACCATTCTTTTAATTAAGTAACGTGTTAGGGTATATTTATAGCTTTGCTGATTCAGAGCCATAGGTTAACAACTCTTGTACTCCAATACTATTGAGTAATTGCCCAGAGCACTATCCTAACACTTCTGTAAAACAAAGCACTAGGGACTGTTAGTGTAGAAAACTGCAGAATTTTATAAGGGAATTTTACCAGGGAGCACTATTAAAAATAAATACCTCTATTTATGGGTGTTGGCTAATGAGTGGAACATTAGAAAAAGATGCTAAGTAGTGATGGCTTCAGCAGTAGAGATTACAAATGTCAACAGATATTCCTGAGCGGTGAAGATATCATAGTTGCTATTACTGAGCTTCCTGCCTGGCTTCCTTGGTGTTATGCTCAAAAATAGCGAAGTAATTTGTACCTGTGTTTTAGAAAAGCGGATCTTGAGAATGTTTGATGATGGTATTAGAACAAATATTCTGGCTACAAGGGTGTTTGGACTCGGGGATCTTCAAATTAAGTACATCCCACCCTTCCTGCTTGTAATTGTCTGCCAAAGCAGCACACTAAAAGGTTAGTGAAATGAGAACCTTAGGAACTGTTGTTAGTGGAGAATGGGAAGGTAGCCTTACAAACTGCGTAGATCCTCTTAGGAAAATACATTGAATTAAAGTGGTTGTAAGCTGTGGGCTGTGAAACAGATCTCTTAACACTTGACATACACTACAAATGGAGCCATTCTTTCTTCAGGTGAAATTAATTTTAATGTACTGTGGTGCTGGTGCCTGTTGTAGACCATCTTGCAGCATACAGTGGCCAAAGAGGTAAAGTACGGAAATGATCAGTCAGGTGGAGGTTGAAATCCTGACCACAGCCTGCAGTGGAGCCCAGGTCTCATTTGCATAGTGTGTTTTCACAAAAGGGATTCTACTTCCTGAAGAGTGGATGCATTCAATAAAATGCTTTATGCCCCCCAGTGAGGGTTTTTGATGGGATGACTGCAAGGGGAGGGAGTGGTGATCCTGCCCTAAGCCTGGGCAGTGAAAGAATGGGAATTACAGTTACAATTATTTTCTTTTGTTTTGGTAATTTAAAGAAACACACATGCACACATATGCACACAAACACTCTGTCCTGTCCTGTCAGTTTGGAAACCATTGCCTCTTTTCCTCTGCTTTTTCTCTGCTGAAATGCTGCAATTAGAAGGCCTTGTGCTGCAGCTCCATTGCCACTCAGATGCTTTCACTTGCTTGCTGTGATCGTTAAGAAAATCAGCTTTGAAGAAAAAAAGACCAGTGATACCATGCTTAATTCACTCCCAAACTCAGTCCCACAGTAATAACTGACAGTAATCACACTACTGTTAGATAGAGGCTTAGAGGGACACTGCAGACAGTTCCCTGGGATCTTAAGTCCTGCTTCAGGGTAGAATTTGTGAGTGAGGCATCTCCTCCAGGGTTACTCACAGAGGAAGGAAGGGATGGCCGGTGTCTTGGCCCGTAGGCTTGAAATTCTTGCCAGCAAAGCTGGAGCTCTATGAAAAGGTCTGCAGTTCAGCAGCATTGTGGTATAAATACACCTCTGCAGCCAGGAGCAGTGGAAAGACAGAGACACTGAGGGAAGGCTTACTTCAGCTGTAAATGTTCATCCTTTGGAAAACAAGTATTTTATTTCACCAGTCATACCCAATTCAAAGGTTCTTAATATAAGCATCTCAGAAGTGACCTCGATTTTCCAAATCAGCTAGCACTGACTGACAGGTATTGTTGACATGATAAAGAAAAGTAGTATATTTACTGCAAGTAACCTTGCCCAAGCATAATTGTCTTCAATAGTGGCTGAGGTGGCAACTAAGTGGTGTTTTCTGTTGATTTCCATATTCAGTTACCTTCAGATAAAATGCTGATCTTTTATTTGGGGGTGCTATGAGCTGAGAATAACAAATGTTATTTAGCTGACACAAAATAGTACAAGTACAAAATTTTGCATGTATTCAGTGACAGTTCTGACCATAGGCTGGAGAAATGTGACATCTGTGCAGACAAGCAGAAGAGCCATTGAACACTTTAAGATTAAACTGAAGATTTTTAGTGTCCAAGTTACTTGCATTTTGAGGTGAAAGGGTTAATAGTTCTCCAAAATAAATGTTTCAAAATAAACGTTTTTCTTCAGAAAAACAAAACAATAATTGTTGTTTCAGCAAGATTTTCAACTTCAGAAGCTTTTTGTGACTTTAAATTCTTTCTGTGTTTTCAGTCCTAAGCTCTTGATCTAGGATTGGTGTAATATAACACACATTATGCTTGGCTTCCTAAACAAGTTCTTATTAAGTTACTGTGCTCTTTGCAATCTTGCAAACTTTTTAATTCTCACTTTACACTTCACAGCTATCTCCATGTGCGATGCAAACACTGGCTGTAAAATGAGCAAGTGAAACACCTCCCTGCAATTAAGAAAGGAGGTGGTTTCCTCAGTGGAAATAATCTGCATTGGCCATAACAAGAGCTACAACTCAGCATCTCATTTAACACTTCAGATTGTCTTTGCGTATGTGGGCCAGAGTCCAACAGCTTTAGGAAATCCTTGGTGGATAGTAATCTGGAACACAAAAAGCAGAAGTCATACTTCAACACAATTGATAGCCTCTACTTACTAGCAGTCTTTGGGCTAAATTATCATGGAGATGCAATTAACTGTCTTTCACGGAGAGGGTGGGTCCTTCCAGATCCAGGAGGAGAGGTCACAGATGGGGCGGTGTGGTTATGTGGTTAAGGGTAATTTGGCTTGCTCAGAAAAAGGTCCAGGCTCCGGGCACTTAGGCTGAACACATGCAAAGCCAGACAGCAAGAAATGCCATGTACCACCAGTCTACCACATCTGCCACCAGGCGTGACCCATCCAGACTGCAAATTCAGGCTTTTCTTGCTTTTTTTTTCCTTTCTTCCTGTGTTTTCTGTCAAGAAAGTAACTTTGACTTGCATCTCTGACTCGCCCTGAGGAAAGGGACACAATCAAGTGGGCAGTCTTTAGTCTTGTTGACTCTGTGGAAAGGAAATAGATTATAATCTTTCCTCCAGGTATTTGTTGTGCTGAATTCCCTCAATGGGCTCTCAAGTATTTTATTATGCATTTCATGGGGCTCCTCAAGCTATAAGCTCCAAAGTGGGAGGGAGTTTCATTATCAAAGCTGTGATTAGTGCCATGTCCAAAATGTGAAATAGTTGAGTTAATAATTTGTTTACATGTCTGAGACAAAGCAAATAGAGAGAGTCACTTCTTGTTGAGAAAACACGCTTTCTTGGCAGAGCTTAACATAGATGTTTCCAGCAGAATCTTCTCTCTTTGGAGTCTGTCTAGTGTAGGAAGAGAAGTGTTAGCTTCCCAGTTCAGTTTGAGATTTGACAATGCCCAAGGGAAGGGATGCGTCAGTTTTAAGGAATCCCCCACGCCCCACAAAACTTGGAAATTTTACATTTATAACATCATGTCTGCCTTGAGGAGGCAAAATGTTGTTATCAGTATTAACCTTTAGCTAGTTCTCTGTATTATTTTCAGTTGGGCATATTTAACTCAAAAGCCAGCCTGGCTACCACTCTGCATCAGTTCTCAACATTTTATGGACATCAGCATTTAAGTATCACCTTATGTATAAATAAGCAAGATACAATCAGGGTTTGAAGAGATCTGAGGGTCTTTAACTGGTGTTAATAGCTGTACCTTCTTTGACTTGTTTTTCAATGCCGTTTTAAAGGCAGGCATAAGGATTTGGGACAGTATTGTTGACACAGCCCATTCAGACCTTCTCTTCCTGGAAAATATCCACAGACTGAACAAGCTTTGTGAACCTTGTCATTAAACACTTTATGCCTCCTCCCAGTTGCACAAATGTCACTTGGTTGGATTGGATGTTCTGACCTTGCAATTCAGACATCAATTTCTTCCACATTTATCATTATTTATGTTTTTTTCTCTTTTTGTATGATGTAGGAAAATCAAACTAGTGTATTTGGGATCCAAAGTAGCCATGCGATAGGGGAGGTTGCCACAGCTACGGTCACAGACATTTGTTTTTCATGCTTTCTGAAGAGGATTCTGAGCACAGAAGTGAGAGCTCAGTCTGTCCCCCTGTTACTCAGTATGTTGTGTTGCCTCCACCTTGTCCTTCATGTCCTATGAGTACTTGTCTTGAAGTCCTGGCCTGCAGAGACACGTGCTGAGCTGCACCCTCCCCCCACTGCATGTTTTAATTTCTCCCTGGTGCAGAGCAGGCCCAGGGACGTGGCAGTCAAAGCAGTGACACAAAATCCCAGGCAGGACTCAGATGGAATCTTTATGAAATTGCAGTGCTCCTATTCTGTGAAGGCAGTGCTTTTCCAGTGCTGGATTGAGCACCAAGAAGAACTGGGTTAATGGAAAAAAGTGGAATAGCTTTACCTCCTCTTCTGTCCTTCAAAAGCCACTGGATTCTGAGTGGTACAGGCGTTGTAGTCTTGCAGAAGTTAAAAGTAATTTTGAAAGCAAGGAGGAGAGCAGCATAGCTGTTACTTGATTTTGGAGGAACATGTTCTCAACATTTCTAGATGTAGAAAATTCCTTGAAAAATCCCAGCAGATTAATATTTTCCTGTCTGGTGAATCTGGCACAGAAACTAAGATCTGGGAATTAGGATCAGTTTTAAAATTTTACAGATCATGAGAAATCAAACCAGAGGAATGTCACTAATTCATTTCATGAGGTGTTCATCTCTGCACTGCCAGGAGAATAACTGCTATATTTAACTGAGCAACAGCTCTTCAGCCAAAAACAGCGGATAGTCCCAACTCATTAGTTAGCTAAGCTTCATTTCTCCCTCCCACTCCCTTCTATCATATCTCTGGTGGCGTAAAGCCCATTGTAAAATTGAAAGTTGCTTTTCATATGGCGAGGCTGCACTGAAGGAGTAGCATGAAATGTTTTTCACACATTTTACTTTTGTCACTCAGATGTATTTAAAGGACAGATAATTTCCATCCCTGCTGGCCCCTGCTGCTTTAATCCAATTATTTCTTTAAATGTGCTATTAGGCTTAGATTTCCAGTTTACAGAATGCATTTTCACCTGAAGTGAAGTGCTGTTCAAGAGGCAACACAAATTTCAAGAATGAAAATTAAGGCTATGCTTTACTTGAACTGCATTGTGCTGGTAAATTCAGATCTGACTGCAGCAGGGGGCTCTGACTGTGAGGGCTGGCTGTGTTTAACACACCACCAGCATTCAGAAGGTGCAACCAAGCACATCTGCTTCTGAGTGCCATGCTTGCCATTCCGTTTCCGTGTATGTGAGTCATTCATCTCTTTCAGGTCTTTGCAGTGATTTTCAATGCAATGTGGCCTTTCCTTAGCAGCTTCACTTCATCATTTGAAGAACCAGAACCTTAAAGAAACCCTGTGAAAAAAACTGTGTCAAGAGATGACTTCATAAACTAACCTGGCAGTACTTCTGTACATGAGCAGCCTTGCTGAACTCAAAGTAGGTTGTGGACATCCCAAAGGATGGAAAAGTTGTAGGCCTTGTAAGCAGCAAGGTTGACTAGAACTGAGACTTACAGGTAAAGGATCCCTTTTTCCATCACCATGTCCCAGCCGTCTTGAGGTGGTATCATGAGCACACTGAAAAATTGTGAGTTGCAAAATTTTGCAATAGCTGTTCACCTTTGCAGACTAACGGAGAAAATCTGTTTTATGACAAGGTGGAAGAAAACAAATCCAGCCAGTGGATGAGGGGAAGGCATCTCTGCTGGTGCTTATTGTAGAAAGTCATATCAGTTAAGGAGCTGCTCAGATTGCACCCTCAGAAAGTCTGTCCTGAATGCCCCAAGTAAGTAGTATCATTGAATAATTTAGGTTAGAAAGGACCCTTAAGATCCTCCAGTCCAACCGTTAGTCTAATACTACTAAGTCCACCACAGAAAACAAGAACTTAGATATATAAAGTCTGTTGTAAAAGTTTTTGGAATCAGGAACTTCCGTGAGTGGTGAGGACCACTGTGGAAATATAGGTTTCATTCCAAAGATGCATTCTAAGTAGTGGACTTTGGTGTGCTTTAGCCAGGACATATCCATTGAAGTGCACACACTGTTGCCAGGATGAAATGGTTGTTTGAGTAAAATGATATTTCACTTACTGGCTGAGTTTAGGGAAACATCTGAAGAAGGTGGGAGCAGGGTGACTATCTGCTAAGAAGAGACTGATAGACTTGAGTTCGAGGTTCCCCCTCCTTTCCTTTTCTTCTTCTATACCAGTGCATCTGATGCTACTCATGTTAAATGTCCTCAGACTGTGTGGCTGCTTCTTACCAAAATATATTATGCGCGTATATATGTATGGTATATGCAGGTGTTTCACCTACCAAAATTTTTTGCTATTTTTGATAGCAGTGCTTCATGTGCAGATATTTACCCCCAAGGAATTCTAGTTGCATTTGGTACTGTAAAGTCAGAGGAACCCCAGTTTTTCATACACTTGATTTCATTTGTTGATGTTAAAGAGCAATTGTTTGCCAAAGTCTCTTTCATCTGTACCTATTCACTGTATTTCCTTTTTTGTGTGTGTCCTTCACAACTTTCCCACCTTTGCTGATCCTAGCATAGAAGTACTTTTGCTGTTTGCTGTTTCTTTCCAGCAGATGTGCTAGCGCACTTTCTTTGGCTTAGTGCTCTACAGGTCTGAATCCTGGTCTTGGAATTTCAGGCACTTAAAGTCTTTAATTCCCTTCTTCTGTCTCATTTGTATCCACCTAAAACAGGGCATGATCAAACTCCACCTATTTCCCTCTCACTTTCTGACTCACTGGTATATATTTATACCTGAGTTTCTCAGTAGATTTAAAATAACAGCTTTTATTTATGGACATCCCGTCCTTACTTTTTTTTTTTTCCCCAAAATGATGCAATAGTAAGTATTGGCAGTTTTAGCATTTCCCTTGTATGAAGGTTCCTTCAGGTTTGTTTGTATCTTCTAAGCACCAGCATACATGCATTGTACAGATCTATTTAGTTTTCAGGGTAAATTAATTTACTCTGATAATGAAGAGATGTCACATAAATCTGAAGTACAAACCCTTAATTTCTGGCAACTATTTGTGTATAGGCATATGCGCCTGTATTTTTACACTCCTAATGAGCTATCATTTGCTAGCCAAGATGTTTTATGCTTTATTTCAGAAACATTATTGTTGTTTACCCTGGAGTAAGTAAGCGCTGTTTATGTCCCAGTAAATCTTCTACTGGTCACAGTCCACAGAAGTGTTTGTTTATGGTCCACAAAATTTGGATCACTTTCTCTTGTCTTTTCCCTTGCTGAGTATGTCTGCCCAGACTAATTTAAACTTACAGGGGATCATCAAGTGAACCGCATTTACCAATATGACTGTCCCCATGGGGAAATCTGGTAAATGTTGCAATGCCTCAAGAAATGCTGAACAAACTAGTCAGTAAGCAACATCTTCAGGGTCTGTGCTGCTTACTTCAGGCACATTTGCTCAATGATTTCATAACAACATGGTCTGGTGCTTTGGTTGTCATAGGTCTCTGAGCCTTTGGGCTTTATGACAATTTTGATACAGTTCATACAAGGTGGAAGAACACTACTGGTGACTGGTCAGGTCTGAGCCACAGCTCTGCAGCAGGAGTGGAGCCCAGCATTCCCTGGGGAAAGGAGACAGAGGTCTCTGAGAGTGGTTGTGTCCATTGAGGTGCAGAGGAGCAGGGGGCAGCTGCTGAAGTCAAATATCATCTCTGCTTGGGCTCACGTCTATGAGTGTTTTTCCATCCGGGGACTATTTCCTCTCTGCAAAAGATGTCCTACATATCATATTTATAAATGTGTATAAACACAATATGTGTATCAGTAGAGGGAGAGAGAGACATAAATATATACATATGTGTGTGCATCTATATATGTAAATATATGTACGTATAATACATACAAAACTTAAGTATACATTAACCAAGATAAGCTGTGTTTGCCAGTGCTTTAATCTCAGTGGGAGTCTGTTATTGCTGGAGTCAGACTCTTGAGCACAAGCTGAGGGTAGGAAACGAGATTCTGGCATGCAGGGTGTGGGAGGAATCTCTCTTTGTCTATTCCCTCTTATTTTGTTTCAGAGTGCATACACAAATAACATTCACATGTGGCCACGAGTGATGTAATGCAGGCAACTGACTCCAAAAGAAGCTTCTCTTGTGAGCGTAGCCCCTTCAGAGCATGTATAACTTTATACAGCTATTAAATAATATGTTGCCACGCCACAAGGTAATATGAATCATTTCAGAATGCGCTTTTTTTCTGTGAGAAGTTGGAAACCTATTTGTATCTTTATCGTCCTATTAGTTTATATAGACAGAAGAGGCTGCTTCTGTCTGTATGTGGCTGTACATGTGCATATAGACAGAGAGGCATGAGACAAATTTCTTCTGGCTTGCCAGATTTTTGTGTTTTAATCTGTCTTCATTGCCTTTGCCTTTTACTTAGAATACCAGAAGTCTGTGGCACATAGATGCTGCTGCCTGTAGCTTGATCATCAGGTTAATGCTGTGGTTTCCTGTCTCAGGAGTCCGTGGCTGCAGGGCACAGAAAGCACTGTAAAGCCTGTTTTCTTGCAAACATGTTTGTGCTCCAGCACAATCCACACAGCACAGCCCCATTTCCAGTTGTTTAAATTAATTACAACAAAGGCAAAATTTGCCTAAATTGCTAATGTACCGGGTAGGAAACAGAATAATAGAAAATTGCAAATTTCTTCAGGCATCAGTGGAAATACGAAGCTGGCATTTGGAAAGTAATCACAAAAGTGCAGCATCTATTATTAAAAAAAAAAATTTAAAAATAAAGTCACGTAAGTTTTGTTCACACTGGCTCAAGAAACAATGGTTCATATCTCCCCTCTGGCTCACGGAGGGTCACTGGGAGAAGGTTCTATATGAAGTGCAACTGTACTGAAGAAAAGAGTTACATCAGTGTGAAACAGGGTATGTGAAATCAGATTCAGAGCCAGCATGAAAACCTTCTCAGCAAGGGCTGTTTTCACACACATGGAAGGTATTAGCACAATCCCTCCCCAGATAGCACAGATAGTGTCAGGAAAAAAAACTGGCTTTCCTGGATCAAGTATAGATTGCCAGGGCTTAAATTGCATGATAATGAGCCTGTATTACTGCTATTTATTTTAAGTACCAGCAACATATTTGGCACCTTTCAAGGCAAAAGTAAATAATGTCTTCATCCTAAAGAACCTGTGGTGTGAAAGCAGACAAAGGTAAGGCAACATATGAAGGGGCATACGGGAGGTGTTGTAGTCAAATGTAAATTATTTTCCTTAAGGGAAAAATGACAATCTGTGTGCGTAAGTTCTCTATGGCCCCAGATAGGCCTCATCTCCCAATAATCTAATTCTATAATACATTCTAATTGGTTTGAAAATAGAAATTCAGTACTTTAACTCAAACCCACACCCACACCCCCCACCCCAAATTTGAAAGGGGCTGGATGTCGAAAGCAACCTCAAAAGACCCTGCCTCAGACTTATCAACCTAAGGAAAAAAAAATCCAACTCACTCTTTTAATTTCTTTTCTATGACTTTAAACAAGTCAAATGACAGGTCTCCATTACCTCTAATTTCCAATTAATTAAATAATTATGAAGAGTACTGGAAACTGTAAAACCCCAAGGATCCTTGTGACATTTTGCTGCTAAAAAGCAGCTTGTGCTTGGATTTTCCTCTTTTTCCTTTGCAATGTACCCTTTCTAATTGCTGCAGGTAGAGTTCAATCTGGTCTTTAACACACAACCAGTCTTGTTATTTCCATTTGGATTGCAATTTTAAAATGAAAGGTAGCTTTACGGGGCCCTCTGAACTTCTCTGTCAGGTGAACCCTGTCATTATCTGCAATGGGAATGGGAAGAGATCTTCCACACTCAACACCTTATTTTCTCATTTTCTTAGCAGCGTGTCTCATGTATAGCAGGCAGGATATACCTGTTACGAGAGCAAAGAGAGACAGTTGTTTGAAAGGAAGTGATGGTGGCAAGAGAGGATCTGTGAAGCCTGTTGGTGTGCTGCTCTGGAAGATGGGGTGCGTGAACAGTGCCTGTACCTCCTTGGGCTTGGCTGGGAGCCACATCCAGCAGGCCGTTCCCAAGAATCACACCCTGGTGTCAATTGTCTGCATAAAAAGGATAGTTGTGGGCAAGAGCTGGGCCTTTGTACTATGTTGTTGACTTAGCTTTCTACCCTGCATAGGAATGTTCTCCATCCAGAGAAAATAAATCCTGTCTCTTGGCTAGAATCTGGTTTTTTTATTGACTAAGTGGTATCCTGACTCATTTGTGATTAGGGTAGGGTGTAGGTTGGAAGAGGATTTACTGAAGAAGTTGTATTATCTTAAAACAGATCTATACAAAGAAGTATTTGAGCAATTACTCTGCCTTTGTGTAGAGTATCAACCTACAAACAGGTTTCAAATGGGGCTTTACAAAAGTCTCTCCAGTATTTTCAGAGTGATGGGACAGGCAGCGTATTTGTTGAATCTGAACAGCATTAGGTGAGATTATCTTAACATTCAAGGACAGAAAGCCACCTGATAGTGAGGTGGGAGGAAAGGCTCAGAGTTCAAAGTGATCTTGACTGTTGGAGAAATAGTCTGACATGAGTAGGGTATGACTCAATGAGAACACATGCAGAATACTGCACTTAAGGAGGAGATTCCAAGTCTGCCATATGGGATGAAAAACAAGGGTTACAAAGCCATTTTCCACAAAGTAGTTTAGAGAGATCACAAGGGAATCGCCTTCTAAAACTTGTCAGTGTTGTCAGGATACTGTGGAAAAGCAGGTACCCTCCTGAAACTGATGAACAGGAACATTGTGTCTAAAACACGGAGTGTTTCTTCTAACTCAGTGCTGGCAAGGCACAGGATGGTGTCTGGTTTTGCTACAACAGGATGGTGTCTGGTTTTGCACACCACATTGCTGAAGGGTGTAGATTTTGACTCAGGGAAAAGCAACAAAACCAGTTGAAAGTTTAGAAAACATAGGTTTTAAAGAAAGATGTGGTTAGTGATATGTTTAGTACAGAGAGGAAGCATGGTAAGTCTTTTAGTAAGTAGAATGATGCTACAAGGGGGAAGGGAGTGGCCAATTCTCTGTATTGATTGAATGGGACAAAAAAATAAAAGCCTAAATTGCAGAGAAAATGGTATACATTAGATATGAAAAAATGTTGCCCACCACAAGGTTGACTGCGAAACAGAGGGAACTGAACCCAGTTCTCCCATGTCTTCTGATGTATGTTGTAGCTGTTCAGCTGTTGCACAAAATCTGGCTATCATCTCTTGTGGCCACAGCACCTGCTATGTGCTGGTTTCAAGTTGGGCAGCTTTTGCCCACAGTGTGTGTAAGACATAGGGCATAAGGGTCTCTGTGTTTAGGCATTTACCTGTCGTGAAATGGAGTTTCATTGTGGATTGGATGGGTTCCAGCCCACAGAATTGCAACTGGGCTCATACACATCCGCGGCGGCGCAGATTAATTTAGGACTCTGGAAAACAGACGTCCTGAATCACTGCTTGAGGTATTACTGCCTACAACAAACAGTCTCAATCTTGTCTTCAACAGAGGCAGCAAAGTACCCGAACAGTGAGGTATTCATAAAGCTGTACTGTTACTTAATAATTTTATGCCTCTGAATTTCCTGGGAGAGGTCATCAGAAAATGAGATAAATAGGCAGTACAGCAAGACAGAGTCATAAGTAATAACGCATTTGTGCACAAACTGTTAACTTTGCTCTTCTTTTCATATATTGGGAAGATTTGGATCAACTCCTGCTTTTTGAAGTTGTTTGTGTTACCATAGTATTTTTTTTTTGTCATAACATATTCTAGATGAATACTAACTAAATTACTGAGATATCACTAGAACTTTAGAGGAAATAGATTTATAACTAAAACAAGAAAAAGTGATCTAGTTTGGAAAATGAAAATGTATTCCCCAAATATGACAAACTCTAGGCCACTTAAGGTGAACTATTTCCACCCATTCTCCCCACCCTTTTTTTTTCCTTAAGAGAGATAGAAAATTAATTAAGAAGCACAAAGCTCTTAGGCACTTTAGATTAAAGCTAAAATATAGTAATGATAGCTTGATGATTGAATGACATCTGCCAAACTTCCTCAGGGACTTCAATAATGTGAGGGTAATAGATCATTAGAAGTGTTGAACGCTGTGTCTGACATGTTTAAATTTATGTATCACATTCCTCCAAAATAAAAAGCTTTGTTAAAAGCTTTGGAGGGATGTGGGATATGCATGCAAAACCACAGAATAGGTGATAGTCTGAACTGGTGGTACCAGTTAAGTAACCCAAGATTGCCTGCCTAGTGTATTTTAAATATGTTAAAAGGGAACTTAATTATAGTAACCTTAACAATGTTTCCTTTGCAATTCCTTTCTAGAATGCAAAAGTGGTTTGGGCGAATGTATTTCAGTTTGGCTACTGATGGGGGTTAGGATCCATTATTCATATTCACTGCTCAGCCTAGTTGATGGCTCTCCATGAACTACTTTAAATCCATCAGTTTGGGTCATGTCTTTAGATCTGTACAGTCAAAAATTATATAATAGTTTGGTTAGTTTATGTCAGCTGTAAGAAAATCAATAGTCTTGGCACTGGGTGCTAAGAATGTTGCAATTCATCCTCTGGGTTCTTTGAAGGAAAAGACACCTCAAAGGAAAATACAGCTTTGTGTCCAGTAAGGCGACCACCTTGCCTTTAGGTGCAGCAGATCTCTGCAGAAGCAGTGCTGACTGCTCTTGGGGAATCTAGAGTTAAACAGAAACATCCCTTGTTCAAAACACAGAAGAGAAGCTCTTGCAGTTTTCCCTCACTAACTGGGAAGACCAACTATGAAGTTATGAGTACCTTGTGGAGCAAGGATTAAAATAAGCCAAATAGCAGAGATCTGCCAAGTAACCCAGCTGACATGTATGTCATAGTTTGTGGAAAGGTACATAAAAGGATATCTGCACTGGACTGTTGATTTTTTTGATGAACTGCTTTAAAATGTAGTTCATACTTGACACAGCAGGTGATGGACTTGAAATATGAGCACCACATCCAAAAAAGGTCAGATAAATGCCATAATTTACATTAAGGTCAGGCCGCTCAGGCTCAGTGTGCCGTTCATGACCTTGCATTGTATTGTCACATACTCATAATGTAACAATGGCCAATGGCCCTGAAGTATCACAGAGCTGATCCAAGGATCTGGCTGTAGTTTTGGTAGATTGATGATAGGTGGACCCTGATCTGTTCCGCCCTCAAGAATACCTTTCCTCTCCTCCCCAAACTTGTTAAATCCCCTCTTTCCGTCTTGTGACAGGCCTGCGCACTGCTCTTTCTGGGTCACTGTCAAGGGCTGTTGTATGGCATACCTGAACCACAGTCATGACTCTGCCATGGCTCTGTTTCCTCTTGCTGGTAGGAAACAGCAGCAGGCCGGACTGCCTGTCCTGTGTTGTGGGTTTTTCCTGGGAATGCTGTTTGCTTTGGACTCTCGGCTCACTGGCAAAGCTCAAGAGCCTTTGTGAATCCCTGAATTTCTGCTCTTCATGAAGTGGAAGGGTGGATATTACCTAGACTTGTGCTCATATTTCATGTGAAGTATGTGGTATGAACCCTCCTCAGGTTACTTTTTGGCCATGGAGCTGCACAATAATAACAGACGATGCTGTACATTGCTCTAACAAATGTAGCAAAACTTTGAGTTTTCTTTCTGTCATCCTGCTTTCATAGTGTAGTGTCATGTAACTTCTCTTCATTTAACATCTAAAGGTCATAAAGTATATGTGAATTAGCTTATTTTTTACTGTAACTTTGATCAGTGACAGCAGACATTATACTGGAAAATAATACTGAGAGAGGACAGAAAGAGAAATAATGCTGGTTTTGAGAAAATAAGGATTGCGGGAATAATACAGACATAGCTGCTACTACTCATACTTGAAATACGGTGATTAGCTTCAGCTATTAGCTTCAGCTGGTGACCAGCTCTGAGACCCTGAGATTAGCTAGTTAGGTGGCTCACTGTTTATTTGAATGGGATTTTTATTTTAAAAAGACTCTTAAGACACATGGATTCTTATTAAAGTCCTTTTTTCTTTTCTCTTTCTTCTTTTTTCTCTTTCTTCCTTTTTTTCTTTTTTCTTTGTTTTCTTGTTTTTCCTCCTTTTCCTTATTCACATGAATTTACGACAGAGCTCAGTGATGGCCTGGTTCTCCTTGCTTGTCCTCACCCTGGTCTCTGTGCTCTGGGAGTCATGCACAGCACTGGCAGCAGTCGCCACCCGACTGTGTAATTGCGGCCTCGGAGCAGGGAGCGGCAGGCGGCTGCATACCATGGGGTAGCTGTCTGGCAAGAGGCCTCCTCCTGCTTCACTCAGACGTGTCAGGACAGCAGCTTGAAATGCTTTGTGAAAACACAAAGGGAAATGAAAAGCTTCTCCCACTGCTATCCAGAGGCTGCAGGAGAGATGCCTCCAGAAGGTTAGGAAAAAGTTTTTTACTGAAAGAGTGATAAAGTACTGGCATCGTCTGCCCGGGAAGGTGATGGAGTCACCATCCCTGGATGTGTTTAAAAAAAGATTGGATGTGGCACTCAGTGCCGTGGTTTAGTTGAGGTGGTGTTAGGGCACGGGTTGGACTCTGTGATCTTGGAGGTCTCTTCCAACCTGGTGATTCTGTGATATCAGGAATTACTCCGGTGCTGTTCAAAACTTCAAGGGGCACAGGCATGGTCCATTTGCAGCTGTGTGGATATTCCAGAGGTCAACGTCCTAAAATGAAGGAAAAATAATATCTCAGTAGGTTTTCTACCATACTGTAAGTCAACAAGGAAGTTAGGAATGTCAAGTTGAAGAAGGAAGAAGGATTTTCTTGTTCCTGAATGTTTTGTCAAAAAATACTGTTGCTGTATGACAGCAGTCAAAGGCTTGTTGTAAAGGTGAATGAAAGCCTCTACATACCTAAAGCAGTGGAACAAGAATTCATGAGATAACATTTTTAACATAGATAATCATTGTTCCAACAGAGACTGTATTACCCATGCCTGACATGAGCTGAACACCTCCAGAGACAATCATGGGAAGTGTTGAATTCTCCTTTCTTTCCTTCACATAAGAAAGTCACCAAAGTCAACAATACCTCATTGCACAAAAAAAAAAAAAAAGCAGAATTTAGCATTTGTTGTAGAAACAGAAAACTGAAAATATTAGTTCCATATTCTTATATAGGAGTGGCTTTCTTGTTCAAGTGTAAAGTTCTTATTTTACTTTTTTTTTCCAGTCTAGTTTTTATTTATTAAATATTATAAGTTAATTACCAGGATACATGTTTATTTTTTGCCTTCTTGTTTTAAATTGAAAATAAAGCTATTATGTATTTCCCTGGTATTTTCCCTTTCACTCCTTCCGAGCCGAGAGGTAGAAAGTCATTCCCATCCTTGAGTTCAGAAAGCCATGTGTAGCATCATCTCAGGGCATGAAATCACTGGATGGAAGAGTAGGTGTTTACATTCTCAAATGAAAGGGGATATTTTCAATAATATTCATTCATTCAGCCCTGATTAAAATTATTGAGATTAATGTTTATTAAATGAGAGTAGAGTTATTTGAAAGTGTAATTCTTTTGCAAATCTCTCTTACAGAGCATACCTGCTGATTTAAAGGCATCCTGCTGAAGGTTTGCATTTCTAAACCTCATATGAATTTGAGGCATGGCTAGTGAGATGTCAGATGAATGAAAATTTTGGCTTACGTTGATGGCTGGCAAGAGACAGGATTCTATCTGCATATTTTAGGACTAATGAGAAGCTGTGTATTTTCTTTCAGCCAGGTCTCTGAAAAGTCCATGGATAAAAAGAACTTTTCACAGCATTAAAAATAGTGCTGTATAAAAATTTAGTCAGCATCCTCTTTTGGAGGCAATACATGAGATTATAAATAAAATGAAAAGATTAATTTAAAACGGGGAAGCAGTTTGATAGTATATGAAGGAAGCTATGAAACAGGTTAGATGCTTTCTCTAGAAGGAGGACAAATATTATGCTTTTGGCCTCATTTATGTGTTCTTCATATGCCACAAAATATTGTAGTCATGTCTGCTTTCTTTTGAGGTTTGGACATATTTAGTCATAACAGCAGTTGTGGCTTGCTTGAGGATCTTGCTGAGAATCTGTCTACTGAGTGTTTTACTTCTCTGTCTCATTAACCCCAGGACAATTCATTGTAGCGTAAGCTTTTGGTTCAGTTTTGGTGATGTATTTGCAGTTTCTCACTTTGAGGAGAAATTATCATATCACCATTTTGACTGTAGTGATTTAGAGATCCATCTGATGTTGTAAAGCCTGAAAAAATTCCCAGAGGTACATTGAACACAGGGAGTTGTTCACACATACATACCAAATCTGAGGAAGTTGTATCAGTAGGTCTTACCTGTGTAAATTAAGAGATGTGTGTTCTTCTAGTCCAGTTTCCAACTCTGAGACACACCATGAAAGTGCCTTTTCCATCTCCTGTGTAGTTTTGTGAATACCCTCTTACTTCCCAACTCCAAAGTGATTGCTTCAGGAGGTCTTATCCAGAGGGATGTCTCGCTTATTTCCTCTACTCTAGCCTTTTTATGTGTCAAAGAAAGAAGCTGCTAAACTGCACACTCGAGACTGTGTATATACAGAGAGAGGAGGAATAGCTCCTTCTCACTTAAATTCTTAAATGCCACCTACACTTTTGAAATTTCAAGGGCTCAAAAAAGTTTTGGACTGGCCACCTTCACAAGGATGAATTTCATCTACACAGATGTCTAGCAATTCAGGAGTTAAATTCTGTGCTTTCCCAGAGAGCAGAATTTCCTCCTCTCTCATGTCTAATTGAAGGGTACATATCTACGATCTACTTTGAACAGATTTTGCATTTGCTGCGCCCAATGTAATATGTCAGATTAAAGCCTAATTGATATTAATTGTCAGTTTGACAGGTATTTACGTAATACACCTGTGATTTGCCCATGCTGCAACATCAAAGAACAATGTAGTCCATTGTCAATCTTGTAATCTTTTTTTTCCCTCTTGAAGACCAGATCATTGTTCAAGAGTAAATATGAAGTATCTTTCAGGAGGTTTGCATTGGCATGTTTCCTCCCCAGATGTGATCTGACTAACAATAGAACAAACCTGTGCTGATTTTGTAATGCCAATTCCAAAATGATCAGGAATCACTTTGAAGCACATGTTTTCTGATAAGCAAGTTCCAAAAACAAACCTATGCTGGTTTTGTAATGGTAATTCCAAAATGATCAGGAATCACTTTGAAGCACATGTTTTCTGATAAGCAAGTTCCAAATTCTCATCATCCTGCTATGAAACGGTCCTCTCACATTTTGTAGCATGTGGATTCTGACTCATCTTTGCATTATGCTCTTCAGTTTTATCTTGATGTAAGCCCCATTGACTTAATTACACTGGCATAAAGATGGAATGGGGAAATGGTCAACCACGCCCACTAACAAGTCCATCGTGAAAATATGGAAGTTGTTCTTTTGTCTTCAGGGAAATTTCGCCAGAATGGGGTGTCTCTTCTAGACAGACTCTTTGCTATTTTTAGCAACTTGCGAGAAAACTGAGGTGTATTCTCCGAATCATACCTCGGTGCAAAAAGGAGATATGCATCAGAAGGCTGTAACTAGAAATGGGAAATTACGAAGTCGGAACTTGCTGTCTTTGATAAGGCAGGGCATGGTGCTTCAATCAAAGACAGTATTGAATATAATTCTGACATGTTTATTTTTAGCCAGTGTGCAGCATATGCAGTGTACAGTTACCTAAAGAAGAGATGAGGAAGAGAGAAAATAAGTCAGGATGGTAATTTAGGGCCACACTAAAATACAAGGGAGGAAATGAAAAAATAAATGTTATTTACACATCAAAATGCTACAGGAAGCTACAGTCCCTATACTACAAAGGACATGAGATCTTGAGGCTTCAGGAAGATTTGGATTGTGGTGTTCTTGAAACGAGGACTGTAGTGTGAATTCAGAAAGTGCAGCAGAGGATATGAGTTTCCCTCACCAGCCATGGCATCCTTGAGGGCTGTTTGGGCTGGTTGTTTTCTCTGAGACATGTAACATGATTCTCCAAACCCCAAGTTATGTCTAGCAGGCAGGATTTAACTTTTAACTGGCGTGATTTCAGTTATATCAACAAAAGATCTCGGTCTCCTGCCACAAACAAACAACTCTAAATTAACTGGCCTGAATAATTGAACAAGGGGTTGTTTGTTTGTTTACTTCAATTACTGTTTGTGGTAGCAGTGGGTGGAAATGAAATCTTGCCACTGCTTTCTAATGTCTATCAGATTTGGGACTTTGTTCCTCTCTGAACCTTTGCAATTCTTCATGGTATTTTTTCCACTACTACTTGCATCTCCCTTTATTTTTCATTCCTGAGATTCTAATATATTACACTGGGCGTTGTAGTACTCTTGATCCAAGAACACTATTGTCTTTTCAAATCTGTGAGACCGGGTTTTTTTTTTTTTTCCCTAGTTCTTCCTTTATTTATTAATTATTTTTCCTACATTTTTCAATCCTCTGTGTTTCTCTGAATTATTTTTTTCAGGCAATGTCTTTTCATTTTATTGTATTCCAGCCTTCTGAACTCTGTAACATTATTGGTATGTCAGATGCACTAGTTTTATTTCTTTATATGTCCTTTGTTTAAAAGTCCCCTGCTTTTCTCAATGCACTACATCTGCATGTACAGTTGTAAATACAACTATCTTTTATTTTAAATGCCATTATCACCATTCAAAAACTATTATATAAAATGTCGTAAGGGCCTGGCTTTTCTTCAGTTTATATTGCCGTGCAACTCTTCCAGGGTTTACTGTTTGCTCCCATGGTATCAGAGTGAAGTATTTGTTCTTTTGCTTTGCCCTCTCACTTTGCATAAGCTACTGATTCCTTTGCTTTGTGTTTTTAATTCCTGCACTATTTCTGTGAGCTCTCCAGCCTACTCTGCTCCATGCTCCTGTGCCTGTTTTACCCTACAAGTTCAATATGCTTTTCCCTAATTCTGCTTGTTGCTGAACCGATGGAAGCACAGTCTTTCCACCTTCTTCCTCATTCCCAAGTAATAAATGCAGCCGTAGTTTACATATGTAACAACTGAGCTTTGAGCCTCTGTTCCACTTTCCGTTCTTAATTTGGTTTCTGTGACCTAGTATTTGTCCCATGTCAGCCATCACCTCACAGCTCTGGAGCTGAGTCACGGTCCAGCTCAACCCTGGAGTGTTCAGTTTTCGTGCTGATGTTGTATTTTGGATGCTGTTTCATTGGTTCAGTGCCGGAACCTGCAAGAGCTGGAAGTATTTCTGCAGCTACCCAAAGTCCTGAAGGAGTTAGGGAGCCTGTAAAATACATGCCTGGTTGATGTCTATGGTTCAGAGATGCTCTCTGACCCTGCCTCATCCAAGGCTCGTGCTGTATGTTTAACAGTTAGCACAGCATGTGTGCCCGTGTATCTGAGGAGGCAGAAACAGACTGTTGAACACTGTTTCATCGACTCTTGTGGGCCGAAAGTGTGAATAACCTGTGTTTAATATGGTTGTCTAGGCTGTTTACATTGGCTTTTTGAACCACAGCCAAATTAAATTTCTGAGGAGGCTGCTATTGCTTTCTAAAGATGTAACCCCCTATCTTTCTTCATCAGCTCAAAGTTATTTACTAATCATTACCTGTGTTTGGCAGAACAGCAAATAAAACAGGCGCTTTGTGTTTTACATGGTCTTGGTAAATGTGTATTAAAATACAACATCCTTTTATTTGAATAATATTCATAAGACAGAATATTAATTATTATTAACGTTAGAATATTACTGGTTTGCTCTATGCCTTAGGAGATGGCAGTCTCTGTGGTAGCATTAATTAATGTGTAGCTTGGCTGTGTAGGCAGAAAGCAAACAATCTCCTAGCAGGTTATTCAACATTAGCATACAGCCTTCCCTCTCGTACAGCACTTTCAAAGAGACTCTCATCCACTGTGCTGCAACCTTGTCCTAACCTTATGTTAACAAATTTATAACTTGGAAATTATTCTGCTGACATCAATGGTGTTACACCATGCAAAACCTGTTTAAAATTAGGTCCGAGGCATTTCAGTTTTAATTTTTAAAATGTGTTCTAAATAGTATTCACAGTAATTGATGGCTTGGGATTACTTTTCTGTTTCTAGTTCAAAATTAAGGTTTTGTAAAGGTTTTTAGTCTGGTTTTCCCCTCTCTTCTTTTTATACTTAAGTTGCTCCCTTAGGCAAAATCACTGATTTCCTATCTTCCCCTTACAATATTATGAACCAGCAAACAGAGTTGTCTGCCAGTTCATTCTTGAATATAGTTTCTTTTTAATGCAAGCAGAGCGTGCAGGAATCTCCTGCTTTGCAAAACAGAAACTGCCTGTCTGTCTATTGTCTGTGTACACAGAGAAACAGAAATACACTAGAAAGTACACCAGTAAAACATTTAAAAACCGGAAATCATACCTGAGTTAAAGGAACCTTATTAAGGTACAAAGTCAAATATCTCGAAGCTTGGTAATGCAAGCATTACAAGATCTTAGTTTTTCAGGGATTACCTGCTTGCTTTGTCTAGCCAACACCCAGAGCATGTGAGATGTTTCAGGGATGTTGGACCTCCCAGAAATTTAAGCTATCCATCCTCAGCAGATCTGTGCTGGGCACGTGCAAACTGCCACACTTTTGTTTTTCCAAAGGCACATGAGTTGACCAGGCTGGAGTGAACTTTCACCAGAATGGCAGAACACATCCACGTGGAAAAAACATGCTTGTTTTGAGTCCTGGCGATAAAATATAGTAGGACTAGAGCAAACTAAACTGTCCACAGTTTTCTTTTGATAGTAGCTGAGACATGATGGTGAAGTAACACTCAGGAGAGACGCCCAGGAGCCAGGGATGGAGCCTCCAGGTCGCATTCTTCCTCCATTCCACTCAGACTCACAAAAAAAGGGGAAAGAGGGACCTCTCCAATACACAAAGTCACAGGATACAGCTTCTCAGCACTGTCCTGAGATGAAGAGAAAACGGAGGTGCAGATGGACACACAAGCTCCAGGGCTGCTGGAACACCACTGGGAAGCCTTTGTTAAAGGCAGGATAAAGCCCTGGCAGCTCTGTAATGGGAGAAAGCTGAGCCCACCAGCAGCCCAAAACAAGGAAGTATTTTTCCTGTGAGACATTTTCTTGGTAATCTGCTCAGTGACACGCCGGTTAGGAGCATCCTTATTGGTCTCCTATCAGCTATTGCTGCTTAGAAGGAAACCCTTGTTGGGTAGTTCAGGTGAGCCAGTGGCCTAAAGTCATCTCAGGGGTATGTGTTCACTGGGAGGAGAGCCTCCTGGAAAGGAGTGAGCTTGTCTCAAATTTTCCAAAGCCCCACAGCAGTTCTGTGACGGCCAGGCAGCTGAGCCCAGCCAGCCTTGGGAGCGCTGGAGCCAGGAGGAGGAAGTGGATGGGAGGTTGGGGTGGCAACTGGGGGCTCAGATAACAAGTGCTCATGCTAATCCAACCTACACGGGTTGTGCGTGTTGCTGGTGGGAAGATACATTTTTAGAAAATGTTTAAGTAGCACCAGAGGCAGTGGTGTGACCTGTAGATGACTTCTCCATTTATAACTATGGAATGCAGAAAAAAGGGGGAAAAAAAGAAAAAAGCCATGCAGGAGATACCTCTATGACTAATTCATCTCTTCCGTAGAGAAACTTTCGTTCCTTACAATTAAAAGGGAATTTCCTAATTCAGCTTCTTTTTAAAAAGTTATTTCCAAGATTGACACAACATTGATTTCTCCTTACCTGGACTTCAGATTGCTCTGAACATTTAAGTATGCTGAGTTTTTACTGAAAATCCTTCAAGAAGAACTCATTTTGCAGTTTCTAGAGCAGCAGACCTTCTTGAGCCTTTGATAACTAATTAACTTACCCGTTGGTCAGGTGTTACCAGTAATAATACTCTTCTCTCTTCAGTTTCCATATGTTACTCCTGCTTTATAGCTGTAAAGAATCACGATTGCACTGGGATTTCTTTTTACAGAAAACTGACTTTAATATATCTCTTTTCACTTGTATGTGGTAATGGGATGACCAGTGTACTCTCATGATTGTTTTCAAAAGCCAAACAGAACCTGATGATGTCAAGTTTTAACTCCTACACTGGTGCACTTATAAGCTCACGCATTCCTTTGCAGTCACTTTTGGTGAAAGATAGCCACAGCGCAGTCCTTAAAAGTCACGGCTGTATTTTACGTAGTGTGATTATATGTCATGCCTTCAGTGGAGAAAAAAATAAAAAAGATTTCTCAGTTTTTATTAAAACAGGCAAATCAAAACAATCCCAAAGTCAAGGCAGAAGGAACATAGCATCGTTCTACTCATAAGCCAGTATCGTGATTTTTGAAGGTTTGGGTTTGACAGCTGATCACCTTTGTATGTACCCTGCAAAGGTCTGTTCTGATTTTTTGGGGTTTCATGCATTGCAGGGAAGGTAGCCTGAACTTGTCCCACCAATTGATGGATCCTGCACAAGCATATTTCAGTATCCACCTTGATTTAGAGGGATTAGTTTGAACAAGTCCTAATGAATCTCCTGAGATAATATCCCCTGAGGAAGGCAGGAAACCCTTTAAAATAAAAATGATGACTTTGCAACATTACACGTAGCAAATTTATTTTCTAGGGTAGTAGAAGCATGAACAGGAGAAATATTTTTGCCTTCATTCTACTAGGATTCCTGCACCTTGGTCCCTCCATGACATCAACAGCAGAGCTCCTGCCTGGAGAAGAAAATAGGAAATACAGAGTACTTACATTTTTCCAGTGAAAATACTTTCTCCCCCAAAAGACCACTTTGGTCTTCCTATTATAAAATGTAAACACTTTTTTATAGTTTGAGTATAACCACGCTTTAAACAGCTGCTGCCTCTCACCTGTGCTGCAGCTCTGTTTCTGCAGTGAATTAAGCCCTCTCTTCACAGACTGCACATCAATTGCAATTTTTTAAGTGCTTTGGGATCCTTTGGGTTGAAAAGTATGGTATAAATTTAAGATATTAAATTGTTAAGAAGAATAAGAGCATTACCAGATGCTGATACTCATGTTATAACCATGCTGTTAACAGCAAGTTGGGAGATACACTTCATCTCTGTAGCAGGTATCACATCGCAAAACCCTTTTCATTAACTGCACATTAAAAGTCAGGAGGATGTTTAGCCCCAGCTATTCCCACTGTACAGCAGTCCAGAACTTGCATGATCTTATAGCTAGGAATTTTCTTCTAACTTCCCATTGTACTGGCATTTTTAGCACGCTTATATCCCTCTGCTTTTATACCACTGTCCTTCACTTAAATAATTCTGTCCTTTGATGATGCTGTAGCATCTTCCCCCAAGTGATGGCGTAGCATTTAGCTGTTTCACCTCCCAAGTTTTTGTGTGGTTGACTAAAGAAACAAAATTTGTCCTTGTGTTGTTATAGGATGTTTCTGCACCCCTTGACCATCCTTACAACTTTTCTCTTTATCTGCCCCAAATCCAGTTTGTTTTCTTTTGACAACACTACCAAGAGTAGTTTTTGAATACTACACAGTATTTGAAATAAAAGACACATCAGTTAGTGTCTCATATACTAGCAGTAATGCTCCCCTACTTTGGCTGGAAACAGGTCATCCTACACATGCTAAGATTACGTTTCCCTTCACGGTTGCATCACACTTCTGATTCACAGTCACCTGTGATGAACTCATACCTGCAGGTTCTTCTTTACACCAGTTGTTTCAGAATACAGTGAGCCTTTTGTTTTCAGTCTCTAAGTGAATTATCTCAAGCTTTTTCCTCTTGACTCTCAGCTCTTCCATGGTGGCAGACTTCAAGTTGAACCAGTTTTTTTCTTTCTAACCTGAGCCTCCCTGTACGGATTTTCCTCATATTTAAGTCATCATCCACCTTCTTCAGCTTGTTTGTAATATTTTTGACTTAATAGAAAGTGCCTGTAATGATTCTTAAGGCTGATAGTGACAAATCCAACCAACAGCTTCATGCCAGCCAAAAACTTCCCCTTTTCTGACCTATTGCTGCCTCTTTATACATGTTATTATTCCCCTGCTGTACCTCATCTTCTCCAGCTTAGCTGTTACTGAAGTTACTAGAAGGATAAATCATAGAGTTAGAATAGTTTGGGTTGGAAATGACATCTAAGATCACTGAGTCCAGGCATTAACCCATCACTGCCATGGTGACCACTAAACCATATCCCCAAGTGCCATGTCTGCTTATTTTTTGAACACTTCCAGGGATAGTGACTCCACCACTTCCCTGGGTAGCTCGTTCCAGTGCCTGACCACCCCTTTAGTGAAGACACTTTTCCTGATATCTGATCTAAACCTCCCCTTGGTGCGACTTGAGGCCATTTTCTCTCACCCTGTCACTTGCTGCCAGGGAGGAGAGACCAAGCCCTGCTTTCCTACACCCTCCTTTCGGGTAATTGTGGAGAACAGTAACGTCTCCTCTGAGCCTCCTTTTCTCCGAGCTAAGCAACCCCAGCATCCTGAGCCACTTCTCATCAGACGTGTTCCAGACCCTTCACCAGCTCCATTTCCCTTCTCTGGACACACTCCAGCACCTCCACGTCCTTCGTGCTGTGAGGAGCCCAGAACTGGACACAGGATTTGAGATGTGGCCTCACCAGTGCTAGCACAGGAGGACAATCACTGCCCTGCTCCTGCTGGCCACACTACTGCTGATACACGCCAGGATGGCACCTGGCCAAGGTCACCTGGGCACACTCCTGGCTCGTGTTCAGCTGCTGTCAAACAGCACTCCCAGGTCATTTTCCCTGATCAGCTTTCTGGCCATGGTTCCCTCAGCCTGTCCCACTGCATTGGGTTGTTGTGATCCAAGGGCGGGACTCAGCATTTATTGAATCTCATACAATTGGCCTTGGTCCATCAATCCAGCCTGTCTATATCCCTCTGCTGTCTTCCTACCCTCCAGTAGATAAACGCTCACACCCAAGCTGGTGTCACCTGCAAACTGGATGAGGGTGCACTTGATCCCCTTATCCAGATCACAGATAAAGATGTTAAACAGGACTGGCCCAAAACACTCACCGCTGGGGAACACCACTTGTGACCAGCTGCAAGCTGGATTTATTTCCAGACTCTGGGCTCAGCCATCCAGTCAGATTTTTACTCAGTACCCATCCACTCCATGATTAGCCAAATCAGGCTGTATTGTTCCCTGTCATGCCACAGCTAGATCACTCTTACTAGCAAATGTAGGGTGAAGGCTACTCGGATGCTTCCATATTGTGCCGTAAGCTATGAGACAGAAGTACCTTTTGTAATGACAGGGCACGGCTACGTAAATCAACATTAGTTTAGAAAGTTTGCAGTAAATAGTTCACATCCTTTTTTCTCTTTTTTTCCTCTCTGAATTCATAGTCAAGGTCATTGGGTTTGTTCTATCTCATCTGATCCCAAAAGGAAAGGAACAGAAATTCTTTCTGCAGGGTCAGCAATTTGTGCAAGCCTTCTTTAATGCTGAGTTTAAGTTTTGTCATTTAAATGTGTACTTTAGTTATTTGCCAAAACAGACCCTGCTTTAATTTGAACACTAAAGAACTCTACATTATGTTCTAGATTGCTTTGTGCATCTGTATTATGTAAAATTGTGCACCAGGTTATTTTTTTTCATTACCTGCATTTCCTTCCTGCAGTGGCATTTGTTTAACAAAAGTCAGATGCTGCTGCTTCTAAGGGAACCAAGGTCAGGACTCAGGTAAATTAGTTCTTAAATAAGCTTCTCCATAATTATTTTAGTAACAGTAGTTGTTGGTTGGATTGGATTTTTATGTTAGTTTTGGGGTTGTTTTTTGTTGTCTGAATTTTTTTTTTACATGCATAATCTTGTTTTATTAGATTTCAAAACAGTAAAACAAGTTAGTAGTCTTGTTGGCTTTTTGTGCTTTATGTTTCAGTGCTCTGAAGCGTGTTTTCCGTAAGCATGGAACCATCACGTTTTGCTTAATGTGCTTCTTCTTCTTCTTTGCACTTCTAGCAGCAGTTTCACTGCCTGGTTTGTTACACTAGTATAAACAACAGACAGCACAAAACTTCTGTTTTAAAATTAGTCATATCACTCCTGGATGTTTCTTCATTTTTTTTCCAATTCTGGATCCGAGGTTTGCAGAGCTTTGACTACTTCTATACTTCCGCTAAAATAAGCAGGAATCTGCTCAACTTCAAGTGTGTTTTTCTGCATCGGGGCCAGAGCACTCGCAATGTAGCGAGGTGAAGATCCGTGTTCTGCTGGTTTATCTCCCATTGTTTTATCAATATTTGCAGTACCAAACCACTGATTTAGCATTCCACGGAAGGCAATATTAGTCAAGCTGAGTCAAGCATGATGTTGCTTTCATTCTTATCCTTACAGTTATGTCCCCCTTCATCCAGCCTAGCCAAGCTTTGTTGGCCATATGCTATAGCTCATGTGCTGCTACGTAGAAACTTTTGATAGGATTATCTGAATTATCCTCAATGTGAAATAGACCAAACTTTATTAAAAATAAATCTGAAATGCCAGGGTAAAGATGCTCATATTTTATGGGAGATCTCAGATAGGTGATATATCTGGAGGGGCTTTGGTTTGTGGAGTGCTGGGGAGGAGTTCTTTTTAATAGGGGGTGAATTCAGTTTGAGGGTTTTTTTTTCATTTGTTTTGTTTTTTAACTCTAAATCTCAGTATTCAGGAAAAACGGTGTGAAACAAACACAAAACTATTGTATTTTTAAAAACTATTTTAGTCCTGTTTCCAACTCCTCTTGTGCTGACATTCTACAAACTGATTTTCTAAAAAGACTGTCACCATCAATTTTGCTTTTTTAAAGGACTTTAATTCTTTCAGCATGTTCATATGGTTTTATAAAGCCCCAGATACATGGCAAATCCCCTCGGTGTTGTAAGACAAGATTGCTGTTAAAAAATGTTTAGGCTTAGTCAGCTTCTTCTCACTACTGAAGTCATGAGGGACTCTGGGAAATGGTGTTTATACTAAGCTTAAATTGATAGGGCAAGTTTAATGCAATCAGGTCAAAGGTACAACTGCTTAGCTAGTCTCATCAACCACTCGGGTTTCAGCATCAGTTTATAAGAAAAGGCCTGTAATGATAACATCTGGCTGTGATCGCATGGGCTGCATTCTCCATGCAGTGATTGAATGTAATTTAATGGTGGGGAGGAGCAAACTGAAGGGCAGCTCCATTCCTGAATTATGATCCCCAATAGATAAGGTACAACTGCCAGACTTTGATCACCCCCGTTATCAATTCACTTGATGAAGAGCCTTTCTTCAGTATAACCTGGATGGAGATGTCTTCCTTGGAGGGAGGAGTGTGGTCCACTGAAAAGGCTCGGGAGGGGGGGATGTGAAGTCCGGGACAAGACTTCGTGGTTTCCAAGCGCATACGTGTGTGGCTGATTGCTGGCCACGCGTTACTTTGAGCGAGTGCTGAGTGACCCAGGACAGCGCTGAGGAAATGTGCTAGACAGAATAACGGATTGGGCTGCCCTCCTAACGTGAGAAAGCATAATGCTCAATTACATATTTCCTGCCTTGCACTATCCAAGTTGGTGTGTGGCAATTTAAATATTCAAGATTACTGCCAGGCAGACCCCAAAATATATACTCATTAGGAGAACGTAGATACCCAAGACATCCTGAGGGATTTTAATCACAGGCAAGTCTGGTCTGCTGATCCTAATTCAGACCCTAAGACAGGCTTTTTCATACAGAATATGTCTGGGTTTCCTGGCCAAATAGGATTGTCAACAAATAGGTATTGCCTTCTTTGGGTTATCTGTACTATGTTTGAAATTTCCTATCATATATATTAAATTTCTTTTGTGAAAAGGTTTTTACATTTTGCTCCACCCTGGCTGGACTTTTGTTAAATGTCTGTCCCCAGCTGAAGAATTTGGGAAATTTCAGTCAAAATAATTTCCAACCATCATTCCAGTAAAAGAAATTTAAATGGCTTGTTGCCAATGGACATTGGTAGCATTCTGCTTTGAGGCAAGGACTTGAAATGGGATGATGCTGTGATTTGTATGTCACTGACATACTTCTTTTTTTCCTGTGAAAATCACTGCATGTTATGAGATTTAGAAAAAAAAACCACAATTTGCACACATTTAGCAAAAAGTCTTTAATTTTTCCAGGTAAAATACCAGAGTATTTAATTCATATTCAACATATTCAGCCTTCTGATGGTGGTAAATGGGATGCATTATTTCTGAGAATCATCAAGCATGCTCCCTCCATCCTCCATCCTACCATCAAGTTGAACTGAATGAATCCGAGCCAACACATGGCATTTTTTGTGGTTAGAGGAACCACTTGGTACAGAAGATCAACATTGTCTCTCTTCCCAAGTTTGCTTACACTGTATTGCTTACAATGAGGCAACACAGACCTCAAAGCCTGCAAGGTTAGTGATTATCTGACCTAACTGTTTTCAGCAAAGGTCCCATTAAATTTCCTTGGGTTGCAAACAAAACAGGGAAGCAGGTTCTCAGTTACATCTGTCACCCAAAAAAGGAGTGTACTCTCCTTTGTCTCAAAGAGCACGTGTGGGTGGGCTGTCTGTGACTGACAACATTAAGAAGATCCATAACAGCCAATGTGGGACCCAAATGTTGAGTATACCCAGCCTCGTTTCAGCCTACAAGCCTTTGTAATCACATATGGCACAAGCTTTACTCTAGATGGGGGCATGCATTTTTTCCATTTTCTCTGCACATGCATGCGAACTGTTTCCATAAGGATGTTCCTTATGATGTGTTTACATTGGGTTTGCTGATATTCAGGTGGGGATGCCTGTCATTCATGTCAGATGAGTGTAGGACCATTCTTGGCAGTCAGCAGATCTCTGTGTTTATCTGACATTCATTAGGTAAGAAAATTCAACATACAGCTTAGGTTGGTAAGATTTGCCATTCCTTTTGAGGAACCAAAACCCAGGGAGACCATTCAACTTGCTACAGATCAGTGGCAGGACAGACCACGGGATCTGCTTCCTAATCATGAGAAAGCATAGTTCTGCTCCTGAGCCAAGGCACACCCTGTTGTAAGATCAGCTCTTGAACATGGTAAAGTGTAGCATCTTGCACTCTTTTGTCTTGGTAAGTATATTTTACTGTGGGTAATTATAAATCAGATAGTAAACCACTTTCTAATGGCACAGAAAACAGTTAGCCAAAGCGTGGCTCACAATTCTTCCACAGCTTTGAATTGTCTCAGTAGGTTTCAGTGCTCAGCTTAGCACGTGTAATGTGTCTTCTCATATGGATGGGATGAGGCCCTACTTAAAGTGGTAATGATTATATACACCGTACTTCTAAATGTATAAACTGCTTTTGAACATACTGGAAAAGCTAAAATACCAGTTGCTAAACCAATGAATCATACTTTGTAAGGGAGTGTTTTTTATATATAATATATAAAATCCAACTGTATATGTATAGGCAGAGTGAATACTTACACATCACATGTGTAAGATATAAATGATCCTGATGAACATGACTGAAGTAAATTATGTTAATGCTCCAGTTAGAACTATTTCTACATTAATTTCAAAATGTTTTTGTTATAATGTAGATTCAATGTCAGGAAGATGAAGGAATCTGGACTTTTAACTGCAACCTCCACATTGCAGTGTGACTCTATGGGGATGTTGAAAATTAAACATTTGGTTTAAGCATTAAACACTTAAATTTTCTTTTTAGTTCCTAGGCCTGTGTAAAAGCAGATTGGGAAATGGTTTACAGTACTTCCTATTGGGGGCTTCCACACAGACAATGTCAGAAATGGCATCACTTTTCTGCTAGTTACTTCTATTACTTTTCAAGAAAAAGTCTTTAAAATGCCAGCATGTAATTTTCCTGGTGACAAGTGATAACCTTTATGAAAGGTCTCTTTTTCTTTTAAGGGAAAGATGCTTTCATCCCACCTCCAATTTAGGGGGCTTTATCAAGGGAAGTAACCATCCCTCCCCAAGTCTTGCCACCCCTGAAAGGTGTGGAAGGGTTAAACACTAGAGGCAGTTGTTGTGTTCTTGGCTACCCTTCTCCCTGTTCAGAGCTTGTGATGAATGATCCTGTAATTGGTCCCATGGTGAATGGACCTATCTGCTGGAAGGGTGGCCTAACCCATGGTGTCATCTCCTAGTAAGGAGACCTCTTGATTCTTTTCTTATTTCATGCTCCAAGTATCTCTTCCCAGGTGAAGGACCAAGGACAGAAGGCATCCTTCGTGCTCCTTCTGCCACCACTGGCATTAGACCCCAGCTTGAAGGTACTTGGGCGAGGGATCACCTAGCACACGGTCAATAACGGAGCGGGAGGAGAAGCCCCAGTGGATAAGTGAGAATGAAAAAAGCCTTCAGAGAAGTGGGGAAGGGAAGAAGCAGCAAAAGTCTGAAAACACCAGTAGGACAAGTGAATGGAATATATATTAAGGAAAGGCGTATGAGGGAGAAAGGTAGATAAATGCAGGTGATTTAGAGGGGAATAGGGCAAGTGGAAAAGAAGTGTTCAATGAAGAAAGCAGAAACAGCCACGGGGAAATGAAGAGAGATCATGACTTCTTAAAAGGGAAGATATATGCCAAACTTAGGGAGGGTATAGGGAACATTTTTAAGAGTATTGTGGCACTGAAGTACAAAGTTGTATTAATAAAAAAATTTTCACTGTCCATCAGTGAGAGCTGGAGTGCTATACTTACATCAACTTTATATACCAAATTGAGGAGTGCAATAATTGAGAACAAAATGCAGCTTGGAGGACCAGTTTGAATATGTGATGGACAAAGGAAACAATAAGACAGATAATCTGGTTAGGTTTCATGTCATGTTTACAGCAGACTCTGCCTTCCACGAGGTAGAGTAACCAGTATCCCCAGCTATGGCTGCATACGTAGCAGTATCTGCAAGGATAGGTTAATCCAGCTTTGTGTTCCCTCAGTCTGAGCTGGGCATGTTGACTAAGACAACGGTAACACACATTTCTTTTCTCCTCAAAGAGGCACGAGCTCTGTGAGAGGTTCAGAGTTGCTTTATCGCCTTGTGCCAGGTCCTTCTATGGTCTCCAGGCTCTTGGAAAGGTACCCGTGTTGCAGGACACTCATCTAATTTTCTGCTACTTGAGTGCACTGAAACCTATCCTCTCAGATAGTCCATTGTAGTGTTTCTGTGCATAAATTATATGGGAAATAAACAAAAGCATGTGGATTTGGTACAGGCTAATTCTTATTTTTAAATAGAATGTAATTTGCTATTGGCAAATTAATCTCATTTATCCTAGTTTCATTTGTTTAAACAATGTGAGTAGAGTTCTTCATGTGCAAAGGAGTTGGCAAATGCTGCCAAATCCACTAATAAATCTGGCTGCTGAACATAGCATTTGGAAATGGAGTTATTTGCCATTCTCATTTTGTAGTATGCTAATTTCCACGAAAACCCACTATGATATTAGGGAAAATTATGGCTTCTCCTGGAGAAAGGGCAAAAAGAAATTATTAATCTGCCAATATTGTATAAGAAGAAAACTGTAGTGAGCAAGATAGATTTGCAGGACTGTACTCTTTTGTCAGCGGTGGAAATGGTCCCACTGACCTGTTGCAGAGTATATTTAAAATCCAATTCTGTGTATTTGTATTCCTCTTCTCATTTTTAGAACTTTCGGTTAAAAGTTATTGACAGTGCTCCAGCTCTTTTGTGCACGCATGCATGCATGTGGCTACAATAACTATATAAATCTTTGCCATACTTAAGAATTCTGGGTTAGGGCATCCCACATGCTTCAACATTGAAGTGGCTGCAGCATTTTGATTGATCTCTGCAGAATATCACAGTGGTATTATCTTCATAAGAGAGCTGTGGGCTACACTGGCAGCCTGCCAGAAGCCCAAGAGCTGCATCACATTTGCGTGAAATGGACCATATTGGCACCCTTGGCACCAGCACAAAGGCCGTGTGTCGTACAGGCCGTGCAGGTCCCAGCACGCGCTGAGCCACCTCAGTGCAAGCAGACACACCGGGAACTCTGCGTTTTCTGCAGCCGAGGTACCGGTCTGCCCACCGGGGTGACAGCAAGCAGCATTCCAGCTGCACCACTTGTATGCTAAGCAAGCAGTTAGAAAAAAACCCAGCAGTGCAGCCAGTATAATTATCTTTGATCTCACCTGAGTTCAAAAGCAGGGCTTTCCCACTGTCACTCTGTTTTCTTAGCCGTCTGCTCCAGAACCACTTTGGCTGTTGGTGGTTTATGTGGAAAATTAAAGGGGGAATGACTGTCACAGCTTCCTAATGACATCTAGGGATTCTTTTATATGCTAAGTCATTCATATCTTTTACAATTTAAAAGCACGATGACATCATATACATAATAACCATACAGGACTGCCTGCATGTTTGCAAATAAGTGTTAGAATTCATGACAATCTTTTTTTCTCATGCCAAAGATGATTGAGTAATTCAGGTCCATTTTCTCCAAGAACTTTCCCTGTAGATAGAAATGCCTCTGCCTCCACCTGTTAATTGCTAATAGAGTCCACAGATACCTGCATGTTGAAAACTTGTATTTATTAATTATTTACAAATTACAGTAGAAGAATCATAAAAAGAATTATCAAGGGAAATTATTTTCTATCAACTATCTATACATTTGCAAATGAAAAGTAACATTTCAGCTCTGCCTGGGGACTCCTTGTAAGAATGGCATTGAGCTAGTACAACTTCAGGTCAATAACGAATCTTTTCTTACTTATACATGTACTGTATAAATGTTGCTTAGTTATCTTTTCCTGTCTTGATGCTGTGGCTGTATATAATACAATGTATGTGTATTTCACACATTCCAACAACTTCGTATCCCTGTAGCACACTTCATTAGCTAACCAAGACTGAAGCCAGGCAATTCCTTTTCGTTATTTATGGAGCTGATGTTAAGTAAACATGAAAAGTGAAACAGAAATATGTTAAAACATGCTCGTATCATTTTATTACTTTGATTATATCTCTGTGCATGACTGTATCCTCACCTGACAGGTGTGTATTCTTTCACTCATATAAATGTGCATGTAGTCTGCTAAAAGGAAGATCTACTGGTTTGTGGGTTGGGGTTTTTTTAAGGCTAACAAAAATTACATCAATTTAAACACGTTTAGGACTTCAAAAAGCCAATCTGTACCATGAAGTGTTTCTATATAATTTTGTTTCAGTTTCAGGGAAGGAAGTTAGTGCATTCATTCACTGCTAGCACTCATCAATTTGCATATCATGTAAGATCAGTGTACAGTATCTCTGAAACACCTGAAAGTACACCAAGCTTTGTACTTGAAATTAAGCCAGCATCCTGGCTTGATAAACTCATGGTGTTCAGCCCTGGTTCTGTGGAGCACTATGTCAGACCTATGTGGTTGCATGAAGGTGACACAGCAAAATCCACAAGTCCTATAGGCATTGACTTTGGACAAAAAACGCCAACCTGCACCTCTTGGAAATCCAGTGATGTCAGCAAAACAAGGCTAGCTCATCACATTCTTGAAAGCCTGATTTTAAAATCACGCTTAAACAGACGTCCCAGCGTTTGCTTTTATTAGGTGTACTTATGCTGTTTGGTGAAACATTATTCCCTGTCCATGACTGGTTGCATCATGGCTTGCTGTATCCGATAACAGAGCTATTCACCATCCTGGGGCCTTCATGCTGTGTGCCTCTCAAAGTGTGTAGCAGTGGACACCCATGATGAAGCAGGAATTTACTTCCCTGCTCACATGCAGTATTGCACTTGCAGAGTAAGTGTCATCAGTAATGATTTCGGCAAACATAAGGCGTGGGCAGAGTTGTCTTTGCAAAGAATGGAAACACAATCCTCAGTTTCTAGCAGGTGAAATATGACCCTCTTAATCAAGGTGATCCACCGCACATCTATTTCGAATTTGACATAGATTAAACTCGTGCATCTCGTGTTTCTGATTACGGTGCTATTCTGAATGTTTGGATTTCAACACAGTAAGATGGCTGCAGTTGAAAGGGAGGTATTTCCTTTTTACTTCCTGTGAAGCAGTGGTCCCATGGATGCACTTCAGCCTACTAGAAAACAGACCCTATTTATCTGAAACAACCCAAGATAAAATACAACCAGTTTGCATCCCATGTCTCATCTTTTCAAGCACGTTCTGTTTTAAAGCAAGTAGGCCAAATTCCTTCCCAGCATAGCTTCATAGAAAGCATGAGTTTCATTCAGCAGGTAGCCAAATATAAACAATGTTATAGAAAAGGTTCGTTTGGAACCAAACATGGAAAACTTTTGAGTTAGAATGATACCTGAAAATATTTGCTCGGTGAGATGAAGACATTGAAATGCTTGGGTAGATTCACCTTGGAGTTTATACTAGCTCTTGTGCAAACTTCACGGTGGATCAGAGCCATGGATTCTTCTGCTAAGTAGTATCCAAGTAGTCCTGCCTACAGAACCAAGCAGTGCAGGAGAACAGTGACCAAAGTCCACTTTGCTTCAGCGAGTTGTCAGCAGGTGGCCCTCAAAATGGGACATGCTCACTGGGAAGATGAAATGGCTGTAAAGGGACCAATGACCCAACATATTGCCTTTCCTTCAGGAGATGGCACCGTTTTGAACATACATGAATCTCAGGTGGGAATTAAACCTGCAGAAATCAAAGTCCTTTCCCCACCAGCTTCCATCTGCTAATAATTCCTCTCTTAAAACAGGTTTCTTTAAAGGTCTAAAGTTTCTTTCTTCCAGTTCATATTTAAGTGATGCAATGACAGGAGACACCCTAGGGTGTTACCACACTTCAAGAGGTGACTTCAAGGCCAGCAACACTCCCTGCATGCAACACTGTCTTACAGTATTGTCTCATACCATTGTTCATTGTCGCTTAAATATTTGGAGAGGTGTGTCATGTTCTGTCATTGCCCTTGAGCCTTTTGGAGAGCACAGAAGACAGATCTCTAGTGGAAAAGTTCAGCACTTGACAGTGACTTCAAAATTCTTCACCCAAGATTTGTCCAGACCAAAGCATTCAGCAAGACATACCAAATACCTTTCACACTTATAGTAATTTGTTCAATTTGTATACAATTTATTTTGATTCATTGTTGCTTCAAACTGCATTTTAGGAAGAGTGACAAGACTGAACTCACTGAAAGAGATCCTAATTTTTAGACCAATGTAAACCACTAGGAGCTCTGTTAAACGTGGAACTGCCAAAAATCAAAATCAGGTTTCTACAGTTCTTGGCATAGGGAAAGCTGCTCAAGTTTGGTTCCCATCAGTTATTTAGCACTTCTAGTATTTTTGTTGCTTCTGTTGCTTCATTCAACTAATTGCCAGGATCTTGAAGAATTTTATTCCATGGAGACAAATGCTGTATTATTTTTTCCAAGCACTGTTAAATCAGCAGGAGTTACTTCTATGCAATATTATAATAGCATTTGTAGTAATACGATATGTGTTTATTACTCAGTTAAAACTATGTCCATGGCCAAGCTATGTCACAATGATACTGTCATTCTTCAGTTGCCAATGAAAAAGTAATCACGCTCCAATTGGTGTAAGCATTGTTCCCCACGCACATACTGACCCACTCGCAGGAACTACTTATCAAATGCTGCCTTCTGTTTGGCTGCCAGCAATGAAAGTGGAAGTGCCTCCTTACATTAGTGTCCATTTTAGACACTTGCTTGGCAGAAGTATTTCTCGTCTCCGTTTGCAGGTGTCTATAAGGATTGCCCATCATAATGCTCAAGGACAGAAATGGACTCTGTGACAGCCAAAACACACTTTGAGGTCCAGGCCTCAAAAAAAGCAAGTTGTAAAAATGTGGCCTTTGAGCATCATGAATAAGAGCAAGCAGGCTATGAGGCAGAGTAGCAGCAGCCACATGTTCATTACCTTTGACTTTAGAATGCTTGGCAGAGATGTGTCAAGTGTCTCATTCAGCTCTTCACTGCTGTGCAAACATCTGTGCTAAAATTTAAACTTCCCTCATCTAGAATTTAAAGAGAAAACAGCATTCTCTTAAAAGAGGACTCAAATCTCAGCGATCTGGCATAAGAATGGAATTTAAGGTTCAGGTAACCCCCGAGTCATGTGACAGATGGATCCAGTTAGCCTCAGTTAAAATGTGAGAACATTGGGCTGGTTTGGCAGAAAGATATTGCAGCAGGGGTGGGGACAGGGCCTTCAAGGAGAACGTGTAGTAGTCAGCCCTAGTGCAGAATCTTGAAAAACTGAAATGTATGTATTGTTACTGAAATTAGCTATCATGAAAGACATATTTTGTGTGTTGCACTAAAAGAAAGGTGCAGGATGGACCCTCCCCAGATACAAGCAGTATCAGGTAAGTATACTGACTTTAAAAAAACCAAAAGGTGCAAATTTCTTTCCCTTTTCTTGGCCTTCATCAGAGACTATCCAAACTTTTATTGTATCAACAATTAAAGATGTATGCAGATAAATGGAGGCTAGCTCCTTAAAAGCATTGTAGAAAAACCATCAAATACCAGTTTGACTATCTGACAAAAGGAATTTTGCCTTATAAAACAGAAGCTTCTGTCTTCCTACATGTGAGGACACTGCTTACATACTGTAGAGAACAACTGGAATAAAAGAAATTAATAACCACATGGAAGAAAAAGAAAGGTGGCTCATTTCTTTCTTTTTTTTTTTTTTCTGAAAGCTGGTGCTTGCAGTAACAGAAGCATCTAAAACCCCGTGCTTCCAATGTATTTCTTGATTTTGTAGCTATAGGCCTGTTTTTCAGAGGTCTTATATTTTTACAATGAAATATGAGTTTTTAAATACTTCTTAACTTGAAATAGCAGTGTCTCCTCTGCAGAATGAAATAACAGTTCTCTTAGATAACTTGAATATTGTAGGAACAGTGGCAACACTTGCATGCATCTGGCTTACTTTCTGTGGATACAGGCAAGACATTCATTGCTTATTTTAAACTCCCAGTTTCTAATTATACCCCTTAGCTTAAATTCAGTAATTATGATAAAAAAACGAAAGAGTGAAAGACGATGTATTGTTTGCTGTCTCCTTTTCTATTCTGTAATTCAGGCCCTACTTCATCCCCGCCAGTGCATTGTTTCCATCCCGTTAGCACTTCATTACATGCAGCATCATCTAGGTCTTGCAGGGGCATTGTTTGCACACAGACAAGCAGGTGTTAAAGTTCCTTTCATCATCCTAATGACACACGAGCCTTCTCTAGGGCCTTCAGTGAGAACACCTACATCTCAACAGAGAGACAGCCCATCTATTTTCTAAGTGTAGTCCCTATTCCTACCCATTTTGTCCTTATGGATGTAGAGCAGGCTACTTTTCTCCATTGCTTAATCTTTGTTTCTCTTCATTCATGCTCTTCCCCAATATCTGTAGGGTAAGACAGCAAAGTAAAAAGATAAGGTGAGTCCCTTCATCTCTTTTTTTTGCTACCCAGCTCAGTGAGCTGGCAGACACAGAGGCACAGCTGGCTTTACTGACAGATGTCTGCCACTCAGAGACCCCTTAGGACCAGCTGGATCTCTACAGGAACTATTGCAAAAGGAAAATGCATTTGTGTGACTGAGCAAAACACAGTGGGAGGGTTTGGTGCTCAGTTCAGGATGTATGGGTTCATTAGTGTCACGAAGGGACAGCTTGGATTCCCCATCAGCTGGGGCACAAACAAGATTATAGATGCAGGTTAAGGAGATCTCTGCAGCCACTTGAAGGAAGGCTGAGATTTCAGGTGAAGGGCTGCTCAGACCGCCATAAGTGCAGTGGAGGAGGTCTGCACTGTACAATAAGAGGCTTAAGGGACTCACGGTCCATTAAGAAGGTAGGAGCTTGATACGGTCTGTTGAGCTGGCAAAAATGTGTTCCTTTACGCCCTACCCCAGGCCGGTACACTCATAATTTTCCAAAACAATTGTTGTTTACACTGAAGTTTTCCATGTTTGGTCTTTCTCCAAAACCAAATTTCATTGTCAGGTTTAGCAGAAGGCCTGCTGTTACTGCTTGGGTGGGCACATGTAGGGAAGAAGGATATTTTTAAAACATCTGAATTTTATCATGCAGTCAGGAAAAAGAGTGACTGAAGTTTGGTACTTGGAATGAATGAAATTATTTGCTAATACCAAGCACAGATGAGATTTTGCAGGGCACTATGAAATACATATTGCTTTAACCCATTTGGTTAAGCTCAAGAATGAAGTGACTCAATGTTCTGGCTTGTTACAGACATGCTGTTCCTGCATGGAGAACTGATTTGAATATTGAGCTATGGTTCAGTGTCTTTGATTTCAACATTTGGTGTATCAACACCACACTTTAAGAGCAACGTCAATTGTCCAGAGAACTTGCAAGCCCTCCTGGCAGAGTTGCGTAAGATCAGAGGGTTAGTTTGGGTTTTTTTGTTTAATGGAGTTGTAACCTTGCCAAGCAAAGAGACAGACTGCACATCAGTAAGGACAACTTTTTTTCCAATTTTTACACTCTGGTGAGATCACAACAATCTCCAAGAGCAGATCTTTACATTTTTGTAAAAAATTAGTTTTGGTAACATGTCCCTTTGGAGTGTTTGCTTACAACACAGCTCATATTTCTACTACATACTCTTAGGTAAATCAGGAATTATATTTGTGGCTTGCTCTGCAGCCTTAGAATAGTAGTTTCATCTTTTTTTCTGCGTCTAAGGGGACAAGAATTAGAAATTATCTGACAACAAATACAGTGTAAAGATAAGAAATTACTGTTGTTATAGAAATGTGGAACTGTGTGAGTTCTACAAATACTGGCTTTATTACTATCATTGCTATTATTGAATAAGTAGTTGTGGAAAAGATCTATAAGAGGAAATAGACAACTGAAAGGAATAGTTTGTTAGACTGAAAAAGAATTGTGTTAGACAATTAAGAATCCTCTTTATGGTCCAGTCCAAGAAGAATATTCAATAAAATTATATTGGTAGTAATAAAGTGATCTTCCTGGTAGCAAAATTGGAGGTATTCCTGCTATCATTCCCCCTTATTCTTATTATCTACTACCATATAAGTAGCAAACCAGTAAGTTCCCTGAGTCAGTTTGTACCCGAAGCGAACATCAGCATCCTTCTTGAACGCATTCCAGATGTAACCAGGGTCATAAAACAAAACAGAAGGTTGATGGTTTTACTGTGATGCACATTACAATCAAGTAGTTATCCGATGGATCATCTGCTTTTTATGATCCATGATGAGAAATATAGCTGTCATGTGAGGAATAGATTTCTCATCGTAAAACTTACCTCTGTAATTTCAGCACCTGAATAAGTGCTGCCTCAGGTGCTGATTGTGCTAGTAAACACTGTCTGAAGAGTGATTTCCCCATCTGTTTCTCCTCCTTCCAACGAAATGCACAGTTTAGCAACAAGTGTGTTTCTGCAGTTCCCTTTCGTTCGGCAGCTACTGCTATTAAAGATCTCCCATGAGGAGGTTCCTGTTGGGTAGCTGCTGATGCAGGAGTTCACCTGGGGAAAGGAAAGCCTTGTATGTAGGTCAATGTTTCTGTAGATAGCTAGTGAAGCAATCTCTCATGGGAATGTTAACTCTCTTGTGCTCAGTTTGCTTCAAGTCACTGCTGCCACTGCAAGGGGCTGGACTCATGTACCTCATTCAACTCAGGTTTCCAGTGTAATGGGTGAGAGAAAAGCTCCTAGTTTATGTAGGTTTTTTATCTCTGCACTGGTTAGGCAATTAATTTGGCATTTGGGGTAGATGTGTAAAATTAGGGCTTTCGAACCTCTTGTACCATATTTATGTGCAGCACATTCTCAATGGGAGAAAACAAGATACACGTCGAGGACATAGATCAAAACACACAGAAAGTTGCAATGATTTCACCACTATCCATAGGACTTCTGGTATAAATCAAATGGATGTTAAGAGCGAGGAAACCTCTTCATCTAATGTGATGATTGAACCACAGGAACAAATTTTCCTCTTGGATTTGTGTTGTGGACCCCCTGTGTTAGGGAGAGGTTATATGTTTCAGTGTGTTGACAGACACTATTACATACTGTGCTTTATTCACCCTTGTTTCACCGGCCTCCAATAGCCCTTTGCACCTCTGAATCCCTCTGCCTTTGGCACTTCTGCTGGTGAGACTCCCAGATGGGGGTGTGGTTTAGCTAAAATGGGTGCTTTTCACCAGAAGAATAAATTATTCCTATACTACTGTCTGAATCTGGAGCCAATTTAGTGAACGTAAGTTACAACTGACTTTGGAAGTAATAACTTATGCTTTGAGCTTCCTTAGATGTATAGCCAAGGAGCTGTCTGGCTGCATGTGTTTTTACACATCTTTCAGCTAAATTAGAAATCCAAGCGCAAAACCTAATTTGTGGAGATATCTTAGAGATTTGTGACCTTCCCAGAAATACTTTGGGTCCACAAATGAGCCAGAGAGTCTCCTGGTTTCATCTACTTTTT